>OZ038448.1:2515356-2523356 GCA_964036265.1 Daptonema setosum
TCACATGTTTGTACAGAAACTTCCACGCATCGTTTTGGAGTTATTCGTCATTATTTTCAATATAATAAAAATCACCAAATTAATCCTTGTATTTTACTAAACGGAAATCACCAAGTTAATCATTGTTTTTTTTTACTAATCGGACTTATACTACCTTTTTTAATTTTACGTTTTACTTTTCAACTGGGTCTCATAACACCTGAATACGCTGTAATCTAATGTTTCAGGTGAATACACCTGTCAACACGGTGTGCCTGCATCCGAATCAGGTGGAACTGTTCGTGGGCGATGCATCTGGTACGTTGTACTCGTGGGATCTGCGCAATAATGCCAATGAAATGACACCATTGGAGGTTGGATGAATATTTAAATCGTGATCACTGGCGGATGAGATAATCCTCCGAAGGGAGGGGAAATTTTTCAAAGAGGGGGAAAACTGGCAGAAATTCGGCTACTTTACCTACACCTTAGAGAACAAGTTCTACTTTCTGAAATTGCCAAAGAAGGGGGAATCCCACTTTTCCCTCCTCTTCTCGTCCGCTAGTGATCGACGTAGCAGATGGTATTACTGATCTCCATTCTCCGTACTCTCGAAGACACGGTAAGAAGACAAAACAATAGAACACAATGAAATAGAACAACAAGGCAACGAGTTAAGTAATATAATAAATTATCCGTCTTAGCACAGTTCGCAAGTGTTGTGTAAACCAGTGCGGTCAAATCGTAATTTCAACCCAATTTCGAGGCGTGTAATTGTTACAGAATTTTGAGCGTGTGAATTGACTGGATGACACTTTTTTATTCGGTGTCGTGGAGAACTCAAATTCGTCTAACATATGTAGTTTAACTTTCTAATCAACGTAGCTGACTTGATTCTTCATTTTATTTTTTTAATTCATTTGTAATCGAAGGGGAACTTTCGGACCCATAAATGAAGCGAATTTACATCAGCCCGTGTCCACACTGTTTTACACTTTTCCGCACTGTGCTGAGACGGTATAAATTCTTCCAGGCCACAGGTGCACCGATCTCTATCCAGCATCTGGCCGTGGACCCGGATGGCACCAAGCTATCGGCCGTCACCAACACGGGCACTGCTTACATGTGGGATCTGGTCGGCAGTCATGTCATCGGTGCTCTTACGTTAGTTTGAGACCAACATTTCAAAGCATATTTAATTAATCACAGTTGCAACTGATCTTATCAGTTAAACTTACCAATTACAAACTGATAATTGTACTCGAGTTTGGTGCCAACTCTGAGGCTGCAGTGGCGAGACGTATCCTGGTGAGAGTTAAATCGCAGGTTAAATCCAAACAACCTTTCCCTCACCGATGTTGTGAATTTAGGGCCATACAAACAAACAAACAAATAATCATGTGACCACTGGTGGACGAGCTAACCCTCCAAACGGAGGCGAATTTCGTCAAACAGGGGGAATCAGCAGTTTTCGGGTCATTTATTAACCTACACATTGAGGAACAAATTCAACTTTTTGAAAACACCAAAGAGGAGGGAATTCCGCTTTCCCTCCCCTCCCATTGTGACTTGGTATCCTACTTTTCTAATATGGCATAACAACTGAATAAATTTGATTTGATGCGCGCCTTCGATCCATGTGTATGTGTTAACTCGTAGCCACAGAACCGGAGTTTTTACCACTAGCGGACGAGAAGAAGAGGGAAAAGTGAAATTCCCCCCTCTTTGGCCTTTTTCAAAAAGTAGAGTTTGTTCCCTAAGGTGTGGGTAAAATGGACTGAAAACTGTCAATTCCCATCTTTTTGACAAAATTACCCTCTCTTTGGCTCATCCGCCAATGGTTTTTACTGATCTCATGAATCATTGCGTATTTCTGTCGATGGTAGTGCACTCATGCCAGGAACTTTTCCCTTCATTCCAACCAATGAAACATCACCTTTGCAGTGATCCCACAATTGTTCCACCGGCCGAAGTGCGCAGTACGAAATTCAAGCCGAAGAAGAAGTTTACAGTGCACGATAAGTACGCTCTAAAGTGCGCCTTTAGTCCGGATAATACGCTCCTAGCCACAACCAGTGCGGATCAAACAGCTAAGCTTTGGACGACCGCAGATCTCAGCTTGATGACTACTTGTAAGGTATGTTAATGTTGTGGTTGTGGTTGTCTTTGTTGTTGTAATTTTCGATGATGTTGTTGCTGTAGTTTTTCATGATGTTGTTTTGTTGTGGTTGTAGTTGTTGTTGTTGTTGTTGTTGTTGTTGTTGTTGTTGTTGTTGTTGTTGTTGTTGTTGTTGTTGTTGTTGTGGCGGATCAAACAGCTAAGCTTTGGACGATGGCAGATCTCAGCTTGATGTTAATGTTGTTGTGGTTGTTGTTGTTGTTGTTGTTGTGGTTGATCTTGTGTTGTTGTGGTTGTGGTTGTTGTTGTTGTGGTTGATCTTGTGTTGTTGTGGTTGTTGTTGTTGTTGTTGTAGTTGTTGTTGTTGTTGTTGTTGTGGCGGATCAAACAGCCAAGCTCTGGACGACCGCAGATCTCAGCTTGATGACTACTTGTAAGGTATGTTAATGTTGTGGTTGTTGTTGTTGTTGTTGTTGTTGTTGTTGTTGTTGTTGTTGTTGTTATTGTTGTTGTTGATGATGTTGTTGTTGTTGTTGATGATGTTGTTGTTGCTGTTGTGGTTGATATTGTTGTTCATGGTTGGTGCGTCCGAATGTTAGCGGATAAATCAAATACAAGTTTATTATTACAATGATATAGTCGACTATAGGTCTAAATACCATAGTCGGAGTTGTCTCAATTCAATGTTGTTCCATTCTCAGCGGCCTTTTCGACTATAGTTATTTTATTTATTTGGTTTTATATTATTCTAGAAAACGGCCGACATGAAAGACCCGATGAAGTGGGTATGGGATTGTGCATTCACCAATGACAGTCAGCATTTATTCACTTGCAGTTCCGATGGATTCGTCAGGTCGGTTGTTGTTGTTGTTGTTGTTGTTGTTGTGATTGTTGTTGTTGTGGTTGTTGTTGTTGTTGGAATTGTTTTTGTTGTTGTTGTTTTTGTGGTTGCTGTTGTTGTTGTGGTTGTTTTTGTTGTTGTTGTGTTGTGGTTTTTGTTGTGGTTGTCGTTATGGTTGATTGATGTTGTTGTGGTTGTTGTTGTTATTGTGGTGTTTGTTGTTGTAATGTTGTTGTACGTGTCGTTCTAAAATGTTCCACTGTTTCAAAATTATTTATGATTTCTGTTAGCTTACGATAAAAAATTATAAAAGTCATATTTTGATAACATTAACATTAAAAAAAATATTAAAATCATTCAACTTTGTTTGCAGGTTATGGCGATTGGATGCGGGTCAGGAGGCGCAGGTGGTTAGGACCTACGACGGGCACAAAGGCGTCGTCTCATGTTTGGCATTCCGTGATACGCCTGTTTAATTGATGACATATTACCGATGAACTCATGCATATATAAATACATGTAAAAAGCTCAGGAGTTGTCGAAGAAATATATGTAGCGGATTTCTACTTTCTCTGTTTTCCCTCATATTTTCTTGATATCAATTCGGTGGCAATCCGAGTTTCAATCCAGAAATTTCGAATTTTTGAGAACCCACGACGTACATAAGGGCGTCGTCATATGTCCTGAAATTGAAGGAATTTTTTACAGAAACTGCGAAGTTCTTATTGCAAAAATATTATAACTCCTTTGTTAAACCCTGAAATAGCCAACCGTCCCGAAAAAGCTGGGCCTTCCCTGATTAAAATTTTGTTAAATGGTGCCTTAGATGAAAATTCCTTAGTTGATAACACTAGTCATAAAAAATGCATTCAAGAATAGATTAAAAACTCTTTAAGTTAGAGACTAGACAGACTGCATAGATGAAACAGTCTAAATTGCATTTGGGAAGCATTGAAGACTTCTGTAGATACATTTTTAATATTTCCATCCGAGAATATGTGATCCTCTATTCACTCAGTATTTTCTTTTATTTTTTACAAGTTTTTTTGCGTGTACATATTTATTCAGCCATCCTAAGTTTGTTTACTTGTATAATAGATCACTCGCGATCATTTTCATTAAAAATAACACGACACTATATATAATATACATGTAAAGCCTTTATACGTATAAAAGAAGTTTAAAAAAGTATAAAAATAAAGTCTTTATTTGTGTTTGGATTTAGCGAAATTCTGCGTAAAAATCGTATGCAAATACGTAAATTGAAGCATTGCTGTTAATATACAAAGTTAAGTTGTTATAGTTGAGCTGTTGTTGTTATAGTCGTTGTTGTTATAGTTTTTTTCAGTTGTTGTTATATCTGTTTCTGTTGTCGATTCCTGCGCCAGAATGCCATAGCCTCACGGAATTTCGGGTACCCGAAAGCGTATATAAATAGGTTAATTGAAGCATTCCTGTTAAAATATGTAGTAAATTGTTGCAGTTTAGCTGTTGTTGTTATAGTTGCTGTTGTTGTTGTTGTTATAGTCGTTGTTGTTATATTTGTTGTTGTTGTTATACAAGTTACTGTTGTCGATTCCTGCGCCAGAATGCCATAGCCTCACGGAAATTCGGGTACCCGAAAGCGTATATAAATAGGTTAATTCAAGCATTGCTGCTAATATACATAAGTTAAGTTAAGTTGATATAGTTGTTGTTGTTATAGTCGTTGTTCTTTCAGTTGTTGTTGTTGTTGTTTTTTATAGCCGTTATTGTTTTAATTGTTGTTGTTATTCTGTTACTGTTGTCGATTCCTGCGCCAGAATGCCATAGCCTCACGGAAATTCGGGTACCCGATCAAATATGTAAATAGGTTGATTGAAGCATTGCTTTTAATATACATAGTTGAGTTGTTATAGTTGAGCTGTTGTTGTTATAGTTGTTGTTGTTATAACTGTTGTTGTTATAGTCCACGTTGTTGTTGTTATATCTGTTACTGTTGTCGATTTCTGCGCCAGAACGCCATAGCCTCACGGAAATTCGGATACCCGAAAGCGTATATAAATAGGTTGATTGACGCATTGATCACTGCGCACAGATCTGATACCCGTGCACCGAAACACCTGAAATTAAATTCAATCAAATTAATTTATTTAATTTTTTTAATGACTCGATTCATTTTTTAATTAGATCAAAATATCTTAAATTTTTATTTATTTTTATTTGTTGATTTATATACTTCAACGATAACGTTACGGAAAGAGTAATCGAATGAGTAGCTGATTCAATGAGTACTGATTGAGTAACTGAAGGGGTAGCTCATTTTGCAACTGAAAGAGATACTAAAGTTATGTACCCTTTAACTGGTAACACTGAAACTCAGTAGTAAGTGTATGAGTGACTGAGTGAGTGAGCCAGTGAGTGAGTGAGTGAATGACTGAATGAGTGAGTTAGTGAGTGAGTGAGTGACTTAGTAAGTGAGTGACTGACTGACTGACTGAGTGAGTGAATCAGTGAGTAACCAACTCGAGCATCAGAAACTCCAAGTTCTGCTCATCACCGCCCATGGTTAAAATAATCATCAATTGAAAGAGTTTCGGCAAGCCGAGCAGTAGCACACTGGCCGTGATAACGCACATTGTGGTCTGAAATGCTCACTCACTCACTCACTTACTCACTCAGTCACTTATTCACTCACTCATTCACTTACTCACTCACTCACTCACTCAGTCACTTACTCATTACTCACACTCACACTCATTCACTCACTCACTCACTCACTCACTCACACAAATATTTGTTCACTGAATCAATCACTCAGTCACTATTTTACCGAGCTTACTGATTGCGTCGTTCATTCAAATACTCATTCACTTTTTCATTTATTCAAAACATCTACTACCCTTATTACCTCACTTACTCACTCACTCACTCACTTACTCCTTAACTCACTCACTCACTCACTCATTTACTCACTCACTCATTCACTCACTCACTCACAATTATTCATTCACTAAAGCATTCACTTCGTCACTATTTTACCGAGCTTACTCATTCCGTCGCCAATACAAATACTCCTTCACTTACTCAGTCATTCAATAATTCTATCTTTTATTACATCACTTACTCACTCAATTACTCCTTAACTCACTCACTGACTCACTCACTTACTCGCTCACTCACTTACTCCTTAACTCACTCACTTACTCACCTTGTTCATACGTTTCCGTGCCCCCAAAAACGGGCTTGCTTGACTGAAAGACTGTGGTTGCTGTGGGTTTTGAGCGTCTTGGTTGTTGTTCTGAAATACCCATTCAAACACTCACCCACTCAGTCAGTCACCCACTCACTCACTCACTCACTCACTCACCCACTCACTCACTCACTCACTCACTCACTCACTCACTCACCCACTCACTCACTCACTCACTCACTCATTCGCTCACTCACTGGCTCACTCACTCACTAACTATGTATGTACATAACTCACTCACTCACCAACTCACTCACTCACTCACTCACTCATTCACTCACTCACATACATACCTTATTTAACTGGCGAACCGTTAGACCGGGCCATTTTTGAGCGTACACTTTGTTCCTCTAAACAAAATATTTAACATTATTTTTTATCAAATAGATAAAAAAACTACCAGAAAACAAAAAAATCAAGCTTCACCGGAAAGGTAAGATCAGTTTTTCTCATAGAAAACTTTAACTCGCGCGAGAAGCCAATTTGAATTCAAAATACTGCGCGTCAATGTCAGATTTGAATTCAAACTTCGCGCCAAATACTGTCATATATACGGTTTTGTGCCCGATCATCCGCTAGACGGCAATATACTGTAGGTGATAAAAAATATAGTGCTGACAAACTTCTATTAGAAAAGTTTGTTTGTAACATTTTGTCTTGCAGAAATGTGAATTATGGATCCATACAAAATCTGCTTCGAAAATGGTTTTTTTCAAAGTGAATTATATTTTAGGAGGTTAGAAACTTACATTGGGTTCATGAAACATCACTTTACTGTATGAATATTTTGAGTTTATCTTATTTATCATTTTTTTTAAGCTAAAAATAGCTTTAACAGCGAAAAACTAGAAAAGTAGTAAAAACCAAAGTGGCCCTTCATTTTTAAATCTATGTTTTATAGTCCCAATGTGAGCTTAGAAGCACTTAAAATTTATTTTATCTTCAAAACAATCATTTTCGAGGTGGTTTTTGTGTTGATCCATGATTCGCATTTGTGCAGGACAAAATGTTACAAACAACATTTTCTAATAGAAGTTTGTCAGCACTATGCTAGAGTCCAAGCTACAGCATGGCCGGAGAGCTAAGCTCCTGAAACTTGTTTTTTTAGAAAATACGCGCCAAAATCAGATTTGAATTTGAACTGTGCGTCAAATTTCTTTGAAGAGCAAAAAACCCTGACTCAGTTATAAAGCAGGTATAAGGTATCGGCAAGCAAAAATACTGCTAAAAACTTCTGATAATGAAACATCAGACAATCAGTGTTAACACACACATCGGTCATCATCACCCATATACTGTGTTAAACTATGGTGTCAACCGAGTTGAGTTGAGGCTAGTGATGTTGCATTAGCAGACGTTTTGGGCAAAATTTTTGCTGGCAGAAACAACATAAGGAGTTTACATACCCTTCTGTGCCCGATCTTTATCAAGATAGCAATATAGGTAATTAAAAGTATCATGGTCCAGGCCACAGCATGACCGGAGAGGTAGGCTCGGTAGCTGGATCTTTCCGTGGTGCACGGTACCATTATCGTATCTGTGAGTGAGTGAGTGAGTGAGTGAGTGAGTGAGTGAGTGAGTGAGTGAGTGAGTGAGTGAGTGAGTGAGTGAGTGAGTGAGTGAGTGAGTGAGTGAGTGAGTGAGTGAGTGAGTGAGTGAGTGAGTAATCAGTAACCTGGTTGCGCAACTTTTTTGAGCTCAACACTATAATTATAATGAGTATGTTTATGAATGTTCCCGCATGTTTCATTATATTAGCGAAAATATACACCCAGTTTATAATATTCAACAGATGACGCCACATTTCAAACGATCAAGATGACTGACAT
>OZ038448.1:2523556-2528556 GCA_964036265.1 Daptonema setosum
ATGTGCGTGTTAACTAACACTGATTGTCTGATGTTTAATAATCAGACGTTTTGGGCAATACTTTTGCTTGCAGAAACAGCATATGGGCTTGTGTGTTATGTTTTAGGGGAATTCTTTTTTACGGACTCTATGTCATAAATCACACGTGGATATACGGCTAACTATATGACAGAAGTTAAGCATACGCATTGAGCTCCCTGCGAGTCAAATAAAAAAAGGAATGTCAGCTATTGCAACATTAGTTGCAACAGATGTATGAGAAGACGCATGCTTGAAAGCTGGCTATTCAACTTAACTCTGTCCAACAGCTCTCTGATATAACACGCAATCATCGTGTTCAGTTTGTGTTAAATGTGTGGAAAAGTTAACGTGCCATGATAACTACTCTCTTGAAACTCCGTAATATAATGTCGTTATAGAAAATATCATCGTTATGTCAACATGGTATTTGAACTTGTTGCCCTAACAACAAGGTATTGTTTGGTATCATTGGCGGACGAGCTAAATCCCCAAAGGGAGGGGAATCTTCCCAAAGAGGGGGAATTGGAAGCAGTTTTAGGCCTATTTAACTATACACTAGGGAACAAATTCAACTTTTTGTAGAAGCCAAAGAGAGGGGAATTCCACATTTCCCTCCCCTTCTCGTCCGCTAGTGTTTGGTATTGTTCGAACCATGCCAGGTCTGAGCTGGCTTGAGGTTTTGTCGAATTGGTCACTCGGCGAAGGAAACGCCCTAGACGTGGATCAAAGTATGGTATCAGTGAATCAGTGAGTTACTGACTGACTGACTGACTGACTGACTGACTGACTGACTGACAGACTGACTGACTGACTGACTGACTGACTGACTGACTGACAGAATGACTGACTGACTGACTAACTGACTGACTGACTGACTGGTTGACACACCGAACGACTCATTGAGGATTCACTGACAAACTGATTGATTGATAACTGGACAGGTTGAATAATTGAGTGAATGAGAAAAGAAAGGTGTGAGTTGAAAAAGTGAAGTCTGATTCAGTAACTTTCACAACCGTGGTTAGCAAGCGACAATCGGTTTCAGTAAAACCGCATTTTGGATTCAGAAAATTTTTATTTTATATTTCGGATTCATAAAAATTTAAATAATTTCGAATTAATTAATTAAGTTTTAATTCTATTTTTGTTTTGTTTAACGTTCAAATCCCTGTATTAATGTTGTCAAATTATTTTTCTCATTGCACCCTATTGTCTTTTAGTTCGGTGGAAGTTTGGAATGATCAACCTTTTAAATTTAGCTAATTATTCCGTCTCCCTTTCTTTTTAGTTGACGAATTGACGGAATCAACGACCTTCCCATAATCAAATAATATAATGGCTGACTCTGCTGATGTCCAGGCCGCTGTTGCCCAACAGATGGAGAACATGCCAACTGATGCGGCTCCCGTGCAAGAGGTTTGTGGGTGATTTTTTTTCGGTTAATGTAATATATATTTATTAATTTTATTCGAGGTTATCTGATGGATCAATGAACCTTTCAAACAGGGGTCGGCCAAATAGGGGTCTGGTCAAAAAGGGGTCCCAATCAGGGGTACATGAGGACAACATACCCTGTTTGACCATGGTCAAAAAGGGGTTCGGACCAGGGGTCGGTCAAATAGGGGCTCGGACCCCAAAAGTTCAATCAAGCCGAAAAAATGCATAGAAGAACTTGTCAGACAGAATGATTAAAATTTTGATGGTAAAATAATGTATCGCGACCTGGTGACCTTGGCTTTGGCTAATTTCGTGCACTCTCTTGAAGAAAATCGTTATATTAACAGATAGGTAGGCGTGAGCGTGGTGAGCACGGTAAGATTGATTAGTTTGAGGCTCATGTCTAGTCTCCCAGGCATACCCTATCAAATTATAAATACCTATCTCTAAATGGACCGTCGGTGGGTCGTGAGTCGTGACTCGTGTATAACGACGAATTTTAGCTGGGCGGCCGGACCGTTCGGTTGAGTACCGGATAATGAAAGCTGTTCTAATTGAAGTTGACTCCCGATAATATACTGTGAGACCGGGCTACCTTTAGCTTAGATCACTAGCGGACGAGGGAAGAACTAAAAGTGGAATTCCCCTCTCTTTGGCGTTTTCAAAAAGTATAGTTTTTTTCCATAAGGTGTAGGTAAAATGGCTTAAATGCTGTCAATTCCCCCCCCCCCCCTCTATGACCTAATTCCCCTCCCTTTGGAGGTTTGACTCGTCCGCCAGTGACTTAGTTGGAACTGATGATTAAATTAACTTTTTCAGCAACACCAACAGCCGATGGATCATCAACAGCAGCAGATTCCGACCGAATCAACGCCACAGCAACAAGAGCCTGTTCCTGAGACGGCCGCCGGTTCAGAACAACAGCAGCAATCAGCGCCTGTGGTAAGTTTATTCTTTATTTTCTATCAACTGAAGCCATCGCGGCACACTAATACCATATCAGAATGGTGTTTTCGTAGTGGCCGGAGAGTTGAATGAACTGACGGGCAATGGCAGAAACCCCAGAGCAACGCGTCAGGATCTGTGTCTCAAGTCAGGCTAAAGTCAGGTTTCGAACTTAGGACCAGCGGTTTTCGAGGCCGGCGCCCTACGCACTAGACTAGACAGGCGACGAATTATTCTTCATTTGTCTCGCATTAGGCACACAAAAAGAGTTATCGGAATGATCGAAATAATCTCAAAAGATGAAAATAAAATGGATAGAAAATACAGATACGTACGAATTGAAGGCAGTAGTCACACAAGAGACACATGTCACACATGTGTTTATAATACAACTGAATTTCGCCGTGCAATATCAAGCAAATTTACTCTCACGAAGCATATAAAATAAACTGTAAAGCATTATTGAATGTTTTAACTAGTAATGTTGGTAAAATATTAAACTCCGTACACCTTCAATTTTTCTCATGTCTTGTGATCAGAGTGGAGGTTTCTCTTGAAAATCAGGTGAAAAGTAAACGTAACTGATGTTCCATTAATTATATTTAACGGATGTAAACTTTTCAGCAAGAAGACAAGCCCCCGCAGTCCGGACCCACACAAGAGGAGCAACAAAAAGTCGCCCAGGTGCGTTGCGGTTTTCCAGTTTTTTTCTGCCGTTATCTTTTTTGCAGGGTTGAGTTTTTTCATCAAAAGGTTCAAGTAAGCCAGGTGGATCAACATTTGTTAATTCGCTTTTATGACCCTGTTTTCACCCTCTTGAGACAAGCAATGCTGTGTTAGGCAAAGATGCCTTTACCCATGTTGTCGTGTCAACATTTAGGTTAAAACTAAAACGATATGATTATTTTTTATGCAACGAAAAAATTGGTAATATCACAAAGTGTCAATCCAAATTTATTAAATTTTGTTTATTTATTTGTTTTGGAAAGATAATAGTTACTGATTTCACTCATTTCAGATGCAAAGCATTCCCACCCGCCAGTATCTGGATCAAACGGTCGTGCCCATCCTGCTGCAGGCGCTCAGTGCACTCGCCAAAGAACGGTTATAGCCGATCCGGTTGTTTCTTGTTACCAGGGTTTGGTACCTTGGTATATAAATAAATATGCCGATTTTTTTCTTTCTGTTTTTATTTTTTTCATGAAGGATTTTTTTTCTCACAAACTTTGATCGCCCATGTATTCACATATAAAAAATGGAAAAAACATTTCATTTCGCTTCGTGTCTGAGTCAACATGTGAATTTGCATGCATCTTTTCGGAAGTGTTTATTATAGATATTAAAATCCAACTCGAAACAACGAAAAATATTTGAGGAATAATAAAAACTTATATTGAATCACTATATTAAATTATAAAAAATTCTTGGAAAATTTACAAATTTATTTTTGTTTCCAGACCGCAGGACCCGATCGATTATCTGGCCAACTTTCTGCTGAAGGAGAAGGAGCGATTCCGCGCCAACCAGGCCGGTGGTGGGCCGGACGAGGCCGCCGTGTTCAATACGGAAAAGTGATTGACCGACTGATTCAGTGACTGACTGACTGACGGAAATAATCTGGTGACTTATCGCATAAAGTGACTTACCTGACAGGACGTTTTTGGGATATGGACGTTCGAATACAGTTAAAAACTTAATGCTGAAGGTTTTATTTTGATTAATAACTCTTTGACAGCAATCAGAACGCTTTCGATTATTTCTGGTCAGTACTGTTCGCTATTTGATTCACACAACGGCTCGGTATGATGATAGTGTAGTCGATCTTTTTTCTTGTCCTATTTGTGTGTGCTGAGAATTATCCACCTTTTCAACCATATTAATGTTATACACTGTGGTAGACTACATACGAAAAATTGGACAACGTGAAAAGAGTCGTCTAAACTAACCTACCTTATCTACGAATTTTCATACGATATGCGACTTTGTTTCCCATGGAATTACGTTATGTGAACTTTTTTATTGTATTTTTCTAGGTAAGATCAATCTGAAAAATTCTGTAAATGGTCGGATATAATTTTGTATTATGTTGTTTATACAAGGGATATAACAATCACCCTGAATTTCCATTTTTCGTCATCTCTCTGTTTTAGTTTGTAAATTGTGTTGTGATTTTCTTATTGACGCTGTTGTTTTTTATGCTTATAAAAAATCCAATCCTTATTTTCCCATCTTTAAAGCAGGTACCGTACCAACTTTTGTGCGCACTATTTTTTATCTTGGGACACTCTTTATCGCGGTTGAGCTAAACCTCCAAAGGGAGGGGAATTTCTTCAAAGAGGTGGAAATTGCAGTTCTCAGGTCATTTTACCTACACCTTCGGGAACAAATTCTACTTTTTGAAAACGCCAAAGAGGGGGGAATTCCACTTTTCCCTCCCCTTCTCGTCCGCTAGTGTCTTGGGAAACTGCTGGTGTAAAGTGAATTCAGTACCCATTTATGGAATGTTTTTACTCAGTTAGTCCTTTTTTAAAAGCCGGTTCGAGTAAACGATTTTTTTAGTTTTAATATAAATTCTGTTCGGAATGGTTTCCATTTGG
>OZ038448.1:2533556-2542146 GCA_964036265.1 Daptonema setosum
GATGAAACGTGAGTTGTAAAGCAGCTCCTAACGCACAATGCTGTTATGGCTGTCGCTGGTTTTTTCAAAATGTATATGCAGCGTACAACTAGGAAAATGACTTCTTTGAACTAGGTCATTACAATTGATGCAACTCAATAACTGACCGATAGATTGACTAGCTAACAGAGTTATTGACTCAAAGAATGCTTTCATGGCTGCCTTAACGACTGATTCATCGAATGACTGGGTTAATTGAATGTCTGACTGGCTGGCTAACAGATTTACTGGCTGACTTACTGACTGACTGGCTGACTGACTGACTGACTGATTCACTGACTGACTGACTGACTGACGGACTGACTGACTGACTGATTGACTGACTGACTGACTGACTGACTGACTGACTGACTGATTGACTGTCTGACTGACTGACTGACTGACTGTCTAGCTTGGTGAATGAGTGAGTGAGTGAGTGAGTGACTTTGTAAGTGAGCAAGTCAGTGAGGAAGTGAGTGCAGGAGTGAGTGAGTGACTGAGTGAGTGAGTGAGTGAGGGAGAGAGTCAGTGAGTTAGTGAATGAGTCAGTGAATAAGTAAGTTAGTGAGTGAGTGAATACTTTTTCGTTAGTTGATTGATCAAGGCAAACCTGCAATCTTTAGACAAAAAAAAAGAAATGTAGTTTTTTTTAGCATTTAGTCAATTAGTTCCCCTGTTGAGGCTGATGCGCCAACGGTACTAAATGAACAAATGTTTTTATTATAACCTCCTAGTTATGAAACCTGAGTAAGTTTTTAGCAACAACGTTTCAAGTGGCTGTCGTTACCCCACAATTTGACCATAGTTTAGCTTCCGCTCTTTGGAGATTTTTTAAAGTGAACTTGTACTCTGTGCATAACATGAATCTGAAAGTAACTTCTGGTGAAGCGACAACAGTGGTTGTCGTTACCCCGTTAATTGAGTAGAGTTTTACCTCCGCCGTTCATAACTTGGCCAAAATAGAACTAATATGTTCGATGAAACGTAAGTTGTAAAGCAGCCCCTAACGCACAAAGCTGTCATGGCTGTCGCTGGTTTTTTCAAAATGTATATGCAGCATACAACTAGGAAATTACTTCTTTGAACTAGTTCAATACAAATGATGCAACTCAATAACTGAAAGATTGATTGACTAGTTAACCGAGTTATTAAATCAAAGAATGCTTTCATGGCTGTTTTAACGACTAATTCATCGAATGACTGAGTTAATTGAATGTCTGACTGACTGACTGACTAACTGACTGACGGACTGACTGATTGACTGACTGACTGACTGACTGACTGACTGACTGACTGACTGACTGACTGACTGACTGACTGACTGACTGACTGACTGACTGACTGACTGACTGACTGACTGACTGTCTGACTGACTGACTGACGGACTGACTGTCTGACGGACTGACTGTCAAGCTTGGTGAATGAGTGAGTGAGTGAGTGAGTGACTGTGTAAGTGAACAAGTCAGTGAGGAAGTGAGTGCAGGAGTGAGTGAGTGACTGAGTGAGTGAGTGAGTGAGGGAGAGAGTCAGTGAGTCAGTGAATGAGTCAGTGAATAAGTAAGTTAGTGAGTGAGTGACTGTTAAGTTTTCACTTCTGGTAGTTTGCTAAAACGAATACTTTTTCGTTAGTTGATTGATCAAGGCAAACCTGAAATCTTTAGACAAAAAAAAAGAAATTTAGTTTTTTAGTATTTAGTCAATTAGTTCCCCTATTGAGGCTGATGCGCCAACGGTACTAAATGAACAAATGTTTTTATTATAACGTCCTAGTTATGAAACCTGAGTAAATTTTTAACAACAACGTTTTAAGTGGCTGTCGTTACCCCACAATTTGACCATAGTTCAGCTTCCGCTCTTTGGAAATTTTTTTAAAGTGAACTTGTACTCTGTGCATAACATGAATCTGAAAGTAACTTCTAGTGAAGCGATTTCAGTGGTTGTCGTTACCCCGTTAATTGAGTAGAGTTTTACCTCCGCCGTTCATAACTCGATCAAAATGAAACTAATATGTTCGATGAAACGTGAGTTGTAAAGCAGCCCCTAACGCACAATGCTGTTATGGCTGTCGCTGTTTTTTTTTCAAAATGTATATGCAGCTTTCAACTAGGAAAATGACTTCTTTGAAGTCGGTTATTACAAATGATGCAACTCAATAACTGACCGAGATATTGACTAGCTAACAGAGTTATTGACTCAAAGAATGCTTTCATGGCTGCCTTAACGACTGATTCATCGAATGACTGAGTTAATTCAATGTATGACTGACTGACTGACTGACTGACTGACTGACAGACTGATTCACTGACTGACTGACTGACTGACTGGCTGACTGATTGATTGACTGACTGACTGACGGACTGACTGACTGACTGACTGTCTAGCTTGGTGAATGAATGAGTGAGTGGGTGAGTGACTGAGTAAGTGAGCGAGTCAGTGAGGAAGTGAGTGAATGAGTGAGTGAGCAAGTGACTGAGTGAGTGAGTGAGTGAGGGAGAGAGTCAGTGAGTCAGTGAGTGAGTCAGTGTGTAAGTTAGTGAGTGAGCTAGTCAGTCAGTCAGTGAACGAGTGAGTGAGTAAGTGAGTGAGCGAGTGAAGGAGAGAGTCAGTGAGTGAGTGAAAGAGTGAGTGATTGAGGTATAAGTGAGTGAATGACTGTTAAGTTTTTACTTCTGGTAGTTATCTAAAACGAATACTTTTTCTTTAGTTGATTGATCAAGGCAAACCTGGAATCTTTAGACAAAAAAAAGAAATTTAGTTTTTCAGCATTTAGTCAATTAGTTCCCCTGTTGAGCAACGACCTTTCAAGTGGCTGTCGTTACCCCTCAATATGGCCATAGTTCAGCCTCCGCTCCTTGAAGTTTTTTCTAAAGTGAACTTGTACTCTCTGCGTAACATGAATCCAAAAGTAACTTCTAATGAAGCGATATCAGTGGTTGTCGTTACCCCGTTATTTGAGTAGAGTTTTACATCCGCCGTTCATAACTTGGTCAAAATAAAACTATTATATTCGATGAAACGTGAGTTGTAAAGCAGCCCCTAACGCACAATGCTGTTATGGCTGTCGCTGGTTTTTTCAAATTGTATATGCAGCGTACAACTAGGAAAATGACTTCTTTAAACTAGGTCATTACAAATGACTTAACTCAACAACTGACTGATTGACTGACTAACTTACATAGTGATTGACTCAAATAATGCTTTCATGCCTGCCTTAATGACTGACTGACTGACTGACTGACTGACTGACAGATTGACTGACTGACTGACAGACTGATTAACTGGCTGATTGACTGACTGACTGACTGACTGACTGTCTGACTGACTGACTGACTGACTGACTGATTGACTTATTGACTGACTGACTGGCCGACTGACTGACTGACTGACTGACTAACTGTCTAGCTTGGTAAATGAATGAGTGAGTCACTCAGTAAGTGAGCGAGTCAGTGAGGGAGTGAATCAATGAATAATTGAGTGACTGAATGACTGAGTGAGTGAGGGAGTGAGTCAGTGAACGAGTGAGTGAGTAAGTGATTGAGTGAGTGAAGGAGTGATTGAGTGAGTGCTTGAGTGAGAGAGTGAGTGATTGAGGGTTGAGTGAGTGAATGATTGTTAAGTTTTTACTTCTGTTAGTTAGCTAAAACGAATACATTTTCGTTAGTTGATTGATCAAGGCAAAACCTGGAAACTGTAGACAAAAAAAGAAATTTTGTTTTTCTTAGCATTTAGTCAATTAGTTCCCCTGTTTAGGCTGTTGCGCCAACGGTACTAAATGATCAAGTGTTTTTATTTTAACTTCCTAGTTATGAAACCTGAGTAAGTTATTAGCAACGACCTTTCAAGTGGCTGTCGTTACCCCACAATTTGGCCATAGTTCAACCTCCGCTACTGGAAGATTTTTTAAAAGTGAACTTGTACTCTTTGCGTTACATGAATCCGAAAGTAACTTCTAATGAAGCGATATCAGTGGTTGTCGTTACCCCGTTAATTGAGTAGAGTTTTACTTCCGCCGTTCATAATTTGGCCAACATGAAACTATTATATTCGATGAAACGTGAGTTGTAAAGCAGCCCCTAACGCACGATGCTGTTATGGCTGTCACTGGTTTTTTCAAAATGTATATGCAGCGTACAACTAGGAAAATGACTTCTTTGAACTAGGTCATTGGTCATTACAAATGACTTAACTCAACAACTGACTGATTGACTGATTAACTAACAGAGTGATTGACTCAAATAATGCTTCCATGCCTGCCTTAACGACTGTCTGACTGACTGACTGAGTGACTGATTAACTAACTGACTGACTGACTGACTGACTGACTGACTGACTGACTGACTGACTGACTGACTGACTGACTGACTGACTGACTGACTGACTGACTGACTGACTGACTGACTGACTGACTGACTGACTGACTGACTGCCTGACTGACTGACTGACTGACTGACTGACTGACTGTCTAGCTTGGTAAATGAATGAGTGAGTGACACAGTAAGTGAACGAGTCAGTGAGGGAGTGAATGAATGAATAAGTAAGTTACTGAATGACTGAGTGAGTGAGGGAGTGAGTCAGTGAGTCAGTGAGTGAATCAGTGAGTAAGTAATTGAGTGAGTGAATGAGTCAGTGAACGAGTGAGTGAGTAAGTGATTGAGTGATTGAAGGAGTGAGTAAGTGAGTGCTTGACTGACTGACTGACTGACTGACTGACTGACTGACTGACTGACTGACTGACTGACTGCCTGACTGACTGACTGACTGACTAACTGACTGACTGACTGACTGACTGACTGACTGCCTGACTGACTGACTTACTGCCTGACTGACTGACTGACTGACTGACTGACTGACTGACTGACTGACTGACTGACTGACTGACTGACTGACTGACTGACTGACTGACTGCCTGACTGACTGACTGACTGACTGAATGACTGACTGACTGACTGACTGACTGACTGACTGACTGACTGACTGACTGACTGACTGACTGACTGACTGACTGACTGACTGACTGACTGACTGCCTGACTGACTGACTGACTGACTGACTGACTGACTGACTGACTGACTGACTGACTGACTGACTGACTGACTGACTGACTGACTGACTGACTGACTGACTGACTGACTGACTGACTGACTGACTGACTGACTGACTGCCTGACTGACTGACTGACTGACTGACTGACTGACTGACTGACTGACTGACTGCCTGACTGACTGACTGACTGACTGACTGACTGACTGTCTAGCTTGGTAAATGAATGAGTGAGTGACACAGTAAGTGAACGAGTCAGTGAGGGAGTGAATGAATGAATAAGTAAGTTACTGAATGACTGAGTGAGTGAGGGAGTGAGTCAGTGAGTCAGTGAGTGAATCAGTGAGTAAGTAATTGAGTGAGTGAATGAGTCAGTGAACGAGTGAGTGAGTAAGTGATTGAGTGATTGAAGGAGTGAATAAGTGAGTGCTTGACTGACTGACTGACTGACTGACTGACTGACTGACTGACTGACTGACTGACTGACTGACTGACTGCCTGACTGACTGACTGACTGACTGACTGACTGACTGACTGACTGACTGACTGACTGCCTGACTGACTGACTTACTGCCTGACTGACTGACTGACTGACTGACTGACTGACTGACTGACTGACTGACTGACTGACTGACTGACTGACTGAATGACTGACTGACTGACTGACTGACTGACTGACTGACTGACTGACTGACTGACTGACTGTCTAGCTTGGTAAATGAATGAGTGAGTGACACAGTAAGTGAACGAGTCAGTGAGGGAGTGAATGAATGAATAAGTAAGTTACTGAATGACTGAGTGAGTGAGGGAGTGAGTCAGTGAGTCAGTGAGTGAATCAGTGAGTAAGTAATTGAGTGAGTGAATGAGTCAGTGAACGAGTGAGTGAGTAAGTGATTGAGTGATTGAAGGAGTGAGTAAGTGAGTGCTTGACTGACTGACTGACTGACTGACTGACTGACTGACTGACTGACTGACTGACTGACTGCCTGACTGACTGACTGACTGACTAACTGACTGACTGACTGACTGACTGACTGACTGCCTGACTGACTGACTTACTGCCTGACTGACTGACTGACTGACTGACTGACTGACTGACTGACTGACTGACTGACTGACTGACTGACTGACTGACTGACTGACTGACTGACTGCCTGACTGACTGACTGACTGACTGAATGACTGACTGACTGACTGACTGACTGACTGACTGACTGACTGACTGACTGACTGACTGACTGACTGACTGACTGACTGACTGACTGACTGACTGCCTGACTGACTGACTGACTGACTGACTGACTGACTGACTGACTGACTGACTGACTGACTGACTGACTGACTGACTGACTGACTGACTGACTGACTGACTGACTGACTGACTGACTGACTGACTGACTGACTGACTGCCTGACTGACTGACTGACTGACTGACTGACTGACTGACTGACTGACTGACTGACTGACTGACTGACTGACTGCCTGACTGACTGACTTACTGCCTGACTGACTGACTGACTGACTGAATGACTGACTGACTGACTGACTGACTGACTGACTGACTGACTGACTGACTGACTGACTGTCTAGCTTGGTAAATGAATGAGTGAGTGACACAGTAAGTGAACGAGTCAGTGAGGGAGTGAATGAATGAATAAGTAAGTTACTGAATGACTGAGTGAGTGAGGGAGTGAGTCAGTGAGTCAGTGAGTGAATCAGTGAGTAAGTAATTGAGTGAGTGAATGAGTCAGTGAACGAGTGAGTGAGTAAGTGATTGAGTGATTGAAGGAGTGAGTAAGTGAGTGCTTGATTGAGAGAGTGAGTGATCGCGGGATGAGTGAGTGAATGACTGTTAAGTTTTTACTTCTGTTAGTTAGCTTAAAACGCCTTGCCTGAGAAAACCTACAGGTTTTGGCCCCTCTTATCAAAACCGAGTTACATAGCGTTTTGGAACCTACCAGAGTAGTGTAACATTACCCTATGACCGTTCGGTTCAAAGTTGCCCAAAACCGGAAATATCCGGATTTTTCGATTTCTGCTGGAGGGCATGCGTCACCATGCGATCCGGACACTTTGACAGGCGGCCGTCAGCGATAGAAACTTCCAATCACCAAATGGATTACATATTATGAAACTAGACTTATTTACGCGTGTTTTGAGCCCTATTTGACAGCATTTGACAAAATATTCAATATAAAAATAAACCCTGGAAATTTTTGAAAATTAACTTTTTTTGAAAAAATCGTCAAATTGCAGACATAAATGTCAAAATAAAAAAAAGTTCAAGATTTATCCAGACAAACCGAGTATGAGGGATGATGCCCACATAGTAGACCTTCAAAAAAATCGTGTGCTACCCCCCCCACATAGCCCCATTTTTTCGAGCTACGGGCAATTTTTTGAAAAAAATCATGAAATTTCGGTGTTTTTCCGTTTTTACTCAACTTTATCCATTAGCTATGAAACATTTGTACTTGATATTTTACACCCTCGATAATATAACATCGTTAAATTACTTTAACTCACCCTATTCGTTCGTTTATGAAGGATAAATCGGGTAACTATGGGGAAAATGCATAAAAATCGGGTAAATTGGACAAATACGACTTTTGCAAAAAAATGATCGAGTTTTACTCACAAATTAGAACGGAAGTGTTATATAACTGCTTTATGCGACAATACCAACTTCTGGTAAAACAATTAAATGTTGTTACAACTTCAGTTGATTGATTAAATGTTTTTTACATTCGAATTTATAAAAATATTAGATGAAAATTTTGCTTTACGGCTGATATATGCGTATATTCAAAAATTCACGTGTCTTTAGTTATGGGACTTTATTTTTATTTCTGAGTCGTTTCTGTTTTTATTTTGAGTGTTTTCAGCATAGCTTGCATATGACATTTGAATAAATGAATGTTACCAGCGGATGAGGAAGAAAAACAATAAGTGAGGAGAAAACGGGCATTCGACGTTGATATGAAAGTGTTCCTAAATGTACCATCGGTGATAACGCAAACATTGTTCAAGTTCGCACCGTGATTTGTACTTTTTGTTATATGTAATTGATAGAGCATGACAGTTATGTAGCGTCATATTTTAATGAAAAACATAACATAATATTAGTGATATCAATAAAGAACATAAACATGATACGAATAATGACATGTCAGTAGTTTTCACGTAAAACAAAATTTGTATGATCAGGGTATCTTGTTAGAACCAGTAATTTTTTCTTACAAATCCTGTTTCTACACAGAACGTTTCAGCCCCGTATCTTTCCTATGTGCATCTTATGATATCTAGACAACTTTGAATACAATTTTAAAGCGCCCTAGATACAGTATGTAGGTTTCACGCGCAAAAAAAAAAATCACACATTTTGGGTAACAAGGAACCCTGGATAGTGAAAGAAAAAAAGTTTGTATTTGTAATAAACCCGCTGCAATATGATTGAAATCAGACCTGAGTAGTAGCAAATATGGCAGTTAACAATACAAAAGTTCCGTACATATTCACATACATACCTATG
>OZ038448.1:2542346-2559846 GCA_964036265.1 Daptonema setosum
AAAGCGGCTTTGGAAACTTTATTGATAGACGAGTTCTATGTAGTCCACATTATATCTGGTTTTGTTTATTCCCATTTGTGAATTCTGTTTTGTATTACATTTAATAATTCATATTTATTTTCGTGATTAAAACTACCACTGTGATATTTGATATACTGACTGTTGTACTAACGTTTCGATTTTAAAACCCTCTTTTTCCTTAGATTATTTTATTGCTTACGACGACGTTCATGATATTCCCTAATCATGTGTTCCCTTTATGCACGTTCCGTGGAAGTGACGACTGTCTTACTTATTAAAGAACTGGATAGTTCAAAAAGTTCATACGGTGTCTCATCGAAATCTGATTAAATGAAATCTCATCGAGTGAGTGAGTGAGTGAGTGAGTGAGAGTGAGTGAGTGAGTGAGTGAGTGAGTGAGTGAGTGAGTAAGTAAGTGAGTGAGTGAGTGAGTGAGTGAGTGAGTGAGTGAGTGAGTGAGTGAGTGAGTGAGTGAGTGAGTGAGTGAGTGAGTGAGTGAGTGAGTGAGTGAGTGAGTGAGTGAGTGAGTGAGTGAGTGAGTGAGTGAGTGAGTGAGTGAGTGAGTGAGTGAGTGAGTGAGTGAGTGAGTGAGTGAGTGTGAGAGTGAGTGAGTGAGTGAGTGAGTGAGTGAGTGAGTGAGTGAGTGAGTGAGTGAGTGAGAGTGAGTGAGTGAGTGAGTGAGTGAGTGAGTGAGTGAGTGAGTGAGTGAGTGAGTGAGTGAGTGAGTGAGTGAGTGAGTGAGTGAGTGAGTGAGTGAGTGAGTGAGTGAGTGAGTGAGTGAGTGAGTGAGTGAGTGAGTGAGTGAGTGAGTGAGTGAGTGAGTGAGTGAGTGAGTGAGTGAGTGAGTGAGTGAGTGAGTGAGTGAGTGAGTGAGTGAGTGAGTGAGTGAGTGAGTGAGTGAGTGAGTGAGTGAGTGAGTGAGTGAGTGAGTGAGTGAGTGAGTGAGTGAGTGAGTGAGTGAGTGAGTGAGTGAGTGAGTGAGTGAGTGAGAGAGTGAGTGAGTGAGTGAGTGAGTGAGTGAGTGAGTGAGTGAGTGAGTGAGTGAGTGAGTGAGTGAGTGAGTGAGTGAGTGAGTGAGTGAGTGAGTGAGTGAGTGAGTGAGTGAGTGAGTGAGTGAGTGAGTGAGTGAGTGAGTGAGTGAGTGAGTGAGTGAGTGAGTGAGTGAGTGAGTGAGTGAGTGAGTGAGTGAGTGAGTGAGTGAGTGAGTGAGTGAGTGAGTGAGTGAGAACAAAGCGTTCCATAATAACTCATTACGATGAAGAACTCTTACGACTACGAGTAAGAAAAGTTAAGCTACCGTAATTTTCTAAAGGTTACCACGAGCGGTAATAATTGACGAACGATGATGATGATCATGATCAGGATGAATGATCCTAATGATGGTAAACTAGAAAATTCATGAGTGTTGTTTTAATGATGGTAAACTAGCAAACTCATGAGTGAATGAATCGTAAAGGATGAAAAAGACCACACATCCACACATCCCTAACCTGTACACGTACAGGGTGGAATAAAAAATGCCAACACTTTTGTGCGGAATGTATTGTGACACAGATATAGGATAGGGTATGCTTCTTGTATGTACAAAAGTGAACATCTTGGTGTTTTAATCTGAAAAGCGCATTGAAATCGGTATTTGTGTCATAGGGTATTCACCACCATCAGTGTTGGCATGTTTTGAACCAACCTGTATATTTGAACAAAATGTTACGATATAACAGCACCAAGCCGGCTAAATTTCACAGCTTTAAGGATTGAAAAATATGAAATTCACTCAGTCATGTGTTTCCCCACAGTAGCAAATTTGGATACCGAAACCCAAATTAAGGGAAATAATGGTTACTCTATGTACACGTAACGATAATCACTGAACTCCCAACAAGATATCCTTCTGGCTCGTGAATAACCAAACAACCCCGAAGATGTGTCAAAACCTGCAATACACTGGGATTTCATAATATTTCTTTGTTTGAATGTAGTTATTTGGTCAACTAACTGTAGAATCTCTCAGGCAACATGATTTTAATTAGCGAACCTGTGCTTCCTTACAAAGCTCATTAACCAACTGAATCACGTGATTGACAATCATAAGTCATGCGTGGAGAAAACCTTTCCTGAAACCTTTTAATTAGGAGAAAGTTTGTTGTTATTTCTTTCAGGTGTTGATCGAACATGGCAGCTTGTTTATCAAAACTTTAGAGCTCGTCTTAGTTTGCTTCTACTCAACACTTTGTTTTTGTTGTTTGTTGGGTTGTCTCACTCGGATCAAGATTTCGCCGAGTAGCAATAACGAATGGTGTTTGCCATGAGCATATCATGGAATCAATTTACAAGTAACTCCATCGGATATCCAAGACATATCTTTCAACGAAAACCAGCCAATAGGTCACAATTTGTTAACAGCAATCAAAGTTTTTGGTGGCGGACCCGTTAGCAAGATTACTAACTGCACTATTCTGAGAATTCTAAATTCAACGCTTGCATTCATTGCATCCAACCAGTGGAAGGTCGTATGCGAGCCGTCATGGCAACATTTTTTTCAGATATGCAGTTTCTTGTAGTGGTTCACGGTTTAGTTTTTTTTGAGACATAACGGTTACAGTTTCTAATTTCACTTTAATTACCTTTCGCTCATTTTAGTTGCGCACTGTTTCTTTAAAGTTATACTGCTGGGTAACCCCGAAAACCAATCGTGAGACATGGACTGGTGGACGTTAGCACCCTATTTTCGGACATACATGAAAAAGGTAAACCTTTAAAGAAAACATCCCGTCGTCTGAAATGATTTTTTCTATATCTTTAACTCTTCTCTAACTGTAGAAACGAAAAAACTAGCAACTAAAAAGTTTTTTGAGGTTTGTGACACAAAAAAATATAGTTTCTACTCCGTCCCGCCTCTGAAAAAGTCACGCCGTATATTGACCATGTTACAGTAAACGAAAAAAGATGTGGCAGAATCACCGAAGTTTCAGCTAGTAGGTCCGCGTCGCTGAATGGGTGGGAGTCGCCAAAGCCTCCGCTAGTTTTTACGGAACCGATCAGTGAACCTGCGCGCGCAGTTGCCATAACTTCGGCGATTTTGTAGTTATAGAGGCGGGAATTCAAATGATAAGATGGAACTAAGCTTTTACAATCTCTAAATCCTTAGTTCAATCAAAAGCCTGTTTTTCTACTCCACTCAACCGGTCTCATCTATAACATGCAATGATTATGTTCATCCAGTCATTCTTGATTGGAACAGTTTCAGTTTCTACATGATTGTTAACTTGTGAAAGTATCAATGTACGTATTAACGATGTTTTAATAGATTACTACGAAAGGTATTAATTGACAAACTAATGATGGTAAACAAGCAAAGGTCACTCGACCGTAATCGATAAAACGCTCGTACCTTTCTAAACCCGTACACCTTAACTGAAGCTTTATAGCGTATTCGCGCCGTCTATGTAAGCGCGTGCAGCAGAAAAAATGTCGCTCCTGAAACATTACTTTGCACACGCGCGGATTAGCCAACCCACCGAAGGGAGAGGAATTTTCTTCATAGAAACAGAATCCGCAGTCTTCAGATCATTTTACATACGCTTGAGGAAATGAATAAACTTGTTTTCTTTTTGAAGACATGGAACATCCACTTGTTCTTTTCCTTTTCATCCGCTAACGGTGACAACTAATGTTTCATGAACGACATTTTACTGCTGCTCGCGCTTACATAGACGGCGCGGATACGCTATAGGTATAAAAGATTATTCGCTTCTATCATCTTCTACCTCGCTGCTCCTAAAAATACATACAGAAGTGAAATCCCCCCTCTTTGGCGGTTTCAAGAAGTCGAATTTAATCCTGTACACTGAACCATTTCACTGTTATTGCACAGTACTAATTTTCTTATGACTTTTCTCATATACACAAAGGGGAAAAAATCGCCAAACTTCCTTGAAAATTATGTTAATCATATTATACGTGTCCCATCCTTTTGCCCGCATGTTGACAGCTCCAAATTTGAGTTGTATCGTTTCAATGCAGCTGAATAAACTGGAATATTTCAACTTCTAGAACATGAAGCTCCATTCCGTAATGCTCTCGCTCGTCGTAATCGTGTGGCTCGAACGCTGCATGGCGTCCTTTCAGTGGATGGGCCTCGGACATCTCATTACCCATGTAACTGACTGACTGACTATCTAACTGACTGACTGACTGACTGACTGACTGACTGACTGACTGACTGACTGACTGACTGACTGACTGACTGACTGACTGACTGACTGACTGACTGACTGACTGACTGACTGACTGACTGACTGACTGACTGACTGACTGACTGACTTACCGACTGACTGACTGGCAGACTGACTGACTGACTGACTGACTGAACGACTCTAAAACTTCAGAGAGCGGGAAGTCGTCATCTTTTGAACCATGCGCTCAGAAAAGTGGTTATGGTAACAACAGCGCCGTTGAAAACAACAACGTCAACAACAGCAAAAACAACAATGAGAACAACAACAACCGCAACAACTCCAACAATAACAACAGTGGCAACACCTACATCACTGAAGCCACTCATAGCAAAAACATCTGTAAAAACACCAGCAACAACAACAACAGCAACAACATCAACAACGACAAAAACAACTGACTTTTCTCGACTTTCACAGCTAGCTTTTCGATTGTGTTGTCTTAAACGAGCTCGTAATTGTCATTGTCCGTTCACATACGCTTAAGCAGTTTCAGAAACAAAGATGCTAAATAAAAATAAGACTTTTTCATTGACAACCTCGTCGTGGAACGATATTAACGTACTGAGGAAAAAATGCTAATATTAGGAGATTCGGTGATCTTTTCTTGCATGTAAGCAAATCAGTGAGCCTTGGCAAAAAAATAAAATAAAGAAATTACTACCTCGTTGTGCTCATTGACCAAAGTAGTCATCACACTCGAATTCGATGGTCTGACATAGTGACCCCCTCCTCTCGACACCTACTGAACATCGACATGAACTCTTGGTAACGCGAATGATTTGTTGTAGGACTCAAGGATACTCACTCATTCACTCCATCACCTACTCACTTATTCGTTCGATCCTTAACTCACGCTTAGTTGACACGTTAACATCAGCTGAAAATGAAGATTGCTTGTTACAGCATAGAGGTTTGATGCAGCTAACGTTTTATAGTTATGAGACCTATCAATCCAACTCTTCATGTGATTTATAGTTTGTTGTTGGTACTAAATACAATACTAGTTTGATTGTTAGACTGTAGATTACTTATGTATTGGTGATCTGTTAATGTTATATTAGTGATCGAATTCTAGTCATACCAAGAAACCGAAAAATTTCAAGTATCCTGGTAGGATTCGAACCCACGACCTTCCGTTCAGTACACGGACGTGCTAACCACTACGCCACAGGTTCTCCTGTCTAGCACTGTCGTAACAAAGACTTAAACTGAAGGCGACGGGGGTTGTTACCCCACACTCAAACCAACTAGTTTATCAGCCGGTTGTATTAGTGAACGAATTCTAGTCATACCAAGAAACTGAAAAATTTCAAGTATCCTGGTAGGATTCGAACCCACGACCTTCCGTTCAGTACACGGACGTGCTAACCGCTACACCACAGGTACTCCTGTCTAGCACTGTCGTAACAAAGACTGTAAACTGAAGGCGACGGGGGTTGTTACCCCACACTCAAACCAACTATGCAGTTTATCAGCCGGTTGTATTAGTGAACGAATTCTAGTCCTACCAAGAACGTATTCTAGTCCTACCAAGAAACTGAAAATTATCAAGTATCCTGGTAGGATTCGAACCCACGACCTTCCGTTCAGTACACGGATGTGCTAACCGCTACACCACAGGTACTCCTGTCTATATGTTAATCGTTCGTGCCGTGATAAAATTTCCGTTCTGTGATTATTGAAAGTATATACTGATGCTGCGTTTAGAAAACGACTATTTCACAGATTTACTCGATTTCTTGGTTTAGTTCGGAGTTTGGACAACCGCTATACTTTCCGTTTCGTCAATAGTGTGTTCTGGTTGTTCATGAACTTTTCGTGAAAATTGCTAACTCAATGAAGAGTTGAATAATATTGAAGTTCCATATGGTGGTGTACAGAAATGTTATTAATTGGTCATAAAACAAATTATTTTCCCTCTCATTACACAAAAACCAATACAAAATTACATTTAACTCTACAGAAACTCACAATCGAATCAAATAATGAACTGGTGAAAAACTTTTATTGGGGTTTAAGCGGTATCGGCCACCATGAGCTATCAAATCAAAACAAAAAATCAAATATATTCAGTTGTTATGCCATAATAGCAAAGTCGGATACAAAATTACAAATACAGTGAAATAACGGTTGTTCATAATTACGTATTACGTGTTATAATTACGTGTTATAATTACGTGTTATATTTTTTTTATTATAATCTTTCTGTTTTAATCGTGTCTGTATTAATATTTACGTTAGAATCACGTTTTACTAGTTGTATTATAATCAAGGGGTAAATTCTTTGTGTTACAGACTGTGTGTTATAATCTTTGAGTTATAATCGTTTCATTATAATCATTGTGTAATAACCTAGGCTTTGGCGTTCGCAACTTGCGTTTTGCAAGACGCTAATAATGAAATAAAACTCCGAGTAAATTGGGTGCATTCTATTTTTCCATCGAAACGGAATTAATTGAACGGCAGCGAGCAGGCCTGTTATTTTTATATCGTACACTTTAGTAAACTTAACCAGTGTTATAAATAACATTGCTTTGATTTAATTATATGAATAAATGCGTTACCGTATACCGTACTAAGCTGTGAGTATACTGTATAATAATTGAATGTGTAACCATCGAAATGGAACTGATCGGACTGACGCAATCAGTTCATCAGTGGTCCGCGAGAAACTCATAGAAATAGCTCCGCTTTATGAACCTCTTACATGGCACCAGGTCTGTTGCTAAATCGGTAAATAAAAACACACGAAACTTCCATAAGTATATTGGCAGTTGGTTAACTCCAGAGTGAAAATGCTCACCAAATGTGGAAAGCTAATAGAAATGCAAATGCTAAACCACTCTGTCAGAAGCTAGATAGAAGCAAATATTTGAGAAACCACATTTAAATGATGGTGCTAAAAATGCCCATGTCTCAAAAGTCTGACATCTGATCTGCTTGAAACACTACTGTGACTGTCAGTGAGCCGTATAAGGCAAACGAAAAATTTGAAACTACTAGTTGGAGTAATTACTGATCAACCAACAAAAATCTTTCAACGATGTCAAGGACAGACGCCATATAAATAAAGCTCTAAGGAAGATTTCAATAACCAAGAACCCTGTAACAATCTGAGACCCTCTATCCTTCATAAAGTAGGTAGAGTAAGAAGTATACCACACTTTAAGGCAAAGGAAAGATCAACTCAATAAGTACACAACCAAAACACCTGTAATCCGCATTAGCACCGGCAACTATGGAGCTACGCGACGGCCGTTGACTACACAGCCGATCGAACGACCCTCGGCAAAAAAAACAGTGGTTAGATGAATGACGGTAGATCAAAAAAACATTGGTTTCCGCAGTACATTATTTACTGTATTTGAAAAAAAACTCCCAGATTTGGTTCTGCTCGGAAAAGAATACGAACATTGCTAGAGCATGTTTTCTAAGTGTAAAAGGGCTGTCCGAGTTTTCCTCTTCCAAAAAGTTATAATTAAAGGCGCGCTCCGCAGATCGCATCTCATACGTTGCACACGCAAACGCATCGACTATGGCAAGACTTTTTTATAGCGCATTCGCGTGGCGTATTCTACAGGAAAAAGAAAAGTGTCGCTCCGTCAACATTATTTGTTGAGTTTCTTGAATGAACGCCCGCAACACTCTGCCCTACAGCATATCCGTATTTCTTGTTAGCCAAAAACTTTTTATCGCGCAGTTTAAAAATTCAAGTCTGTGTTCGGCACGCTTTAAAATTTTCGAAAAATCTGTTTTTGGTGCACTTAAAATTTTTTCAAAGATTCGGATATTTTTTTCACATCACATTCAGACATTATACGAAAACTGCGTCTGGTTCATTGCATACATGCGTAACCGGCCCGCAGAATTACATTTCTGATAAAGTGAAACCCTGACCAAGCTACGGTATCCTATATTTATCCATGGACTCAGACAATAGGCTGGCTAATAATTCGACTGAATGACTTGCAACAAAAACGTAACGATCGTTTTTTATAATCAAACTCGAATGATGATTATGACGACTAATTAATGATCATGAAATCAATGCGACCAACACTTGACATCACTTGAAAGAAATCAATTACATATGCTAATAACACTCTATTATGTTATATTACGATTCTTTAGTTATTAGTGTTCTACGGCACTAACCAGCTACATTTTTAATGAATTTATTTTGAGAGCTACCGTACACCATACTAAGTTGTCAGTATATAATGGTTAGATGGAGCCGTCTAGATTCACATTTTCAGTGGACACTCTTACGGGAAAGAACGACTTTCCAAGGCGCTGTCGGACAAATGCTAGAACGATTTGCATACAACCACAATCGGATTCAATAATTTTACTACAGAATTCGAATGTATTATCTCTTTATGTTGAGGCTTAGGCTCAGAAATCGGCTTAGGCTTAGTAATTCGCTTAGACTAAGTCACAAGCTCATATTTCGCCATTTGACACGTAGTGTGGGCTTCACGACCAAACCGACCCCAACACTGAAGCCTGAGCCTAAGCCTAAACTTAAACGTACGTTTTATGCGTTTCCTATGTAGCCCGAAAACGGCACCATACCTGTTATTTAATCCGATTGTAGTCATATGGAAATCGTTCTAGCATGTTTGTGTTAATGCTTCCAGGGCCCTTCTGTCATCAGTATATAAACTTTGCTGAGGTAAGATAGACAGAGTTTTATGTTCTATCCACTATAAACATGGCTTCAACTAGCCGTTCAACAGCTGTTCTAAAGCTGGAAATCATTGATTAAAGCGTCGCGCAATTGAATGCAATCTCTTAATGGAGGAGAACATTGAATATCAAAGTGAAGACTAAGCCTGACGAATATAGCTCGCAAATACATTTGGTGGCTATGCAGAGTTTCGGCGAAATCGCTGAAACTTCAGCTAGGCCATACTCGGCGCTCATTGGCTAGCCACGCCCTCCTAGCTAGCAGGAAAATGCTACCTCAAACTTTGGAGGTGTAGTCAACCAATGAGCGCCGAGTATGAGCTAGTTGAAACATGGCGACTTCGCCGGTTCTCTGCGTAGCCGCCAACATCTTTTTGTCTTGTAATGTGGGTTGAAAATTTCTTTTTGACGCTAAATGAATAGCCTGTAGACTAGTAAACGGAAGCAAAAGTCATGTCAATGTCCATGTGAGTATTATTTTCATGTTCAGTAAAAACGAACAGTACCAACGAACTCCAAAACTCGAATACTTAACAGAACATCCTTGAGCCTGCATACACCCAAATTATATATTTCTTAACACCATCTTCTATTTTAGCCATTACTTCCTCGAAAAGTTTGCGAAAGTCAACTATCATGAAATTCTACTCACTCGCGCTGTCCGCCCTCATGATCGTGAATTTGGCTGAATGCTATGACTCTCATTACACTTATGATTGGCACAACTTGAGTTACATCAACAAAATAGTTGGTTTGAATGACTGACTGACTGACTGACCGACTGACTGACTGACTGACTGACTGATTGACTGACTGACTGACTGACTGACTGACTGACTGACTGACTGACTGACTGACTGACTGACTGACTGACTGGTTGACTGACTGACTGACTGACTGACTGACTGACTGACTGACTGACTGACTGACTGACTGACTGACTGGTTGACTGACTGACTGACTGACTGCATGACGCAGAATTACAAAAGCTACCCCTTTTCTCTTTTCTATATTTTCACCTCTCTAAGTCAATTCAGACTTGGGTATTGGGTTTTTTACATGCCTATGCATCAGGCTTAGGCTTAGAAATAGCTTTCTGCTATGTATTTGTTTTTGGCCAAAAAGCCGGGTCTAAATACTTCTAAATCTAGATGAAAAAAGGGTAGGGTTGGGAAATTACCTAGCAGAATCTCCATACCCTACCCTTTTTCTTATTCTGCTGTTCAATTTCAATCCATTCGATTAAGGCTCCGGCTTCGGCTTAGTTCCGAGCTTGGAACTTAGGCTTAGGCTTAGGAATGAACTTTGGCTCCATGTTAGGCTTAGGCTTATGTATATGACCAATTTGAAAAACTTGAAGATGAAAAAAGGGTAGCTTATGGAAATCTGCCTGAATGACCGATCGACTGACTGGCTGTTTGATTACTGACTGATTGAATGAATGAAAAATTACTGAATGACTGATTACGTATGACTCAATTATTTTTTCGTTTTATCTATTGTTTGTTCTTATGACTGAATGCATGAAAATTCCAGAAACTTGCCAGTCGTCTCCTGATGACTCGTATGGTTAGAACAGCCCCAGAACGCTGGGAAACGAAAACAATGGCCATAGCAACAACAACACCAACTACAACAACACCACCAACAACAACACCAACTGCAACAACAACAGCAACAATTGACCGTACAGTAAAAACTGAATTATTTCATCGATTAACCCCTGGAATATTCCAAATGTGCTGTTTTCAAAGATCCCTGCAGTGTCATTGTCCGTTCAAGAAGTTGTGAAATATTTATGACATGATAAAAAAGATAAAAACAAAAAAACTAACAAAATCAATAAAAAATGAAAAAATATAAAATGTCGGTGTTAAAATAAACAAAATGATGTGATATTATAGCATATTCTACTTTTGTCTTATAACCAGATTATTACACTTTTGTTACATTTATTTATGATAGATACGTGTTGTGTTACATGTTTGGAAAAACTATTTCTGTATTTAAACCATTAATGAGCTAAACATTGCGCTTAGGTCTATCAGTATTCGATACTGTCGGACTGCATTTAATTATGGATTTTGTAGGTCTCACTCAATCGGTGTGCATTTTGCAGACTTTTATAAGGTGAGTTATAACCAAACCAGCGTTTTTTTTGTTACTCACGAAAGTTTTTGGTGCGCAATTTGAATTTGAACTTTCTATGTAACGGGAAAGCCTGGATGGGTTATAATCGATAGAGAACGATTTTATGACTTTAACTACGTGATTTGTGCGTCTTATCATTATTTACCTTCAACATTACAGTAGCCTAGATTACACAACATCTAGTTATTATACAAAGCTAATGAACTGTGTTACTACATATAGCATAGGCCTCGTAACTGGTTATAAGAAAATCCAAAACGTGGCACAGAAAATTCCTTACTTGAGAATTTTATTCTGGACCATGTAATTCATCGCATTATACCAATTCTTAAGTAGTGTAAGACATTCATGGTTTTGGTTGTTAGAAATGTTATTGGCACGTAGAAATTTGAAGAGAAAAAAAAATGCTTTGAAACGCGTTTTAGTTTAAAAAAATCTCAGCAGAGGCGTAAGTTGCTTTGAGTATTTGACTGAAGGTCAACAGATTGATAATGAAGAAGGGTGAGATTCACATTTAGAGGTCTCGGAGGATTTGAGGAGAAAGTCTAAATTTCGGAGGATTTCAGGACAAAGTCTGAATTTTAGCAACAGAATTTAAGAGAAGAAAATAGAAAATATCAAACTGAAAATGAAAAGACAAAATAATCCTGGATGAGCTGTAATAAAAAAGATCTTACCTGGCAACGGACTCATGCTGCCTGTTTTGCTCCTGTGAAGAGGCAGTGGAGGTGGTAAATCCGGTTCATTCTGGTTATCACCGGATTTTCCGGACTTCGGGAAGGATCCGGTTTCGGTCGAGTGGATCATCGGTGGTCGATCACGGAACTGAGTGAGTGAGTGAGTGAGTGAGTGAGTGAGTGAGTGAGTGAGTGAGTGTGTGAGTGAGTGAGTGAGTGAGTGAGTGAGTGAGTGAGTGAGTGAGTGAGTTAGTGAGTGAGTGAGTGAGTGAGTGAGTGAGTGAGTGAGTGAGTGAGTGAGTGAGTGAGTGAGTGAGTGAGTGAGTGAGTGAGTGAGTGAGTGAGTGAGTGAGTGAGTGAGTGAGTGAGTGAGTGAGTGAGTGAGTGAGTGAGTGAGTGAGTGAGTGAGTGAGTTAGTGAGTTAGTGAGTATGTGAGTGAGTGAGTGAGTGAGTGAGTGAGTGAGTGAGTGAGTGAGTGAGTGAGTGAGTGAGTGAGTGAGTGAGTGAGTGAGTGAGTGAGTGAGTGAGTGAGTGAGTGAGTGAGTGAGTGACGAAGTTAAAAGTTTTTTGGTTAGAGTGTGAAGAATATCATTGGTAATATAATACATGCTTAATTTTGTAGAAAAATGCAGAATAGTTTGAATTGCAACATAGAAAGGGTCAAAAATATGAGTTTTTATTTTTCATTGAAAGAGAGAGAGCGAAGCGATCGACTGCTCCCCCACCCGGGGACGGCTGACGCCCTATAGAATGTATTAGAGAACTTACTTTTATTATCTATTGACATGAGTGGAACATGAACGAGAAGATATCGTCGATTCTCCAATGGCTGTCGTTACCCCGTTCAGAAACCAAGGTTTCACCTCCCCTTGTATCGCTATCAAAAAGAGTGCAGTAACGGTTGATTGTAACGGTTGCATTAGGATTACTTATGGAAGACATGAAACATGAGCAGATGAAAAGCTACTGGTGAAATCACCATGGGTGGTTGTCGTTGGGCAAACAATCGGCCGGAGCTTCGCCATTTTAGTGACAATTTTGCGATCAATCGATGAGGTTTTATTTGGGTGAAACGTGAACTGAACTGTCGCTTCGGATTCAGACAGTGAATGTCGTTGAATAGTTTTTTTGTTTATGACGGACAAATTTTTGCTTCATCATATGATTGAGCGAGTTAGTGAAGGAAGTGAGTGAGTGAATGAATATGTTGATGAGTAAGTGAGTAAGTGAGTGAGTGAGTAAGTGAGTGAGTCAAAGAAAATAGTCCGTCAGTCTGTCTGTCATTCTGTCAGTCAATCAGTCTGCCAGTCAGTCAGGAGTGGCCTCTAGCACTTAGACCAAATCTTTTTCACAAAGCTTGTTAAACTGATTTTGATATTCAAAACATTCGCACAATCAAAACAACCACTTCGCCTTTTGGAAAAGGCCTTATGTAATGAAAACTGCTAGCTGATATCTCCCACATGGTCTAGCGGTTAGGATTCGTGGCTTTCACCCACGCGGCCCGGGTTCGACTCCCGGTGTGGGAAGAATTGTTTTCGGTTTTTTGTACATACAGTTATTTTAACTTCTTTTCGATCAAACGGTGGATGGAATAAGTTACTTGTCAACCGATCAGTCAGTCAGTCAGTCAGTCAGTCAACCAGTCAGTCAGTTCGTCAACCAGTCAGTTATTCAGTCTGCAGTCGGTCAGTCAGTCATTCAGTCAGTCATTCAGTCAGTCAGTCAGTCAGACAGACAGACAGACAGACAGATAGACAGACAGTCAGTCAGTCAGTCAGTCAGTCAGTCAGTCAGTCAGTCAGTCAGTCAGTCAGTCAGTCAGTCACTAACCCTCCAGTCATTTGCCAAATCCACGTGCGTTACCCGAACGGACATCTTCACTGAAGACGTCAATCATTAATCTGCATTTAGTCAGGTTCTAAATGTTCTAAAACGAGCAATTTTTTTGAAGAAATAGAACCAACAGAAACTTTTGTACATGCTGAGAAATCTAATTAAATGAAAACGCTATACGTGGATTCAATTTTGGTTTCTTTACCCCGTACATACACTAGCGGACGAGAAGGGGAGGGAAAAGCGGAGTTCCCCCTTCTTTGGCGTTCTCAAAAAGTTTAGTTTGTTCCCTAAGGTGTAGGTAAATTGACCTGAAAACTGCCAATCCCCCCCCCCCCCCTTTTGACGAAATTCCCCTCCCTTTGGGGGTTGGGGTCCGCCTGTTGGGAGGGGATTACATAGACCACACGATAGATCTTCCAGGTACATATTATGTAGACCAACGACTCACATCACAATGAATTCCAGATGTGAGCCATCAAGAGCTCTCCGGCGGATATCCAGTTAAAGCTTGGTCCAGTTATCTAGCCATTTTTCAACGAATTTTTTTTGCGCCCAGCTTGTTAATTTTAGATTTGCTTTCGAGTTTTCAAGATAATTTTTTTATATCCACATGACAAAATACAAATATTGCGCTCACATTTTCATTTCATACACTGTAATTTTGCGTAAATTGAATTCATTGTATGGTATGTGCGTAAAGGCTTCATTGAAATAATTTTAGACAACAAAAAACCAATATAAAAAAAGACTTTAGTATTTTTTTTCAGATTTTTCGATTTTTAGCTTTTTTATTCCTGGTGGTAAAAAATCGCATCGTTATAGTTTGGTCCAGTTTTCTTGTTATAAATTATTTCTACATACCCTTTATGCACATATTCCATGAATAAAGCACATGGTTCAAATGTTGTCAGAGGTCACATTGAAAAAAAATCTCAATTTGAATTCAAACTGCGCGCCAAAATCTTTTTGAGAAGAGAGAACCCAAGAATTTTCGACATGCTATATAGCTTGGCTAGGGTTTCTTGTTATCAAAAAGAAATTTCGTGGGCCGGTTACGCACATATAGGCCTCATAATTGGTTATAAGAAATGGTTTAAAACTGCGAGAACCCATGGCATGGCCAGAACCAGATTCTCAAGTCCAGAACCGGATTCTCAAGTAATGAATTTTATGTGCCACGTTTTAGCCACTTTTCAAAATTTCTTAGAACCAGATTCTCAAGTCTAAAACCGGATTCTCAAGTAAGGAATTTTCTGTGTCACGTTTTGGTATTTCTTATAACCAATTACGAGGCTTATACATATGCAATGAACTGGGTGCATTTTCGTATGTTGCCCAAATGGTAAGTGGAAAAGAGTGTATTGCCCGAAAATTTGAAAGCGCGCCAAAACAGATTTGAATTCAAACTGCGCGCCAAAAACTTTCTGAGAAGAGAGAACCCAAGAACTTTCGACATGCTATATAGCTTGGTCCAGATTTCTTGATATCAAAAGTAAATATCGTGGGCCGGGTGCACGCACGTATAGTCGAATTTTTTGGTTACGCCTTTTTTGGGGAAATTTTTTTGTGTAAAACCTTTCCCTTGTTAGCAATTTGGGGTTGATGAAAAGGTTTTACACACAGAAAATTTCCTAAAAAGATGATTATGACTCTTTCTAGGAACTTTTTTGTGTTTAAAACCTTCATCAACCCAAACTGCTGCTTTCGACTGCCAATTTCTGGGTGAGGGAAAGGTTTTACACAAAAAAAGTTCCCGAAAAAAGGCGTAACCAAAAAATTCGACTATATGCAATGAATGGGGTGCACTTTTTGTATGTTGCCCAAATGGTAAGTGGAAAAGTGTGTATTGCCCGAAAATTTGAAAGCGCGCCAAAACAGATTTGAATTTCAAACTGCGCGCCAAAAACTTTCTGATTAACTACAAATCCTGGATATGCTATAATGTTCCTTCTGTTGCACAATGTTCGGCATTGGAAAAACGGTCACCCAACTAAATGTCCCGAATATGCGACAATTTTTATGATGAAACGCGCGACGGCTATGCTGACATACTAGCGGACAAGAATGAGAGGGAAAAGTGGAATTTCCCCCTCTTTGGTGATTTTAAAAAGTATACTTTGTTTCCTGAGGTGAAATGGCCTGAAAACAGCTGATTCCCCCTCTTTGATAAAATTCCCCACCCTCTGGAAGGTTAGCTCGTCCGCCAGTGCGCGGACCCAGTAGCGGGCAAGAATTAGAGGGAAAAGAGGAATTCCCCCCTCTTTGGTGGTTTCAAGAAGTTGGGTTTGTTCATCTATATGAGTAAGATATCCTGATTTCTTATAATATCCCTCTCAGTTGAACAGATTCCCCTCCCTTCGGAGGTTTGGCTCGTCTGCCAATGAATGGACCAGGGGATATAAACGGGGAACTAGACTAAGAACTTTAATAGTCGTATGTTTTCGTCCAAATATGAAGTGGATCAAAAAAAATTTTTTTTGAATAATTGTCTGCCAAAAAAATTTCACAAAAATTTGTGACCCAGTTATTCTCGAAGACAACTCCACTGTGGACGGGTCCGAGTCTGGGTACAGCATTGGCGGATAAGCCCAACCTCCAAAAAGAGGGGAATCTCACCAAAGAGGGGGGGAATAGATAGGATTTATGTCTTTTTACCTATACCTTGAGGAACAAACTCTACTTTTTGAAATTGCCAAAGAAGGGGGGAATTCCACTTTTCCGTTCTTCCCGCGTCCGCGTCCGCTAGTACAGTGGCCGAGTTTTTTTATATCCAAAACGGGTCCGCCATATCTCCAGGGCATCATAAGTCAAAATTGTATGAGGCTGTTATTTTTATGGCGCGTTTTCGGAACTGCGGGACGTTGGAATGTGAGTTTGTCATTCCGTCAGTCAGTCAGTCAGTCAGTCAGTCAGTCAGTCAGTTAATCAGCAAGACAGACAGACAAACACACAGATAGATAGACAGACATACAGGCAGTCATTTAGTCAGTCAGTTGAGCAGTTAGTGTGTCAGTCATACATTCAAGCTGATATCTCCCAATGGTCTAGCGGTTAGGATTCGTGGCTTTCACCCACGCGGCCCGGGTTCGACTCCGGTGTGGGAAAAATCGTTTTCGACTTTTTGCCCATGCTGTTTTTTTAATATTTTTAATCGGTCGGTGAATAGAGTAAGTTACCTGTCAACCAGTCCGTCAGTCAAGTCAGTAAGTCAGTCAGTCAGTCAGTCAATGAGCCACCAATCAGTCAGTCAGTCAGTCAGTCAGTCAGTCAGTCAGTCAGTCATTCAGTCAGTCACAGGGTTCTTTATTACACAACTCACCTGGTCGCAAGAAACGGCCACGACAAACAAGCAGAATATGATGGCTTCGATCGATAAGAATATGGTATGTAGACTGAAAATAAGACTGACTGACTGACTGACTGATTGATTGACTGACTCACTGACTGACTGACTGACTGACTCACTGACTGACTGACTGACTGACTGACTGACTGACTGACTGACTGACTGACTGACTGACTGACTGACTGACTGACTGACTGACTGACTGAGACTGGACTGACTGACTGACTGACTAACACTCTGGTATGATGTACTCGACTGTTACGCTGGCACATTCCAGCCTCAATACAGGGCCAAGTCCAGGACACGAACGACTAATGTACCCGCATATAATGTACCCGCATAGATCGAAGTAATCGCCACGTAGAACAAAAATTGCAAAAAATACTTTTGATTGAACTCGCCCACGCAGTTGTTTATCCACGGACCTGTGCGATGAGTGAGTGAGTGAGTGAGTGAGTGAGTGAGTGAGTGAGTGAGTGAGTGAGTGAGTGAGTGAGTGAGTGAGTGAGTGAGTGAGTGAGTGAGTGAGTGAGTGAGT
>OZ038448.1:2562346-2565626 GCA_964036265.1 Daptonema setosum
ATTTCCTTTTTTTGTAATTTTTTTTTACTTTTTTATCAATCAAAATATATAACTCAACCAACCTCTCGTCAAACGTCGGTAGCACGAGCCAATATATGACCACGTAATCGGCATATGCCACGGCGGCATATACCATTAGCACATGCCATCAAAGGTTCCCTTACACTGTTTTACTGTATAATTTGTTATTATATTCTGTCAACCAAAATATATAACTCAACCAACCTCTCGTCAAACGTTGGTAGCACGAGCCAGTATATGACCACGTAATCGGCATATGCCACGGCGGCATATACCATTAGCACATGCCATCAAAGGTTCCCTTACCATTTATTACCACTTTTCTACTTTTCCAATTCATTACTAATACTGTTTTACTGTATAATTTGTTATTATATTCTGTCAACCAAAATATATAACTCACCCAACCTCTCGTCAAACGTTGGTAGCACGAGCCAGTATATGACCACGTAATCGGCATAGGCCACGGCCGCATATACCATTAGCACGCAGACAATACCGCAGGCATCCCAGCGAAAGATCATTCCTCGGGCCATCACATTCAGGTACCGTCAGATTCTTCACTGAAATTACATTCAGATACCGTCAGATACTTCACTGGAATTAAAGCCAGTATGTTGTTTCTGCAAGCAAAGTATTGCCCAAAACGTCTGATAATGAAACACGCAGACAATCAGTGTTAACACGCACATCAATCATCATCACCCCATGATCTACTGTGTTACATTATGGTTTCAACCGAGTCGAGTTTAGGCTAGTGATGTTTCATTATCAGATGTTTTGGACAATACTTTTGCTTGCAGAAATAACATACTGGCTTTACATGCAGGTACCGTCAGATTCTGAACTGAAAAAATTATTTATGAACCGAAATATCATTACTATGAAAACAATATCTTTAACATCGATACAGACATAACCGAAGCGAGAAAAGACTAGACTGGCATAAAATCGGTGAGGCATTCCACAGAAGAACATGTCATTATAAGACGAAATGAGTAGTACACTGAAATGGTAGCAGAAGCGCACCAAAAGCATAGTTGAATTCAAATTACGATGCGAACAAGGAAAATGAAATTCAGTTTCAGACCCTTTGAAAATAATTCAGCTCTACTTATACTTTTGCCTTTGAAATAGACTAATAATTTATATTAAAGAACAATGCCAACATGTAACCTAAATGATTTCAGCAGAGCCGACACACCGCAATATGCCACTATGATGGGTCGTTCAGAAAATGGCGGTCTCGTAGCAAGGAAAATTAAATTCAGTTTCAGACCCTTTAGAAAAATAAATATGAAGTTAATTCGGCTCTTTTTATTTTTTCTAGCTGTGAAACTGACTAGTAAATTTTATAAATAAAGAACAATTCCAACAAATAACCATACATGATACCATACATTAAATCAGCATTGCCACACTATGTCACTAAGATGGGTCGTTCTCATTCAGAAAATGGTGGTCTCTTGGCAAGGAAAACGATATTCAGTTTCAGACTCTTTGAAAAAAATATGAAATTATTTCAGCTCTTTTTAATTTTTCTGGCTTTGAAATTGACGAATAAATCTTATAGATAAAGAACAATTCTAACATTGTAGCAAGAATAAATTCAGCAGGGCCAGGGAAGCACCGCAATATGCCAGTATGATGGGTCATTCATGAAAATGGTGCTCTCGTAGCAAGGAAAATGAAATTCAGTTTCAGTCCTTTGAAAAAAAACAGTTAATTCAGCTCTTTCTATTTTTTCTGGCTTTGCAATTGTTTAATAAAATATATGAATAATTCCAACATGTAACCTAAATAAATTCAGCAGGGCCGGCAACACCACAATATGTCACTGAGTTGGGTCATTCATGAAAATGGTGCTCCCGTAGCAAGGAAAATGAAATTCAGTTTCAGACCCTTTGAAAAAAATAAGTCTTTTTATTATTTCTGGTCTTAAAATTGACTAATAAATTTTATAAATAAAGAACAATTCCAACATGTAACCTAAATAAATTCAGCAGGGCCGGCAACACCGCAATATGTCACTGAGATTTATCGTACATGAAAGCACTAGCGGACGAGAAGGGGTAGGGAAAAGTGGAATTCCCCCCTCTTGGGCGGTTTCAAAAAGTAGAGTTTGTTCCTTGAGGTGTAGGTAAAATGAACTGAAAACTGTCAATTCCCCCCTCTTTGAGAAAATTCCCCTCCATTTCGAGGGTTATCTCGTCCGCCAGTGTCGTTCATGAAAGTGGCAGCGTCGGTGCAAGGAAAATTGATTACTTAAGGCTAACAAATTATATCCAAGAGTTAAGGCAAACTGCGGAAAAAGTTTTCTAGTTTTTTTTCACTGGCTCACTCACTCACTCAATTACAGTAACTCACTATCTATAAAACAGGGATAACAGCACAAGTTACGACACCTTCATGAAGCCAACACATGCCACTAAGATTGATGGCACATGAAAGTGGTGCAGGCACACTAAGGAAAGAGAACAGTAGTTTTCCATATTTCGGTAAAGTTTCGACTTGATTCCGTGGGTAAAACTCAAAAACAGGGATATCAAGTTACGACACATTCGTGGTTCCAAAACAGGCCAGTACGATTAATGAAGAATGAAACAGCATGGAGACGGAAACAGCAGATTCGTAAGAATTCGAAACTTCTGTTTTGAAACATCAGTTGATGATTTTTTCCTTGTGGTAAATATTGTTCAATCCAGTTTTTTAAAACAGGGATCTTCATGGTCGCAAAGAATGCCCCTAAGAATGATGACTAATGAAAGTGGTGCAGGCACACCAAGGACAGGGAACAGCAGGTCTGTGAACTTTGAAACATCAGTTTCAAAACACTACTTGTCAAAGTTTCGGAGTTTTCTATATTTCTGTAAAGTTTCGACTTTATTCCATGGGTAAAACTTCATAAACAGGAATAACGGCACAAGTTACGACACATTCGTGGTGCCAAAGCATGCCATTAAGATTGATGGTATTCTACATGAAACTGATGTAGATACAGAAATGAGACGGAAACATCAGATCCGTAAGAATTTGAAACTTCTGTTTTGAAACATTAACAGTTGTTGTTTTTTTCATCATGGTAAATATTGTTCAATCCAATTTTTTTAAACAGGGGTCTTTCATGGTGGCAAAGAATGCCACTAAGATTGATGGTACATAAAAGTCATGTAGGCACAGCAAGGAAAGTAGAACAGCAGGTCTATGAACTTTGAAACATCAGTTTCAAAACACCACTTGTCCAAGTTCCAAGTTTCCT
>OZ038448.1:2565826-2669556 GCA_964036265.1 Daptonema setosum
CGCCAAAATTTTGTAACTGGAATAAAATTTTGGTGCACGCGAGTTGAGGGCTGAAATTACGATCAATCGATAACTCTCAGTCTCCTCTTTCGATTGATATGCGACAGAAGGCAAACTTTCCAATTTTGCGTTTTTTATTCGATAAAAACCGCAAAATTGGAAAGTTTGCCTTCTGTCGCATATCAATCGAAAGAAGAGACTGAGAGCTATCGATTGATCGTAAATTCAGCCCTCAACTCGCGTGCACCAGAGTTTTATTCCAGTTACAAAATTTTGGCGCGAAAAAAATGGTTTTGCTCATATTTTCCTGTATGTGCGGAATTCAATCAAATCCGTTCCTAGGGGGTTTTTGTAGACTCTAATCTTTAGTTTTATGCACAAACGGGCGATTTCTATTTTTTTTGACTGACCTACTTTTCAAACGGTTTTGGTCGATTCTTATACCAAACCACTCTTAAAAATGCGTCGAATCAAACAATTTTTTTATTATTAATTATTTTATCGCTGTCATTATTATTGTTTTAATTTATATCTTTTTTCTTTTAATTCATCCGTCGTGTGTTCATCAATTGAATAAACAAAAAAAACGTAAACGGTCGTACTCATTTTCTTTGAACTTGGTTTCCAAATACGGGTGAACTTTGAACCCTTTTAACCCTATTTGGGTAACTTATATCCCTTTTTTTGTGGCTTCCCTCGTCAAGTGGTTGGGCGCCGGCCTCGCTCCCCGACGTTCCTGGTTCGAGCCCCGGGTTGAGACACAGCGCATTCAAGAACGTTGTTGATGATCAGTGATTGTCATTGTAAATCGGATGACCGTTATTTCACTATTGTGACTTGGTATCCTACTTTGCTATTATGGCATAACAACTGAATAATTTATATTATCCTTTGTTTTTTATGTGTGTCCTAAATTCGCTGTTTATAGGTTGTTCAGGGTGCCTTCATAGTCAGTTGCAAAAACAGTTGCTGAAATTTTGATTTTTTTCGGAACTTTTCATGATTTTCCAAAACGTTTCGGTTAGAAATTTTTCTCCGTTTCTGGGTTCCGAACGTTTTGAAAAGTTCCGAATAGAATCGCAAAATATTGGCACCCTCACGGTTATATTGTACAGTCGATTAGACGCTCTTTTATTCTAAAGCTATGGAATCAAGTCGAAACTTTACCGAAAAATGGAAAACTCCGAATCTTTGACACGTGGTGTTTTGAAACTGATGTTTTAAAGTTCACAGACCTGCTGTTCTACTTTCATTGGTGTGCCTACATCTTTTTATTCTATGTACCATCAATCTTAGTGGCATGCTTTGACTTCATGAAGGTGTCGTATAACTGAGGTTCGAATATTTCGCGACAGAAGCGACAAATTCACAGTTTTTTTTATAAAACTCTTGCTACACACCTAAATTGAATTTTTAAAATTAAAGTGCCTGGCAAAAAATTCACAAGAAAACAAACAAAAAATAGTGTGCGTGAAATTTTTTTACAAAAGAACTGTCCCGTCAATGTCCCGGAAAACAGTCGCGAAATATTCGAATCTCAGTTAAAACTTGTGTCCTTATCCCTGTTTTATAGTTTTTAACAACGGAATCAAGTCGAAATTTTACTGAAATATAGAAAACCCCGAAACTTTGACAAGTAGTGTTTTGAAACTGAAGTTTCAAAGACCAGAGACCTGCTGTTCCCCTGTCCTTGGTGTGCCTGCACCACTTTCATAAGTCATCAATCTTAGTGGCATGCTTTGGCTTCATGAAGGTGTCGTAACTTGTGTTGTTTTCCCTGTTTTATAGTTTTTAACAACGGAATCAAGTCGAAACTTTACCGAAATAAAGAAAACGCCGAAACTTTAACATCTGGTGTTTTGAAACTGATGTTTCAAAGTTCACGGATCTGCTGTTCTACTTTCCTTGGTATGCCTACATCACTTTTATGTACCATCAATCTTATTGGCATGCTTTGGCACCACGAATGTGTCGTAACTTTGCTGTTTTCCCTGTTTACGTTGTTTTACCCAAGGAATCAAGTGGAAATTTCACCGAAATATGGAAAACGCCGAAACTGATGTTTCAAAGACCACAGACCGGCTGTTCGCCTGTCCTTGGTGTGCACCACTTTCATTAGTCATCAATCTTATTGGCATGCTTTGCCACCATGAAGATCCCTGTTTTACAAAACTGGATTGAACAATATTTACCATAATGAAAAAATCAAGCACTAATGTTTCAGAACAGAAGTTTCGAATTTCTACGAACCTGCTGTTTCCGTCTCCATGAAAACTTTTTTCGCAGTTTGCCTTAACTCTTGGATACAATTTGTTAGCCTTCTTAAGTAATCAATTTTCCTTGCACCGACGCTGCCACTTTCATGAACGACACTGGCGAACGAGATAACCCTCCAAATGGAGGGGAATTTTATCAAAGAGGGGGGAATTGACAGTTTTCAGTTCATTTTACCTACACCTCATGGAGCAAACTCTACTTTTTGAAACCGCCAAAGAGGGGGGAATTCCACTTTTCCCTACCCTTTCTCTTCCGCTAGTTCTTTCATGTACGATAAATCTTAGTGACATATTGTGGTGTTGCCGGCCCAACTGAATTTATTTAGGTTGCATGTTGGAATTGTTCTTTATTCATATAATTTTTTAAACAATTTCAAAGCCAGAAAAAATGAAAATAGCTGACTTTTTTTTCAAAGTGTCTGAAACTGAATTTACTTTTCCTTGCTACGGTAGCACCATTTTCAAGAATAACCCATCAAAGTGGCATATTGTGGTGTGTCCGGCCCTGCTGAATTTATTTAGGTTACATGATGGAATTGTTCTTTATTTATAAAATTTACTAGGGACTGCAGCCCGGTATTGGGCCCGGGGATTCTGCTCGAGTTGTGCTTCTGTGCGCGCTGCGCGCGCTTTACCGGGTATTCTGCCGAGTATTCTGCCGAGAATTAGGGCCGAGTTTTGTAACTCAGGTTGCGGTGTTCAGGGTTATCATGTCATTGATTGAGATGTGTCTGAATGAAATTGAGGGCTCAATAGTCACTAACTATTAACTGACTCGTTATACATTGAGCCCATGTCCCGTTATACATTGAGGATGATTGTGCTTTGTTGTTTACTTTGTAAATGAAACAATTTTTTCTTTGATGACTTGCCTCGGTATTAATTTTAACATTGTTTGCGGATTCACAATCCCGTTGCAATGAATATCCCGTGGAAATAATCTATTGAGCCATTTTGAAGCTTCCCGTGGAAAGTAATCTATTACCGTTGCGTTGATCATTGCATGTAAAAATATTATTTAGAAAAATATTACTTTCAGTATTGGATATATCCCGTGGACACTAAAATCAGATTAATTTAGCATATGAATAATCTATTGAGACATTAGGAACTTCCCGTGGAAAGTAATCGATTGCCGTTGCAATGAATATCCCGTGGAAATAATCTATTGAGCCATTTTGAAGCTTCCCGTGGAAAGTAATCTATTACCGTTGCGTTGATCATTGCATGTAAAAATACTATTTAAAAAAGTATTACTTTCAGTATTGGATATATCCCGTGGACACTAAAATCAGATTAATTTAGCATATGAATAATCTATTGAGCCATTAGGAACCTTCCGTGGAAAGTAATCTATTGCCGTTGCAATGAATATCCCGTGGAAATAATCTATTGAGCCATTTTGAAGCTTCCCGTGGAAAGTAATCTATTACCGTTGCGTTGATCATTGCATGTAAAAATATTATTTAAAAAAAGTATTACTTTCAGTATTGGATAGTAGAAGAGGATGGCTATATGCTAGTGTAAAGTATAATCCGCACTTTGCATTCTACACAAATATTGCAGCAGTCAATCCCACATCTTGTTGATCTTCCACATCTTGTCATCCGCTAAACCCCCCCTTGCTGCTGATTTTGATTGGGTTGTTTTATTGATGTTCATGTGAAAGTATTGACGTATTAAAGTCATTAATGCTACTGTGACACACGCATACCAAATGTTTTTGTATTCAAAGAAATGATATAATGGAAAATTGCAGTCCCACATCGTCTCATCCGCCAAAGTAATCCCCCCCCCCCCAAAGTTACGTCGGCGGTTAGCGGGCGTGCGAACGGCTCGCACTTCGTTGTACAGTTTATTTGTGCATGCACAAATAAACTGTACAACATTCAGTGCGGTGGAACATGCATGTAACTAGGTAGGCATGAAACATCTGCTCTTCGAAACGCGCATGTCCGGTTGAAGTTTCAGCTGGCTAGGAAAATGTTGCTGATAATTAATTCAGTGAAACATTTGCTCTTCGAAATTGCTTTATCATCATAAGTTTAATTGTTCTAGAAACTTCCCTTTGGGTATAAAAGCAGCCCTCAAACGTGCTATCTGTCATTCGTTCTGTTTTTTTTGTTATCTCGTCATTTGTGAAACATCGGGTCGACTGATCCTGATCATGCAACCGTTGGCGGCGGACAGAACTATTGCGTGACGTCAGCGCTCGAAAGTGACGACGGGGCGACGAAGCTGTTGCGCGCGTGGTGACGTCAGCGCGAGGAAGTGACGACGTGACGTAACGCTGGCTTCTGCAGACATGATCAAGGTGATAAAAAATAATGAAATGAATATTTGAACGATGCGTTCGGCTTTTATAGTCATCAGACAGTTCAGACAGATGATGCAATATTGCGAAATACTGTCTGAATGACGCATCATCTGTCCGTGCCAGTCTGTGTCTGTCTGTCTGGTGGGAAGTCCCCAACCATTCTGTCTGAATGACTCATCATCTGTCCGTACCAGTCTGTGTCTGTCTGTCAGGTGGGAAGTCCTCAACCGCTCTGTCTGAATGACTCATCATCTGTCCGTACCAGTCTGTGTCTGTCTGTCTGGTGGGAAGTCCCCAACCGTTCTGTCTGAATGACTCATCATCTGTCCGTGCCAGTCTGTGTCTGTCTGTCTGGTGGGAATTCCCCCAACCGGAGTCCTATAAATAAGCGGGTCATTCTTTCCAATTGTCATTTATTCTGTTTTTTTTTGTTCTCTCTTCCTCTCTGAAACATCTTGTCATCTGAAATTGTTCATGCAGCAATCGGCGACGGCGGCAGCAGTAATCAGGTGTCCTAAATACTGGTTCGAAGATTAAAAGGCTTTGAGTATGGCAGTGGCACCATAGACACTGTAGATGAGTATATTACTCATGTTTCGGGTGTCTCTCCCAATATGGTACGTATTGGAAGGCTGCAATTATTGTAGTCATTTCTTTCTCGGTCCGTTCGGATATTGCATCCGTTAACACTTGACCGACGGGTGGTCTAGATACCAAATAGAGGGCCCCTGACACGCAAGTGTAAGGATGACTCTGCGCCCTCTGGTGTCGTAACCATCGTGCGTACCATTACTGGGGAGCCCTTTCAAACAACTTAAATTCAATCAACCTAGTAAACTTCATATCATTATTTTTTCATTATCGTTCCAGCTGTAAAACTTTGAAGACATGCATCCTCATAATTATTTATATTCCAAAACTTGAAACAGTTTTTTTAAATTACCATAATGAACAAAATTTATTACGATATTAGTCATCCAGCCGGTTTTGGAGGCATCAAGAAGCTAGCTGAAGCTAGCAAAACTTCGATGACAACTGCTAAAAGGTTTTTAGACGCTCAACCTGTTTACCGCAAATACAAATCTCCTAAAACAAAGTTTAAACGGGCAGTTATAGAAGTTAGCAGCCCTTTTCACCAGTTTCAAACTGATTTGCTTGACATGTCTAAATTGGCGAAGTTTAATTCTAATTATAAGTATATACTACTCGTGGTCGATGCATTTAGTAGATACATCAAGTGTCTACCTTTAAAATCCAAGTCTGGCCCCGTAGTTGCCAATGCAATGGACATGATCTTCACGGAACTCACTACCGAAAACCGTTTAGCACCCTATGTATTACTTGGTTCGGATTTGGGCTCGGAGTTCTATTCACAATATGCTACTAGAGTTTATCAAAAGTTTAACATAGGACATTTCTGTTTGCGCAGTCCAAAGAAAGCGCAACTTAGTGAGATTCAAATTCGATATTTGTGTGAAAAGCTGTTTAAGTTCATGTCGTATAACAATACTAAACGGTGGTTAGACGTGCTTCCATTAGCAGTCAAAGCTAAGAATGCTCGAAAAAATCCGAAAACAGCAAATCTTTCGCCAAAAGATATAAACTTGGAAAACTCTAAAATTGTGTTTGACAGTCTTTATAAACTTAAAAAGTCAATTAAACCAACCTTAAAGGTCGGTGACCGAGTTCAAATACTTAAACAAGTTACCGTGTTCCATAAAAGTAGGTACGGATACTTTTCACCAACTATATATAAAATTCTTAAACGTCACAACCTCTCTGTGCCAAGGTACACGATTGTTGAAGAGGAAACTGGCGAAAGAATTGCAGGCACTTATTATGCCGATGAGCTATATAAGTTATGATGATTTGCTTCTTGCATGCGTTTATAAAAAGAATAATTTTTACTAAAATTACATTATTTTGCATTCACCATGGATCTCCCACCTGAAGGTATTCATTGTGTGGCTACAGCAAATAGTGATACAATAGTGCAAGCTATTATTAAGTTGCCATATCCCATGAATGTCCCCAAATCTGGTGCTGAAATCGCTGTAAAATATCTAGCCGTAACACCCAAGTGGAATATAGTTAAGGACACGAGTATCACAGTCTACAGTAATTACGATGACGTTCCAGTTGCATCAATTCCTTTAGCTGATTTTGAAACCGATGACAAGGAAGGAGTCATGTCAAAAATTCGTCAACAATTAGAAGCTGTTATCCCAAACTCCAAAGATGCTCCTTTAAGATTATTGAGAACCTCAGATAGGAAAAACTGGCAGTTCAGGCTAGCAAGTGATTTTGAATTAGTTGTGAGTGCTGATTTGGCTAAAACTCTTGGCATTCGGCCAAGCTATAAAAATGTTGACGACGAAGATACTCGAATCCCTGTACTTTTCGAAGATAAAGAAATTACAACAGCAACAGATATTTATTTCCTCAAATGTGATCAGATTGTTGCCAATTTTTTCCTTGATGGGAAACAAGATCGTATACTTGAAATGTTTCATATATCAGGATATCAAACAGTTGACTTCAGACCAACATTGACTTATTCACTTTTAGAAGACAAACCTCTTGAGTTCATTAGCCTAACTCTATATAACAGTAAGAGTGAGGTGGTCACATCATTTGATTCAGATATTTACATTGTGTGTCACATCAAACCGTTAGTATGAAGTCTTTGAAAGGAACGAAACGGCGTTATTCGCCTTTTTATTTGAATCCTAATTCTAATATTATCAATAAGTCGACCTGCGAATGGCGTAGAAAACATGCTCGATCTGTTGAAATTGAACAAGTTAAGCCTGAATCGTATCTACCTGTCACAACTGCATCTACCGGTCGCTCTCCTATTTGTTTCACTATCAAAAGTATACCAAACACTTTCATTGATGGAAATAACATTTTTATTGAAACAACGTTTAACGTCGAGAAGAAGACTGACGATGGCTGGATTAATGTTGAGATGGAAGATGAGGTCATGATTGAAGCTAATACCTATTGTAGTATATTTGAAGATGTAAATGTATATTTTAACGGTGTATTGGCTGAGAACACACAGCGAGAATATGCTCTTAGAGCCATATTACAAAACATGCTGTTCTCAACCGAAAATGATCGCCGAACGTGGATGACTAAGGGGATGCTTGAGGTGCACAACGGTGCGCCAAATATAATACCAAGTAATGACCTTATGGACTCACGACCAGGTAACTATAAGCGTCGAGAATATATCACTGATGGTAAACTTACAGTTTGTGGCAAACTTCTAACTGATGTGCTTAACTGTAGTGAGCCACTATCTGATAACGTTGACATCACTATTAAGTTATTCCCTGCCAAATCAGAATCATGTTTGATCCATAGTAAAAGTGTAGATGGGGACACGCCCAGCATTTTTAGAGTCAATATCACTGATTGTACTCTGCATGTTCCTCGTATCTTGACATCCGTTGTATTAAAATCGGATAAAGTATATACGTTCACTAATTGGAAACTTTTTTCATATACCCACCAGTCTGGACAAACTAATTTCAAAAAAGATCTTGCAGTTGGTGAATTTCTACCTCAAAAAGCCATCGTTATCATGATGCCTGAGGAAAATTATAATGGAAGTTGGGGAAAGTCTAAACTTGGTTTTTATCATTCGAATGTTACTCGTGTTTTAATGAAATGTAATCAAAAACACGTCCCATATATGAACGGGTATACATGTGGTAACTGGGATGATAAAATATTGGTGCCAGACGCTTATACTGGACTAGTTACCGAATTAGGTGCCACAGACCACAGTATCACTCCAAACACTTTTGGACATGGATATACAATATTTGGATTTGACTTGACACCAAATAAGACCGGAGACGTTTCATTAGATGAACCTTTAAAAGGGGCACTTGATTTGGACATTACTTTCAATCCCACACCGCAAGAAAACCTCATCATTGTTGTGGCACTTTTGTACGCGGACAAGTTCGCTATTACTAAAAATGGTACATACATACACGATTGATGATTTTCCTCACCTAAATCGTTTATAAACATTGTTTTTTTCTTCATTTTATCACATAATGAACAAACCTCTGAAAACCCCATGCTCCATGCTGATTGCGTCACATTCTATGTCGGGTAAAACTCGATTAGTTTGTGATATGTTGATTAATCATTATAGAACTTTTGATATACCATTAGATGAGATTGTTTGGTGTCATCACAAAAACGCATACGACAAAGAAGTGTTTGACAGACTACAAGCGGAACTCAATATTCCGCTAAAAATAGTGGAAGGTTTCCCATCAAATGATCTTTTTAATGGAAATTTATTCACTTTTAACAAAAAGAAGCTGAGGTGCATTGTTCTGGACGATGTTGTCACATCAGCCTTACGCTCTTCTTCTTTCATTGACCTATTTACAATTTTAACTCATCATGAGAGACTTGTTGTCATAGCCATTATTCAAAACATGGCTGGTGATACTGCCCACCAGAGGCAAATTATGAATAACATTATTCGTAATGTTTCATATCTCGTCTTATTTCCTGATAGACGCCAATCTCAGGCATGTCGTCAGTTAGCACGAAACTATTTCAATTCAGAGGAGTACAAGCTTCTAAAACCTTTTAAAAGTCTCCTAAACAGTGGGGACAAATATATGTACATGATGATAGATTTTGTCGATGACGAATTGAATGTTCGATTCAACTGTTTACGACCAGATGATGAACCATTCATCTTCGATTTCTCCTCTTCTGGTTGGTATATATAAAACTTTTTTTCTACACTTTCATTCAATATGGTTTCATCTCTTGTCTCTTCAAATTTGAGTAAAATTACCAGGTGTTGTGATTCTACAACACCAAAGCCTAAGGTTGCACTAATACTTAAAGCTGCGACCAAATCTTTAGCTGATGCATTTGGAGAAGTTTTGTTAAATTCTAACAGGGGTAGAATAGATCAGCAAGCATACGATAGTTTAACAAAATTATCTGTTCCATTACAGCAGAAAAGAACGTTGTTACGAAAGAATTGGACAAAAATAAGGAACGCCATAAGGCCAACCGTCAGGAAACTAAACAATGACAAAGCGGAAGCTAAGAAACGAAGAAGTCGAAGATCTGATCAAAAGAAAGGTTTCAACAAACGAAGACGGTGATGTTGTTTATCCAGGCTTAACTGATGAAGCTGATAGAACGGGATCGAACATTAATGTATTGCTAGATTACTTATTTCGGAAAACTGGCGATAAACCTATTGATGCTGATTTATTTCGCGAACTGCTGATTAATGATTTAAAAATTCCTCCACATTTGTTATTCACTTCAGAACCAACATGGAAGATAATGAAATAAAAATAATGGTATGACGTTTACTAGGTTGACTGAATTTAAGAAAAAAAGAAAACCAGAAGGTGCAGACTCAACCACCGACGTAACTTTGGGGGGGGGGATTACTTTGGCGGATGAGACGATGTGGGACTGCAATTTTCATTATATCATTTCTTTGAATACAAAAACATTTGGTATGCGTGTGTCACAGTAGCATTAATGACTTTAATACGTCAATACTTTCACATGAACATCAATAAAACAACCCAATCAAAATCAGCAGCAAGGGGGGGTTTAGCGGATGACAAGATGTGGAAGATCAACAAGATGTGGGATTGACTGCTGCAATATTTGTGTAGAATGCAAAGTGCGGATTATACTTTACACTAGCATATAGCCATCCTCTTCTACTTTGGATATATCCCGTGGACACTAAAATCAGATTAATTTAGCATATGAATAATCTATTCAGCCATTAGGAACTTCCACTCAGATTAATTTAGCATATGAATAATCTATTCAGCCATTAGGAACTTCCCGTGGAAAGTAATCGATTGCCGTTGCAATGAATATCCCGTGGAAATAATATATTGAGCCATTAGGAACCTTCCGTGGAAAGTAATCTATTGCCGTTGCAATGAATATCCCGTGGAAATAATCTATTGAGCCATTTTGAAGCTTCCCGGGGAAAGTAATCTATTACCGTTGCGTTGATCATTGCATGTAAAAATATTATTTAAAAAAATATTACTTTCAGTATTTGATATATCCCGTGGACACTAAAATCAGATTAATTTGGCATATGAATAATCTATTGAGCCATTAGGAACTTCCCGTGGAAAGTAATCGATTGCCGTTGCAATGAATATCCCGTGGAAATAATCTATTGAGCCATTTTGAAGCTTCCCGTGGAAAGTAATCTATTACCGTTGCGTTGATCATTGCATGTAAAAATATTATTTAAAAAATATTACTTTCAGTATTGGATATATCCCGTGGACACTAAAATCAGATTAATTTAGCATATGAATAATCTATTGAGCCATTAGGAACTTCCCGTGGAAAGTAATCGATTGCCGTTGCAATGAATATCCCGTGGAAATAATCTATTGAGCCATTTTGAAGCTTCCCGTGGAAAGTAATCTATTACCGTTGCGTTGATCATTGCATGTAAAAATATTATTTAAAAAAAGTATTACTTTCAGTATTGGATATATCCCGTGGACACTAAAATCAGATTAATTTAGCATATGAATAATCTATTCAGCCATTAGGAACTTCCACTCAGATTAATTTAGCATATGAATAATCTATTCAGCCATTAGGAACTTCCCGTGGAAAGTAATCGATTGCCGTTGCAATGAATATCCCGTGGAAATAATATATTGAGCCATTAAGAACCTTCCGTGGAAAGTAATCTATTGCCGTTGCAATGAATATCCCGTGGAAATAATCTATTGAGCCATTTTGAAGCTTCCCGTGGAAAGTAATCTATTAACGTTGCGTTGATCATTGCATGTAAAAATTTATTTAAAAAAATATCACTTTCAGTATTTGATATATCCCGTGGACACTAAAATCAGATTAATTTAGCATATGAATAATCTATTCAGCCATTAGGAACTTCCCGTGGAAAGTAATCGATTGCCGTTGCAATGAATATCCCGTGGAAATAATATATTGAGCCATTAAGAACCTTCCGTGGAAAGTAATCTATTGCCGTTGCAATGAATATCCCGTGGAAATAATCTATTGAGCCATTTTGAAGCTTCCCGTGGAAAGTAATCTATTAACGTTGCGTTGATCATTGCATGTAAAAATTTATTAAAAAAAATATCACTTTCAGTATTTGATATATCCCGTGGACACTAAAATCAGATTAATTTAGCATATGAATAATCTATTGAGCCATTAGGAACTTCACGTGGAGAGTAATCGATTGCCGTTGCAATGAATATCCCGTGGAAATAATCTATTGAGCCATTTTGAAGCTTCCCGTGGAAAGTAATCTATTACCGTTGCGTTGATCATTGCATGTAAAAATATTATTTAAAAAAAGTATTACTTTCAGTATTGGATATATCCCGTGGACACTAAAATCAGATTAATCAAGGGACGGCCGCTAGGCCGTTCCCTTAATATGTTTAGCATATGAATAATATATTCAGCCATTAGGAACTTCCCGTGGAAAGTAATCGATTGCCGTTGCAATGAATATCCCGTGGAAATAATATATTGAGTCATTAGGAACCTTCCGTGGAAAGTAATCTATTGCCGTTGCAATGAATATCCTGTGGAAATAATCTATTGTGCCATTTTGAAGCTTCCCGTGGAAAGTAATCTATTACCGAACTAAACAGGTTTTTGTCCCCATTTATTAAAATGGGGACAGATGTTAAAACAGGCTTTTGTCCCATTTCATAAAATGGGGACATACGTGAAAACAGGCTTTTGTCCCCATTTATTTAAATGGGGACAGTTGTGAAAACAGGCCACTGGTCGCTACTGAAACATTAGCTCGTTTAGGCTCATGAAACATTAACTCATATAACTTTAATGTATGAAACATTAGTTCGTTTTGACGTTAATATAACAAACTGCATTTTGTCCCCATTTCTTAAAATGGGGACAGCTGTTTTCTACTGAAACATTAGCTCGTGAAACATCAACCCACTATCGGACTGAAACATTAGCTCTGCAGCCGGGTATTAGGCCCGGGGATAAATGGGGACAGTTGTGAAAACAGGCCACTGGTCGCTACTGAAACATTAGCTCGTTTAGGCTCATGAAACATTAACTCATATAACTTTAATGTATGAAACATTAGTTCGTTTTGACGTTAATATAACAAACTGCATTTTGTCCCCATTTCTTAAAATGGGGACAGCTGTTTTCTACTGAAACATTAGCTCGTGAAACATCAACCCACTATCGGACTGAAACATTAGCTCTGCAGCCGGGTATTAGGCCCGGGGATTCTGCTCTCTTTAATAGTATGTGCTCGTCGCTGATTGGCTGTGGTTGCCCGTAGCAACTGTGGTAACCGGGCTGGCGTTAACTGTGGTAAACCGGGCTAGCGTTACAGACGCACACTGTTTCATTATAGTATTAGATTAAAAATTTTCAAAGCCAGAAAAAATAAAAAGAGCTGAATTAATCTCACATTTTTTTCAAAGGGTCTGAAACTGAATTTCATTTTCTTTGCTACGGGAGCACCATTTTCATGAATGACCCATCAAAGTAGCATATTGTGGTGCTTCCCTGGCCCTGCTGAATTTATTCATGCTACTATGTTAGAATTGTTCTTTATTTATAAAATTTATTCGTCAATTTCAAAGTCAGAAAAAAAACAAAAAAAGCTGAATTAATTTCATATTTTGTTTTTCAAAGGGTCTGAAACTAAATTTCCATTGCATACCGGCATAACCGGCCCCCGCAAAATTTGTTTGAAACCCTGAACAAGATATGAAATTGTGTATAACGCATACAGTATGCTTCGCCGTCATTTTTTTCTGTCTTCAAGATTTTTTTTTTTAAATTAGTTTTTGGATCGTATTGGAATTTGAGTTCAGATATGCTTGGGGTGCGCATCTGCAACCATTTCAGTGTATTTAATTAGATGAAAGTAGATAAAGTGGAATTCCCCCCCCCCCCTCTTTGGCGGTTTCAAAAAGTTGAATTTGTTCCTTAAGGTAGAGATAAAATAGTTTCAAAATTGCCGATTCCCTCTCTTCGACAAAATTAAAATTCCCCTCCCTTTGGAGATTCGGCTCATCCGCCAGTGGAACTACATATGTGGATATAAAATTGTGTATAACGCATACATATGCCTCACCGTCAATTTTCTGTCTTTGAGAAAACATCTCCAAAAAACTAGTTTTTTTGGCTTGCATTGCAATTTGAAAATTAGAATTTGTTCCCTAAGGTGTAGGTAAAAAGGTCTAAATTATGTAAATTCTTCCCTCTTTTGAAAGATTTCCCTCCCATTGGAGATTTCGCTCGCCCGCCAGTGCCTGAATGAGATATGAAATTGTGTATATGGCATACAGTATGCCTCGCTGTCATTTTTCTGACTTCAAGAAAACATTCAAAAAAATTTAGTTTTTGGCTTGGAAAGCCTCACCGATTTTATGCCAGTCTGGTGTATTCTCGCTTTGGTTTTGTCTGTATCGATGTTAAAAATAATGTTTAGTAATGATATTTCAGTTCATAAATAATTTTTTCAGTTTAGAATCTGACGGTAACCAGAGTTTGTTGAATGAAAAAAAACGAGCGTTTTTATTTTATATTCTATTTTATATTTTTATTTTTGTTAATATCATGGAAATTTTCAAGCACACATGAGCTGCGCGATCATATCATGTCTTACTTGGTTGCTGGAACTGTTTTACATTTGGTATTGGGGTGAACAACCAGAGTTTAACATGTCGAAAATGTTTATATTGAAAATGCGTTCTGGAAAAAAAATCGGCCAATTTTTTTATTTATCAAACCCTGACGGTATCTGAATGTAATTTCAGTGAAAAATTTGACGACACCTGAATGTAATGGCCCGAGGAATGATCTTCCGCTGGGATGCCTGCGGTATTGTCTGCGTGCTAATGGTATATGCCGCCGTGGCATATGCCGATTACGTGGTCATATATTGGCTTGTGCTACCAACGTTTGACGAGAGGTTGGTTGAGTTATATGATTTGGTTGATAAAAAAGTAAAAAAATTACATAAAAAGAAAGGAAAATAGTGGAAAAAATAAAAATTAAAAACAGTTCAGCAGAGTAATGAAAAATATTTTTGTTTAAGTGCGGTATTGTCTGCGTGCAAATGGTACAAATGATATGCCAACATTTGATGAGAAGTTAGCTGAGTTAGTTTTTTTAATAAAAACTTGAAAAAATGAACGAAGGTTATAATGTAGAAAAAAATGTCGAAAAATAAATAAATACTGTAGTGCATCAGAGTAAAAAATATATTATTGTATGTGTGGTAATGGTATATGTTGCCGGGGCATATACCGATTACGTGGTCATTAGGCTCGTGCTACCAACGTTTGATGAGAGGTTGGTTCATAAGGCAGACAGACAGGGAAAACTCATGAAGACAGTAGAAAAATCGAACTCTGTAACACGTTGATTTTTGGCAAACTTGGCAGGTTAACTTTTCAACTTTTTCTATGCAAAAAAGCTTATCCTTTCGAATGGTGCGTACTGCACGTGTGCCTGTTCATCATGTGTTTGGTCCATAAATTTTTTCAAGATTTTTTTTGCTAATTTTAAGCATTTATTTCAGTTAATGGGGCACGGCACGTGTGTCTGTTCAACAGCGATTTCCTAAAAAATTGAAAAGTATTTTCAATAACTTTGTACATTAATTTCAGTTTATGGGGCGTACTGCACGTGTGTCTGTTCAACATGTGCATCTTCATCATGTGTTTGGCCCATACCAGAGCCATGACTTCCGATCCTGGCATCGTACCCCGATCGGCCACGCAGCTTGATTTCGGCGTAGAGGTTTGTCAATATATAGGCCTCATATATGAGAAATTATTATAAGAAATGGTTTAAAGCTGCGAGAGCCAATGGCATGGCCAGAACCAGATTCTCAAGTAATTATATTTTCTGTGCCGCATTTTTGTTTATCTTATAACCAATTACGAGGCCTATAGTCTAACTGGGGGTTTCGGTAACTTTCGATACTGAATTTGAATGCACTCGCTTTTTTTATTTCGAGACTTTTTCGTACGCCTATTCAAACACGTATTAAAACGTACTACTAAAGAAGTACGTCCGCTACGCACATAAATACGTTTCAAGCTCGAATGCACTGAATACATTTAAAAAAATACCTGAAAAATTGGATGAGAAAGTATCAAAAATATTTATCTGATAGGTCGGCATACCGCAGCGTAACCGACGCCCGATGGCCAGTGATTCGGATTCAGATAATCAATCGAGACCATCACATGTGGTTGGTAACTCACTCACTCACTCACTCACTCACTCACTCACTCACTCACTCACTCACTCACTCACTCACTCACTCACTCACTCACTCATTCACTCACTCACTCACTCACTCACTCACTCACTCACTCACTCACTCACTCACTCACTCACTCACTCACTCACTCACTCACTCACTCACTCACTCACTCACTCACTCACTCACTCACTCACTCACTCACTCACTCACTCACTCACTCACTCACTCACTCACTCACTCACTCACTCACTCACTCACTCACTCACTCACTCACTCACTCACTCACTCACTCACTCACTCACTCACTCACTCACTCACTCACTCACTCACTCACTCACTCACTCACTCACTCACTCACTCACTCACTCACTCACTCACTCACTCACTCACTCACTCACTCACTCACTCACTCACTCACTCACTCACTCACTCACTCACTCACTCACTCACTCACTCACTCACTCACTCACTCACTCACTCACTCACTCACTCACTCACTCACTCACTCACTCACTCACTCACTCACTCACTCACTCACTCACTCACTCACTCACTCACTCACTCACTCACTCACTCACTCACTCACTCACTCACTCACTCACTCACTCACTCACTCACTCACTCACTCACTCACTCACTCACTCACTCACTCACTCACTCACTCACTCACTCACTCACTCACTCACTCACTCACTCACTCACTCACTCACTCACTCACTCACTCACTCACTCACTCACTCACTCACTCACTCACTCACTCACTCACTCACTCACTCACTCACTCACTCACTCACTCACTCACTCACTCACTCACTCACTCATTCACTCACTCACTTACAGGGTGATCAATGGACTATATGTGGTCGATGTGAAGCTTATAGACCTCCGCGGGCTCACCATTGTCGAGTTTGCAAACGTTGCATACGAAAAATGGATCATCATTGTTGGTTCACTCACTCATTCACTCACTCACTCACTCACTCACTGACTGACTCACTCACTCACTCACTCACTCACTCACTCACTCACTCACTCACTCACTCACTCACTCACTCACTCACTCACTCACTCACTCACTCACTCACTCACTCACTCACTCACTCACTCACTCACTCACATTATCATCGCACAGGTCCGTGGATAAACAACTGCGTGGGCGAGTTCAATCAAAAGTATTTTTTGCAATTTCTGTTCTACGTGGCAATTACTTCGATCTATGCGGGTACATTAGTCGTCGTGTCCTGGACTTGGCCCTGTATTGAAGCTGGAATGTGCCAGCGTAACAGTCGAGTACATCATACCAGAGTGTTATTCAGTCAGTCAGTCAGTCAGTCAGTCAGTCAGTCAGTCAGTCAGTCAGTCAGTCAGTCAGTCAGTCAGTCAGTCAGTCAGTCAGTCAGTCAGTCAGTCAGTCAGTCAGTCAGTCAGTCAGTCAGTCAGTCAGTCAGTCAGTCAGTCAGTCAGTCAGTCAGTCAGTCAGTCAGTCAGTCAGTCAGTCAGTCAGTCAGTCAGTATATTACAGGTCCCATCTTCTTCTGGCTACTACCGTGTCATAATCTTCCACAGACCAGAGAAGTTGTCCGAATGCCCCATCGGGTGGTCTGATCGAGATTCCACAACTACAGATGTGTGTAATTTTTTGACAATCGGTTAAAAATTTTTCTCCATTTATGAGAAAAAAGTTTCATAGAAAGACTGGTCAAAAAGTGAGATACGAATGTTTTTTTTTCAATTCGATCAATTCAACTATTTAATTAATAAACTGCAATTTTATTGAAGAAGCGCTTGAGGAGAGTCAAGATTTTCGAGTGTTAAATCAGTGAAATCAAATTAAAAAATCTCATTGTAAACCTTGATTAATAGCCAGTTGAAAAAAAACAAATGTAAAAAAGTTTACTGATTTTTTCCTCACTTCTTGTTACGGTTTTTTTTTTTATTTATTGTTTTTGGTTTGTAACAAAGTATTTTTTCTTTCGTAGAGGTCAGAAATCTCATTTATCTGATGTGTTATACTTAAGCGCGAATTTTACTTCGGCGCACGGCGCACGACGTGCACCAGCCTGTTTTCTATAGAAAGGTGCGCTGTACACGTGCGCTGAAATCGGTACAGAGCACGCGTGCTCCGTGCATCATGCGCCGTGCGCCGTGCGCCGTGCGCTGAAGTATAACTCGCACTATAAATGAATAACAGAGTAATTATTCGATAACAAATATAAATTACATTCTTCTACGCATCTGCATTCAACAAAAACTGCTGCTTCTCTAAAACTATCTTTCTATGCGTTATTGTTAAAATATTTGTAAGTCCTAATTACAGTTCCTACAAATGTATATTCGAAACTCGCGATTATTTTGATTTTTTTCTCGTTGAAATTATCATCATATTTAATGTTCTATTATATCACTATTGGTTTGTTTCAAATGTTTTGAATTAAAATGTACACATACTGTGATTTATCGTTTTTTTATTAATGTCCGTATGAACACTGAAGTATAAAATTTTTTAAAATTAAAACTAATTATAGTTAGACTTTGTATCGAAACCCTGCGTTATATCATTTAAGATTTGCTTTGACTCCCAAACTTTCAGGTTGTGATATTTTTTCGCCTGCAGAGTTTTTGGCGCGCTTTCAAAATTTCGTTAAAAATAGATTTTTTTCACATAATATTTGGGAAACATACAAAAACTGCGCTTAATTTATTGCATACCTGTGTAACCGAACCGCAAAATTAATTTTTTGTTAACAAGAAACCCTGACCAAGCTATAGGAAAGCAAAAAACAGCGGTATGAGATAATCTTGGATTAACGGAAACTAATTTTCTTGAGTAACCAATATAAAAACTACGCTTTTTCAAGAACTTTCTAAGGTATTTTTTGCTATAGGCCGAGTCAGAAATTTTTGGGACTGACCGTAACCCAAAAGTTACGGTATATGGGGTAAATAGAGTTTTCACTACACGCCGATTTGAATTTTTTCATAATTTTTAGAAATAAAAAAAATAAATTTCAACACAGAAAATAAAAATAAAACAATAAAAAAGCACTCCAATTAGCGTGCTCATGAAACATCAGCTCAGCCTATCAATGCCCCCGTCTGATATAACGCGTGCAGCATCAATTTTAGGTACAGTGGCGGTCAAAAGTTTAGGAACACCCTCAATTCGGGTGTTTTCTCACTATAAACCATGGTGGGATGTATAATTCGGGCTGAAAACTACAGGAGCTGTGAAAAACATGTATTAGAGTCCGTTTTAGGTACAGACTTGAGCATAATGAAAAATATTCTTTTTCTAAGAAGTTTAACATTTGATTTGTTATAGCACGCGTTTGTACGTGGCTCACATGCGTGTTTGCAAGGCCGTTAGATAAATAAAAAGTATTCAATTAAGTTGTAATCATTAGAAATATGTAACTGGTAGTTATGGTATCTATTGCTGTCATTTAACAGGAAGGAAACAAACCTCAAGTTGCCCTGTGTTGCATACTTGCATTATAAAAAGTAAATGGTTTTCTAAAAACCAAGACTATCAAATTTTTCGATTTGTAGACTAGTTCATTGGTTAATCAACAGAAAGAAACACCGAAAATAACGTGTTTGCTTCAAAACACGCCATTTATAACCATGAATAAACTTTCTTGCTTCAAATCTCTTTTTTATAAGAAGTTTTTTCTAATAGTCCCTCAGTGTTATTATATGCATTATGCGGGACTCGCCCCAAGGAGCTTAAGGAAGTGTTGAACACAGTAAAACTTATCCATGAGGTCTGGATAGTACCACTTACTATCATCAAGCTGATTTCAGTCTCAATGTAAAGTTAAAAACTTTTGTAACTGCCTTCAAACCACCGTCGATGCGTGTCAACCACGAACAAACGCATGCTTTCATATATCACATTTGAACAACCTGAAAACCAATTATAATGAATGAAACACAGTTATACAAATATAACAGGCTGAAACACATGTTTTTCACATCTCCTGAAGATTTCAGCCTGATTTATACACCCAACCGAGTTTTATAGAAAGAAAACACCCAAATATAGGGTGTTCCTAAACTTTTGACCGCCACTGTACATCCGGGTCGGCGCCGACCGGATTGACTAAAAAATAAGAGGTTTCTCGCATTAAAAAACTTCACAGATGTTTTCAGGAGGTCAATAAACCCACTCAACATGTTTTCCAGGTAAAAAGGCCTCTCTGTGCTCGGCCTCCGCCTCTGATATCCAGCCAGCCTGCCTTCAATTTTCTGTCTTCTTCAATTTGAGCTAAAATAAATGGATTTTCACATTAAAACAATTCAGCCATGTTCTGGCCGCTATAGAAAACCCCCGAGCGAAATTATTTTGCAAAAAATATAATTTTTATTAATTCCCATCAATTCTTCATGAATTGAAGAAAAGTTGCGAAGACATTTTTGAACTCGTTAAAAGCGCGCGCTTTTTGGTGTTGGGGCAAACCGTTATTTACCCCCAATTTTTCAAATTACGGTAGTCCCAAAAATAACTGACTCGGCCTATATATTGTTACATGATTTTTCCCTTGGGACTCTGCAAACGGTTGGTAGAATTTTCAGTTGATTGACAGACTAATTCAAACTGCGCGCCAAAAAAATTTGAGTAACGAAGAACCCAGTATACAGGGTGGCCCAAAAGTCTCTACCCGCTGTTTGACAATGAATATCTCAAATCTATTAAATTGCATGATTCCCTTCTACAATCCAAATATACGTAATAACACCTGAAATTTCTTATTATGTGGTTTATTTTTTTATAGGATTGCTCAAATTTTAGTTTTTGCCGAATTTGCCGGATTTTTCGTGTGTTTTCGGCAATTCTGACCAAAATACTATGGAAACTGGACATAATGATGCGATTAAATGTTCAAATAACTGTAAAAGAAGTTCACATTGCTGAAAGCAAGTGTTAACTGGGTTTTTAGGATATTTATATAGGAAGACAGGTTGATATTAGAATGATTTACTACAAAAAAAGTCTAGGTAACCAAAGAAAAATCGACGTTTTTGATAAAAATCGAAATTTTTAAAATTTTTAAATTAACTTCTAGTTGGGATAATCATGCTTCAACAACTCCCAATGTGCGGATGTATTGTCATAAAACCCCATTTAGGGCTATTAAAACAAGATAGAGGCTGAAAACTGCCAAATTACCGATTTTGGTCCGAAAAATGACTTGCGCAATTTGGCTTATATTTCGCTGGTCGAAGCCAATAATAATTTTATTTTGTGATAAGTTCAGTTCAAACATCATCATAAAGCAGAATTATGCAATTCTTGAGTCTTAAAACACGTTTACATTAAAAAAATTCGACTGAAGGTCAAATAAGTACAAGAAAAACCTGATTTTCGGCGAACTTCTACAAAAAGTGTTAAAATCCTAAGAAAAAGGTCAAATCTGACAACATAATTCGATTTTTCAGGTGTTTTTACGTGTATTTGCATATTTGAACACCAATTTTCAAATATAATTTTTTCGAGAAATTCTATGTCAAACAGCGGGTAGAGACTTTTGGGCCTCCCTGTATACTGTATAATAAAAGTGTTTAGTCTCCCGACCCAATCCATTGAAATTGCTATACTAAAGCCCGTAGGTTGTCTAAATGTTGCCCAACACGTCTGTTAAAGAAACATCAGACAATCTGTGTTTTAACACGCACATCAATCATCATCACCTCATGCTACACTGTGGTAAACTATGATGTTAACCGAGTTAAGTTGAGGCTAGAGATGTTTCATTAGCAGACGTTTTCGGCAGTTCTTTTGCTTGCATAAACAACATACATGTAGGTATGTACATAGTACAAAACATTTTGTGTGTACATATCGCTGTTTTCAGTATCCCAAACGGAGTATAGCTCCCAAGCCAAAATTTTACAAGGTTTCAGTTCTAGAAAACTCAAGCTATCATTTTCTATGAAGTTAGGCCATTCTATATGAAAAATAAACAGGTTAAAATTACAGACGGTTTTTACTTGTCATTTATATGTATTTTTGATTTTTTTTGAACCTCACCGCCTGTATTTGTAGATGAATTTATTACAGTTATAATTGTTTTTACTTACAAAAACCGCTATTTATCATTTTCCTTTTGTTACACTTTCTGCCGATCTATTCTGAAAGTACCAATAAAACTGAGAATAAAATTTGTCTATGGTATACTTTGTCTGTCTACATATCTCTCTGTCCGGCTGCTTGATTGACTGACTGACTGACTTACTGACTGACGGACTTGACTGACTGGTTGACAGGTAACTTACTCTATTCACCGACCGAATAAAAATACTCGAAAAAAAACAGCATGGGCAAAAAGTCGAAAACAATTCTTCCCACACCGGGAGTCGAACCCGGGCCGCGTGGGTGAAAGCCACGAATCCTAACCGCTAGACCATGTGGGAGATATCAGGTTGAATGTATTACTGACACACTAACTGCTTAACTGACTGACTAAATGACTGCCTGTATGTCTGTTTATCTATCTGTGTGTTTGTCTGTCTGTCTTGCCGATTAACTGACTGACTGGCTGACTGTTTTACTGACTGACTGTTTTACTGACTGGCTGACTGACTGACTGACTGACTGACGGAATGACAAACTCACATCCCAACGTCCCGCAGTTCCGAAAACGCGCCATAAAAATAACAGCCTCATACAATTTTGACTTATGATGCCCTGGAGATATGGGGGACCCGTTTTGGGTATAAAAAATCGGCCACTGTATCCCACAAGCGGACGGGGGAAGAACGGAAAAGTGGAATTCCCCCCTCTTTGGCAATTCCAAAAAGTAGAGCTTGTTCCTTAAGGTATAGGTAAAAAGACATAAATCTTATCAATTTCCCCTTTTCGGTGAGATTCCCCTCTTTTTAGGTTTGGCTTCTCCATCAATGCTGTACCCAGATTTGGTCCAGTCCACCAGTGGAATTATGTCTTCGAAAATAACTGGGTCACAAATTCTTGTTTAAAATTTTTTTGACAAACAATTATTCCAAAAAAACTTTTTGATCCACTTTATATTTGGACGAAAACATACGACTGTTAAAGTTTTTAGTCTTGTTCCGAAATTTTATCCCCTGGTCCATTCAGTGGTGGACGAACCAAACTTCCGAAGGGAGGGGAATCTGTTCAACTGAGAGGGAAATTTAGCAGAAGTTAGGCCATCCTACCTACATATATTTCGATGAACAAACATAACTTTTTGAAACCCACAAAAGAGGGGTGTGGAAATTCCACTTTTCCCTCTCATTCTTTTCCGCTAATATGTCCGCGTAGCCGTCGCGCGTTTCATCATAAAAATTGTCGCATATTCGGGACATTTAGTTGGCTGACCGTTTTTCTGATGCCGAACATTGTGCAGCAAAAGGAACATTATAGCCTATGTAGATTTTGTGGTTATTCAGAGAGTTTTTTGCGCGCAGTTTGAATTCAAATCTGTTTTGGTGCGCTTTTAAATTTTCGGGAAATAAACTCGTTTTTACATAACAATTGGGCAACATACGAAAATTGCACCCCATTCATTGCTTATGTATAGGCCTCGTAATTGGTCATATGAAATACCAAAACGTGGCACAGAAAATTCCTTACTTGAGAATCCGGTTTTAGACTTGAGAATCTGGTTCTAAGAAATTTTGAAAAGTGGCTAAAACGTGGCACATGAAATTCATTATTTGAGAATTCAGTTCTGGACTTGAGAATCTGGTTCTGGCCATGCCATGGGTTCTCGCAGTTTTTAACCGTTTCTTATAATCAATTATGAGGCCTATATGTGCGTAACCGGCCCATGATATTTATTTTTGATAACAAGAAACCCTGATCAAGCTATAGAGCATATCGAGGATTCGTTTTTTACTTAGGATGCTTTTGGCGCGCAGTTTGAATTGAAATCAACATTTTGAACCATGCGCTTATTCATGGAATACATATTTAGGTGTGTAACGAGTCCGTATTAGTATTTTATTTAGAGTCAAGTATTTTTTATAACAATATAAATGGACCAAACTATATACATATATAACGTTGCGATTGTTCACCACCGAAAACATAGTGGATTAAGAAAAACGAAAAATAAAAAAAATCAAAGAAAAAATCAAAAGCCTTTTTTATGTTGGTTTCTTGTTGTCTAAAATTATTTCAATGAAGCCTTTACGCTTATAACCTTACAATGAATACAAGTTACGCAAAATTACTGTGTATGAAAAGTGACCGCAATATTTGTATATTGTCATGTAAATTTAAAGACTTTCCCTTGAAAATTCGAAGGCATAGCTGAATTTCAACAAACTGGGCGCAAAACAATTCTTCGAAAAATGGCTTGATAACTGGACCAAGCTATAATTGGATATCTGCCGGATGAGCCCTTGATGGTAAACATCTGGAATTCATTGTGAGTCTTGGTATATGTACGTACCTAGAAGATCTATCGTGTGGTCTATGTACCCATTGGTGAACGAGGCAAACCCCTAAAGGGAGGAGAATTTTGTCAAAAAGAGGGGAATCAGCAGTTTAAAGCCCATTTTACCTACACCTTAGGGAACAAACTCAATTTTTTGAGAACGCCAAAGAGGGGTGAATTCCACTTTTCCCTCCCTTCTCGTCCACTAGTGTACATATGTACGGGCTAACGAAACCGAAAAAAATTCCACGTATAGTGTTTTCATTTTATTAGATTTCACAGTATGTAACAATTTATTCCCGTTGATTCTATTTCTTCTAACTTTTTAGCTCATTTTAGAACATTTAAAAATTGATTGTTTGCAGACTAATGATTGTTTGCTTCAGTAGATATGGCCGTTCGGGTAACTCACGTGGATTTGGCAAATGACTGGAGGGTTGGTTACTGACTGACTGACTGACTGACTGACTGACTGAATGACTGACTGACTGACTGACTGACTGACTGACTGACTGACTGACTGACTGACTGACTGACTGACTGACTGACTGACTGACTGACTGACTGACTGACTGACTGACTGACTGACTGACTGACTGACTGACTGACTGACTGACTGACTGACTGACTGACTGACTGACTGACTGACTGACTGACTGACTGACTGACCAATCGGTTGACAAGTAACTTATTCCATACACCGATTGATCGAAAAGAAGTTAAAATAACTGTATGGACAAAAAACCGAAAACAATTCTTCCCACACCGGGAGTCGAACCCGGGCCGCGTGGGTGAAAGCCACGAATCCTAACCGCTAGACCATGTGGGAGATATCAGCTACCAGTTTTCATTACATATCTTTTCCAAAAGGCGAATTGGTTGTTTTGATTGTGGGAATGTTTTGGATGTCAAAACCTGTATAACAAGCTTTTTGAAAAAGATTTGGTCTAAGTGCTAGAGGCCACTCCTGACCGACTGGCAGACTGATTGACTGACAGAAAGACAGACAGACTGACGGACTATTTCCTTTGACTCACTCACTCACTCACTCACTCACTCACTCACTCACTCACTCACTCACTCACTCACTCGCTCACTCACTCACTCACTCACTCACTCACTCACTCACTCACTCACTCACTCACTCACTCACTTACTCACTCACTCATCAACATATTCATTCACTCACTCACTCACTTCCTCCACTAACTCGCTCAATCATATGATGAAGCAAAAATTTGTCCGTCATAAACAAAAAAAAACTAATCAACGACATTCACTGTCTGAATCCGAAGCGACAGTTCAGTTCACGTTTCACCCAAATAAAACTTCAACGATTGATCGTAAAATTGTCACTAAAATGGCGAAGCTCCGGCCGATTGTTTGCCCAACGACCACCACCCATGGTGATTTCACCAGTTGCTTTTCATCTGTTCATGTTTCATGTCTTTCATAAGTAATCATAATGCAACCGTTACAATCAACAGTTACTTCACTCTTTTTGATAGCGATAGATGTGGAAGTGAAACCTTGGTTTCTGAACGGGGTAACGACAGCCATTGGAGAATCGACGCTATCTTCTCGTTTATGTTCCACTCATGTCAATAGATAATAAAAGTAAGTTCTCTAATACATCCTATAGGGCGTCAGCCGTCCCCAGGTGGGGGAGCAGTCGATCACTTCGCTCTCTTCCTTTAAAGAAAGTAAAAACTTGTATTTTTTACCGTTTCTATGTTGCAATTCAAACTATTCTGCATTTTCCAACAAAAAGCATGTATTATAAATATTACAAAGGATATTCTTCACACTCCAACCAAAAAACTCCACTCTCACTCACTTACTCACTCACTCACTCACTCACTCACTCACTCACTCACTCACTCACTCACTCACTCACTCACTCACTCACTCACTCACTCACTCACTCACTCACTCACTCACTCACTCACTCACTCACTCACTCACTCACTCACTCACTCACTCACTCACTCACTCACTCACTCACTCACTCACTCACTCACTCACTCACTCACTCACTCACTCACTCACTCACTCACTCACTCACTCACTCACTCACTCACTCACTCACTCATTCACTCACTCACTCACTCACTCAATCACTCACTCACTCACTCGCTCACTCACTCACTCACTCACTCACTCACTCACTCACTCAGTTCCGTGATCGACCACCGATGATCCACTCGACCGAAACCGGATCCGTCCCGAAGACCGGAAAATCCGGTGATAACCAGAATGAACCGGATTTACCACCTCCACTGCCTCTTCACAGGAGCAAAACAGGCAGCATGAGTCCGTTGCCAGGTGAGATCATTTTATTATAGCTCATTCAGGATTTTTTTATCTTTTCATTTTCAGTTTGATATTTTTTATTTTCATTTTTCATTTTTTAATTTTCATTTTTTTTTCATTTTCACTTTTCATTTTCAGTTTGATTTCCTTCTCTTAAATTCTGTTGCTAAAATTCAGACTTTCTCCATGAATACCCCGATTTCTCAAACCTTGAATCTCCCTCTTCACAATAAATTCGTATGCAGTAGTTGACAGTAAGACTAAATTGGAAAACACACACACAAAGTGACGCACACTTTTTATTTTTTATAGCTTAGTCTGGTTCTTTCCTTCAGAATGTTCGTACGTTAGAAGATTTTTGTTTGAAAACTTGAACGCGCTTAAAAACAGATTTTTTTCTAATATACACCCTGCACAAAAAACAACCAAAACCATGATTGACTTACTCCAATCTTGAAATTGTATAATGCGATGGATTACATCGTTTCTGAACCCTTTGAGCTTTTGATGTCATTCATTGTATTCTAAAGGTCTGCCTGGGATTCAAGTGAAAAATTAACTGCTCCAACTTATGAATCGTTAGCTGCATCAAATGTAAGAGAAGGTGATGCATAATAGCCGGCTATCTGACTCAACTCAACCCAACATCTGTATGCTATAACATGCGATCATCATGTTCAGTGGATGTTACCCGGGTTGGACAAGTTAACGTGTCAATTTCCCACTTGAATCTCAAGAAGCTCTTTACTAAGTACCTCATTTCATTAGCGTTAAATAATAACTAGACGTTGTGTAATCTAGGCTACTGTAATGTTGAAGGTAAATAATGATAAGACGCACAAATCACGTAGTTAAAGTCATAAAATCGTTCTCTATCGATTATAACCCATCCAGGCTTTCCCGTTACATAGAACGTTCAAATTCAAATTGCGCACCAAAAACTTTCGTGAGTAACAAAAAAAACGCTGGATAGGTTATAACTCACCTTATAAAAGTCTGCAAAATACACAAAACAAGGATTGAGTGAGGTCTACAAAATCCAGAATTAAATCGAGTCCGACAACATCAAATACTGATAGACCTAAAGGCAATGTTTAGCTCATTATTGGTTTATACAGAAAGTTTTTTCCAAACATGTAACAAAAATAAAATAAAACTAACAAAAATAAATGTAACTAAAAATGTTATAATCTGGTATTAAGTTAAAGTAGAATATGCTATAATATCACATCATTTTGTTTATTTTAACACCGACATTTTATATTTTATTTGTTTCTTTTATTTCGGTTCCCTTTTTTCTCTTTCTTTATCATGTCATGAATATTTCACAACTTCCTGAACGGACAATGACACTGCAGGGATCTTTGCAAACAGCACATTTGGAATATTCCAGGGGTTAATCGATGAAATAATTCAGTTTTTACTGTACGGTCAATTGTTGCTGTTGTTGTTGCAATTGTTGTTGTTGTTGGTGGTGTTGTTGTAGTTGGTGTTGTTGTTGCTATGGCCATTGTTTTGGTTTCCGAGCGTTCTGGGGCTGTTCTAACTATACGAGTCATCAGGAGACGACTGGCGAGTTTCTGGAAGTTTTATTGAATCAGTCAGAAGAACAAACAATAGATAAAACGATAAATTAATTGAGTTATACGTAATCAGTCATTTAGTAATTTTTCTTTCATTCAATCGGTCAGTAATCAAACAGCCAGTCAGTCGATCGGTCATTCAGTCAGTCAGTCAGTCAATCAGTCAGTCAGTCAGTCAGTCAGTCAGTCAGTCAGTCAGTCAGTCAGTCAGTCAGTCAGTCAGTCAATCAGTCAGTCAGTCAGTCAGTCAGTCAGTCAGTCAATCAGTCAGTCAGTCAGTCAGTCAGTCAGTCAGTCAGTCAGTCAGTCAGTCAGTCAATCAGTCAGTCAGTCAGTCAGTCAGTCATTCAAACCAACTATTTTGTTGATGTAACTCAAGTTGTGCCAATCATAAGTGTAACGACAGTCACAGCGTTCAGCCAAAATCACGATCAAGAGGGCGGACAGCGCGAGTGAGTAGAACTTCATGATAGTGAACTATTGCAAACTTTTCGATGAAATTATATGTAGCTGAAATATAAAGTTGATGTTAAGAAATATGAAATTGGGGTGTATGTAGGCTCAAGAATGTTCTGTTAAGCATTCGAGCTGCACTTGTATTGATGAGATATTCTGCTGCATTTTATTGTTATTGTTCGTTCTTACTGAACATGAAAATACTATTCACAATGGATTTTGGCTTCGTTTACTAGTCTACAGGCTATTAATTTAGCGTCAAATGATAACTTTTTAGCCCACAGTACAAGAAAAAAAGATGTTGCCGGCTACGTAGAAAACCGGCGAAGTCGCCGAAATTTCAACTAGCTCATACTCGGCGCTCATTGGTTGGCCACACCTCCAAAGTTTGAGGTAGCATTTTTTTCTAGCTCGGAGGGCGTGGCCAGCCATTGAGCGCCGAGTATGGCCTAGCTAGCGGCCTCAGCGATTTCGCCGAAACTCCATAGCCACCAAATGTATTTGCGAGCTATATTCGTCCGGCTTAGTCTTAGCTTAGATATTCAATGTTCTCCTCCATTAAGAGAATGCATTCAATTGCGCGACGCTTTAATCAATGGTTTCCAGCTTTAGAACGGCTGTTGAACAGCTAGTTGAAGCCTTTTTTATAGTGGATAAAACAGAAAACTCTGTCTAGCTTACTTCAGCAAAGATTATATACTGATGACAGAAGGGCCCTGAAAGCATTAACACAAACATGCTAGAACGATTTCCATATGACTACAATCGGAATAAATAACAGAATTGGTGCTGTTTTCGGGCTACATAGGAAACAGGAAACGCATAAAACTTACGTTTCAGTTTAGGCTTAGGCTCAGGCTTCAGTGTTAGGGTCGACTTTGTCGTGAATCCCACCATACGTGCCAAATGGCGAAACATGAGTTTGAGACTCAGTCTAAGCTCATTACTAAGCCTAAGCTGATTCCTGAGCCTAAGCCTCAACATAAAGGAAAAATACATTTTAGTTCTGTAGTAAATTTATTGAATCCGATTGTGGTTGTATGCAGATCATTCTAGCATTTGTCCGACAGCGCCCTGGAAAGTCGTTCTCTCCAGTAATAGAATTCACTGAAAATGTGAATCTAGACGGCTCCATCTAACCCTTATATACTGACAACTTAGTACGGTTTACGGTAGCTCTCATAATAAAGTCATAAAAAATATAGCTGGTTAGTGACGTAAAACACTAATAACCAAATAATCGTAATATAATATAATAGAGTGTTTTTAGCATATGTAATTGATTTCTTTCAAGTGATGTCAAGCGTTGTTCGCATCGATTTTATGATACATAATTAGTCATCTTAATCATCATTCAAGTTTGATTATATAAAAAATATCGTTACGTTTTTGTTGCAAGTCATTCAGTCGAATTATTAGCCAGCCTATTGTCTGAGTCCATGGAGAAATGTAGGATACCGTAGGTTGGTCAGGGTTTCACTTTATCAGAAATGTAATTCTGCGGGCCGTTTACGCCTGTATGCAATGAATCAGACGCAGTTTTCGTATGTTGTCCAAATGTGATTTGAAAAAAATTTCCGAATCTTTTGAAAATTTGAAAGTGCGTCAAAAACATCTTTTTCGAAAATTTGAAAGCGCGCCAAAACAGACGATAATTGTATTTTTTTACTGCGCAATGAAAAGTTTTTGCCTAACAAGATATACGGATATGGCGTATGGCAGAGTGTTGCGGGCGTTCATTTAAGAAACTCAACAAATAATGTTGACGGGGCGACACTTTTCTGTTTCCTGTAGAATACACCACGCGAAGACGCTATAAAAGTCTTGCCACAGTCGATGCGTTTGCGTGTGCGACGCAACGTATGAGATGCGATCTGCGAAGCGCGCCTTTAATTATAACTCTTTGGAAGAGGAAAACTCGGACAGCCTTTTTACACTTAAAACACACATGCTCTAGCAATGTTCGTATTCTTTTCCGAGCAGAACCAAATCTGGGTGTTTTTTTTCAAATACAGTGTTTAATGTACTGGGGACAACATTTTTTTGGATCCACTGCTATCCATCTAAACATCGTTGTTGTTTTTTGCTGTGGGTAGGTTGATCGGCTGTGTAGTCAACGGCCGTCGCGTAGCTCCATAGTTGCCGGTGCTAATGCGGATTACCGGGGATTTGGTTGTGTGGTTATTGAGTTGATCTAGCAGTTAAGGTGAAGGAGACTTCTTACCCTACCCACTTTATGTTGATGAAAGGGTCTCAGATTGTTACAGGGTTCTTGGTTTTTTTTGAAATGTTCCTTAGCATTTTGTTTATAAGGTCTTCTGTACTTGACAACGTTGAAAGATGTATGTTGAAGGTTGGTTGACCAGTAGTTACTCCAACCAATAGTTTCAGTTTTTTCGTTTGCTTTGAACAGCTCACTGACAGTTTCAGCAGTGTTTTGAGCAGATCACATCTGATATCAGAATCTTGAGACATGGATATTTTTTAACATCATCACTTACATATATGTGATTTCATCATTATTTACTTCCAACTACCTTCTGATAAATTGGTTTAGCATTTGCATTTCTGATCGGTTACTGGCTTTCCACATTTGGTGCAAGAGTTGAGCATTTTCACTCTGGAGTTAACTAACCTGTATACTTACGTCTTTCAAAGAAAGCAAAGAAAGGTAAGGTTAAAAAGGGAAGTTGCGTGTGTTTTCAATTACCGATTTAGCCGCTAACCATGTGCCAGGTAAGAGGTTCATAAATCGGAGCTATTTCTAGGAGTTTCATAAAGCGAAGCTATTTCTAGAAGTTTCATAAAACGGAGCTATTTCTAGGAGTTTCATAAAGCTGAGCTAAATCTAGAAGTTTCATAAAGCGAAGCTATTTCAAGGATTTTCATAAAGCGAAGCTATTTCTAGGAGTTTCAAAAAGCGGAGCCTTTTCTAGGAGTTTCTCCCGGACTACTGATGAACTGATTGCGTCAGTCCGATCAGTTCCACTTGGTTACACATTCAATTAGTATACAGTATACTCATATCTTAGTACGGTATACATTAACGCCTTTATTCATATAATTCATTCAAAGTAATTAATTAGTGGTCATTTATAACACTGATTAAGTTTACTATAGAACACACAGTACAATGTAAAAATAACAGGCCTGCTCGACTGCCGCTCAATTTATTTCGTTTTAATGAAAAAATATATGGCGCCAGATTTTCTCTGATTTTTTTGCATCATTATTATAGTGCAAAACGCATGTTGCATACGCAAAAGCATATATTATGACAAAATGATTATAATAAAACTATTATAACACAATGATTATAATAAAACGATTATAACACAAAGACTTTAACACAAAGAATTTACCCTATAATTATAATACAGCTAGTAAAACAGTGATCTAACGTAAATATTAAAACTGGCACGATTAAAACAGAAAGATTAGAACAGAGAATTAACAACACAAATATTATAACAACCTTCCGAAATTGAGAGAAATTTAATTCCACCGACGACACCACACCGGTTATGGCTTACGTATAGTAATAAAGAGAGGCAGAAATGAAATAGTCATATTTACTGAAAGGAACTGTATCCATCAAACACAGTTGGCCGCGTGGCTCAGTTGGTTAACCTGCAACCTGCTAGTTCAAGGACCCCATTATCACGATCACTGATTGAAACCACAAGGCTGCTTTGGTGGGAAGCGTTGAAAACATCGCACTATAGCTAACTAAGCTGTTGTGTTAAAAATAGAAATAGGTATGCACACTAAGCCAGGATCATTCATCCTCCGTCCGTTCGGGTCGCAAAATAAAAATGAGAGCTTTGTTTCTGAGTTACGGGTTCCTACGGGATGGTATGGTGCTTATTAAATTATCCGAACAGTTATACTACTGCTCGATACTATGGATGACCGTTATTTCACTATATTTGTGACTTGGTATTCAACTTGTGGTTGCTGCTGGTGATGGTGCTGTTGTTGTTCTTGTTGCCGGTTTTGTTTCTGTTTTCAGTGGGACTATTGTTTCCATAAGCGATCTTCTGTGAGAATGGGCCTTCAACTGATGACTTACCGTTTTCTGAAAACAACCAGAACATTAATCATTCAGTGAATCAGTTCAGTAAACCAGTCAGTCAGTCAGTCAGTCATTCAGTCAGTCAGTCAGTCAGAGAGTAATTCATTTAGAAGTCAGTCAGTTTAGTCAGTCAGGCAGGCAGTCTGTAAGCCAGTCATTCAGTTATTCATTCAGTGAGTATTTTATTTATCAAGTCAGTCAGTCATTCAAACGCACCAGTTTTTGGAGATATGCTAAGTCCATCCAGTGATATGACGCCAAACATCGTTCTAGTGAAATCACGATGAAGATGAAGTACAGAGCGAATGATTGAAGCTTCATGATTGTCTTTTAGTTGTAGCTTTCGGAGCACATTGTATACCTGAAATACAAAACAACAATTAAACAACCAATGTCAAAAGAAGAAAATATTGCCCACGTGGGGTTTCAACAAAACAGCCCTAAAGACAGAGTAACAGGATGTTGATTTCTGCTAAAACTCCGTCAAACTAGAATAAGTGATCCCTTCATACATTACGTGGAAGTACATCTTCCAGAAGTCCATTGACGGACCAGCGAGATGAACCGCCCAAACTTTCAGATACATCAGTCAAGCTATGACCACTGATCTACGACTACGACAAATCAGATACTGCGATCAGAGACACTTGCGAACTTGTCTTTATACCACTGATTAAGTACGCTTTATCCAAGATAAGCCATACGTAGTGAACTTTCACAAAAGAAAATGATAAGAGCTTTTGTTCTATCAAGCTCTTGATTTTATCTTGAACAAAGAACTCTCATTAGCCGGTTGGTCAGTGACCTTTTGTCATTGATACCTTATTATAGCAAGCTCAATTGATCAGGTAGCGGGACTTGTTGAAATCGCACGTTTTCTCCTAGTTTTGAGGTCTTTTTCGTGACACTTTTACAAACATTGATAAATTTGGAATTTCCTACTGAGCTCTCGCGTATGTCTGCATATACGACGAAGTTTTGTTAACATGCAAAGATTGTCCAGCAAGCAAATTTAGTCTCATAACTGATTGAGAACCCTCTAATGACACGTAGTAACGTTTAACAAAATAAAATAATGAGACGGTTTTACGCCTATTGTGCCGTTAAGCTTACGTAATACATTGTTAGCAGTTGCGATCATCGTTTGTAAGCATTGCGACTAATGATGATGTTTGACGAACTTGCCTGACTTTGTTTTTCTTTGTATCCCATCGTCTCATCCCAATTAATTTACAAATACATTGTCTGACAAACAGTTTGTAATTGTGCACTCACGCGACACAATAACTACGGGGTGCTTCAAAAATATGGCCTGCTTTATATTTATTCTAGATACATAACTGAGAGTGCATGGCTCAACTTCAATCACACTTGGCGGAGATCGTCAACGAAAGAAAAAGTTTAGAACTTATATGACTGTTTAATATAAGGGAGAGCAGATAATTGTAGGATGTCTAGTCAATGGCGTAGTTCGCCAGCCCCCAAAAGTGGTGGTCCTTGCTCGAAACCTGACCCTGACGTGACTCTCTGGGGGTTTCTGTTGTTGCCCGTCATTTTATTCAACTTAGTTGACTGAAACCGTGTGGGTGAAGAAAACACGGAACACCGGTATGCATATTTGGAAACTGCACCCACTTTTTGTCAGAATTCGTGCAACCCTTCGACATCTGATAACCATTTGATTGCTTGTACGGCTTCGGCTTAGTTCCGAACAAAGACTGTACGTTAATAAAGGAAATAGCCTAACTTAGCCTCTTCGTGAAGTCAAAATAAAAAAGTAGAATTTGGGAATCTGACAAAAAGTGGGTGCAGTTTCAAAATATGCCACCGGCATTGTGTGCTGATGGAAAATCTTAATTTTTCTTTTTTTACTTGTTCTTCTTCATTACTGAAGCCATAAGGCACACTAATACCATTCGAAATGGTGTTTTCGTAGTTGAATAAACTGACGGGCATAGACATAAACCCCAGAGCAACGAGTCATGGTTTCAAGTCAGGTTTCGAACCGAGGAACATCAGTTTCCGATGCTGGCGCCCTACGCACTAGACTAGAAAGCGAAAACGACTAAACATGCGACACATAACACGAGACTTAACGAATTAAAGCTGTTGAGCATTATACACTGTTTTTTTTGTATTTTTTGTTGTTTCTTGTTGTGGTCCTTGAACATTTGCAATTTCTTTTGGTGTATGGTATGGAAACTCGATTGCAGTAGTAAATTGGTTCGGTATAATTATTTTTATAATTCCGAAAACAACTGAAAACTGGGGAGGGGAGTTGAACTATGGACGCACAACATTTACTGGCGGTAAACATTGATGCTGATAATTCTTAATTGAACTTCTTTTTTCATTTCAAATTTAATAGAGACTAAAACTTTACTTCGTTCTCAAAAAGTATGATCTTTTGTATTTGTTATCGCCGTTTGTACAGAAACTGAAATCTTCATGGAAACGCGTTCAAACTGATAAGGTTTATTTTATTCGAGTTGTCTCCATAAAAAATTGCTGTCCCAGAAGCACATTTCCAAACCCAAATATTTTCTTAGAATTTTCATCAAACACGAATTCTTATGCGCGCGGATTAAGGGGGTAACAACTGAAATACCACCTCTGCGCGGGCCTAACGCGCTTGTCCTCGCTCCCGCTCGAACAAGCCAGCCTCACGATAGGTAATCTAAGGTTAACGGACAGTAAAACGTCACATGGAATATATTTTTGGTGACAGAAAATTTTACCATTGAGAGAAAATTCTAGGGAAATTTTAGGGCTTGGAATACTGCGTCCCCGAATGCATTGAGAGCAGAGTTGATTTATGAGAGCCATAAAATTCTATTCGGTTTTGTAATTGCATGTATAATTGTGTTTAATTTCTATCATGAAGGTTACTAACAACTAACAAGATATCAGAACAGAACAATAAAGCGTAATGTAAGTAATTCGATTTTATCACGAAAGGTGTTTAACTGGAGTTCTAGTCACCATCGGTAAACAAACACAAGAAAAAAATCTATGCCAAACTGAATGTTAATCAATGAGTAAGACCAATCGTGTGAATTTCTGTAGGTCGGATCTCTTTCGAACCTCGGAACATAAATGAATTTTGTATTCAATATATATATTTTATTCTGATTTAAAAAAAAAACTCATAGCTTCTTGAACGGACATTGACATAAGTTAGATCTTCGCAGACAGCACATTTTGAATACTTGCGGTGTTAGTTGAGAGAAGTCCATTGTTGTTGTTGTTTCTGGCATTGGTGTGGTTGTTGTCGTGGCTCTCATAACTTGTTTCGAGTACTTCCGAAGGTATGGGCTTGCTTTTTTCTGCAAATCACTCAAAATAATAATAATGTCAATTTGATAATCAGTAATAAATCAGTCATTCAGTTATTCAGCCAGTCAGCCAGTGAGTAAGTCAGTCAGTCAGTCAGTCAGTCAGTCAGTCAGTCAGTCAGTCAGTCAGTCAGTCAGTCAGTCAGTCAGTCAGTCAGTCAGTCAGTCAGTCAGTCAGTCAGTCAGTCAGTCAGTCAGTCAGTCACTCAGTCAGTTAGTCAGTCAGTCAGTCAGTCAGTCAGTCAGTCAGTCAGTCAGTCAGTCAGTCAGTCAGTTCACTCAGTCAGTTAGGCAGTCAGTCAGTCAGTCAGTCAGTCAGTCAGCCAGTCAGTCAGTCAGTCAGTCAGTCAGTCAGTCAGTCAGTCAGTCAGTCAGTCAGTCCGTCAGTCAGTCAGTCTGCCAAAAAAGTTAAACCCACCAATTTGCTAAGATATCCCAGGCCCATCCAGTGGTAAGAAGCGAACGATTGTTCCGCCAAATCGCGATCAAAAACGACGAGAGCGCAATCGTGTAAAAGTTCATGATTGTTGAATCAGATTGAATTTACAGCTGAAAAAATATAAAGATTGATGTATTGAAGTGAAATCTGTATTTCAAGTTAACCGAGAATGTACCTTTCTGATAAAGATAAAATACTACTGTTTTTACGTTTTTTATGGTCGGAGCAGGTTTCGCCCTTCTAACCCCTTTTTCAGGTGGACAGAATTTTTGTGTTGTCAATTGATACTTCTCTAATGCAATAAACCACAAACATGTCAGGTTGATAAAAATTGAGAATCGAGTTGTTGTGGTAGAAAGGGTTTATCTCGAGAACGCTCAATATCTTTACAGGTCCATAAAGGGGTCCATGAGGTTTCTGTGGATATGTAGCTGACGATTCATCTTTTTCGATCCGAAAAGCTCTGTCTGTTAGGATGTAATAGCATGTAATGACTTCGACAGGTCATGAGCCCACTACTCATATCGTTTAACGATGATTCTTAACAATTGAAAAATCATCGATTGCGTCAACGATCTGAATTAATTAGCCAATTAACCAGAGTTAATTTCCTAGACAAAGCAGCCCTTTTACTTACTAATCGCGTCAAATATTTCAACTAATCAACACACTAACCTAATCATCGAGTTAAAAGTTTATCGTTTTCATGTAATAAAATTCAGTTTCAAATAATTTAATTCTTTCCAGTTAATTACTTGAAAAGTGAGTGACCTTTTAAATACGTTCGCTTGACAACGGAAGGCTATCCGATACGGTAACTGATAAATACAATATGTGGTTGTCCTATCACTAATAATTATTTCTCACGGATAAACGCTTCCTATGTTTTCTTTTTTATGTCAAAAATAAACCATCAATCGTGTGTGTGAAATAATTTTAGTTTGCATATTTAGAACTGATGGTATCTTAGGTCACGGATCAATGCTTTCCTATAGTTTCTTTGCGTAGCTATAGTTCATATAATCTTCTTCTATTTCTGTTTGTTCTTTGGTGCACCTAATTAACAGGACCGTAACAACAATCGGAACTAATTCAAAGAAACGGACCCAATAAGGTGTTTCAAAACGCACTGCAGCGTGAATCTGCATGCTGGTTGGCCGCGTGCAATCAGATGTTTCATACGATTGGTTTTTTGAAAAATGCTTCAAGCTGAGCAGATTTAAAAAAAATATTCTTCGTGTTCGCGAAACTTCAGCTTGTTTCAAGCTTTATACCAAATAAAAGATTATCAAGTTTCTGATTTCAGCTCAGCTGCTCGGCTAATCGTCACTGTCTATCCTAAATTCACATAAGTTTCAGGTTTGAAAGAAGGGATAATTCCTTTCTCATTTTTTCAAAGTTAACAGAGGAGTTTTCATAAATGGGCTACGATAAGCTAATATTTTGGTAAAATACAAACGGAATAAGATTCTGGAGCTCAATGGTATTCCAGAGAACGACATCGGATCCCGAATAACTCAATATAGAGCTTCTCAGAACTGAAGTAAAAACGTAGATTTGTTTACAACTGCCTTTTGGCTGCATATACTGCAAGAGAAGTTAATGCAAAAGCAGCTTTTGGTTCAACTTAACTCCGCCGAACCGAAATCTCAACTATTCCAAGAAGTTCTTCATATGTATACTGTTTCAATCAGTCGGTCCTAAATATTATGCATCATGGTACCAGATTTCCAATCTTTGTGACATTGCTTCCGAGCTGACGTTCAAAAGTGTTTCTTGGGTTTCTCATGACTGGGGAATACTTTCCCAAACCGAGAAACTCCAGCTGAGCATGATTATTCAGTTGTTATGCCATAATAGCAAAGTAGGATATTAAGTCACAAAAAGTGGAATAACGGTCATCCGATTCACAAATGACAATCACTGATCCTCAACAACGTTCTTGAATGCACTGTTGAATCATTGCGTGTTATAGCATCGATCAGTTGAGTATTGAGTTGAACAGATGGCTGCTTTTTGTAAGATTGGATGCAGCTAACGAGTAGAATTTGCTAGAGCTCCAATACCAACTTTTCACTTGTCACAGGAGGCTCAACAACATTAATGGATGGCCGGAAGGCCAAAGGAACTCTGAAGAATTGAGTATAACTGGTATTAACTTCGGCAAGTCACTGAACGATTTCTTATATCGCAAAGCAGCCCCACCCAAAAAAGATTCCCGCTGACTAAAAATCTGAACTAAGTTGGGTAATAAAGTGTCGAGTTTGTCATAAGCTCATAAGAAATTTACTTAAAATAATCTCATTACTACTAATTGAAAAAATAATAACTTGATAGTAGAATATTACGTCCGGTTGAACTTCTGAGAACTATGTGCCCAATTCGATTACTGATCGTTATACTGTCTATATTAATTGGTCTTATAAGTAGAACTGACCATATCGCTCAGGTGACGCTTCTTTAGTAGTAGTTTTCTGATTCTGTTAACAATAATTTAATACACGAACTAACACTTAATTATGTTAACATATTACTATCAATTATTTACCTAATTTTGAGCTTTTGGGTTTGGTTGAACTTTAGATAAAAATATATTTCGTATATAGAAACGTCTGGCTGGTTGTGCACCACTAATTGGTCTGATGATTAGAACTGATGTACTGGGCAGTAGTGTCCCGAAATAGAAATGCGCGGGCAGAACTTCTTTCATTAGTTCTGTGGTAGCATGTACCGAAACATTATTGTGCCGGCAGATTGGATTCATCATTGGAAGAGTTTATTAGTACATTAATTACTTTATCCCATAGTTTACGCTTCGTAATCAACTTTTTTAACCAACTGCGGCCACTGGACGCGATTACGTGTTTCACAAAGCGCGCGCGTCCTGACAAATTACTGATTGGAAACAATGAATCAGACTTTTTAACTGTTTTGTGTGGGTACACGATGACAATTCTTCAATTGTGTGGATTTAAAGCAATATGAAAATGATTGTCTTCACATATGCGCTTGCAGTGATAGAAATGTTTTTAAAAGTTTTGGACACGCTTAACATCTGACCGTAGTCCGGTACTAGATTTCAATTTATAGCATAAAAGTCTATCGATCAAATAAATCAATCTGTTGGATAACCGGGTGGTGCAAATGCAATATTTGTTCCTAATTAAGGTTGCTGATTTATAAATAATGTTGCTGTAGTGGAAATTTCCGTTTTTGACATCATTAAGTTTATCATTTTGGCTTATTTAATTGTCGCTCACACTAACTTTTAGATACTTCCCAACTGTATTTAGACGAGTAATCAAGGTGACAAAAATATTAAAGGACAAAATTTCTATGAGTTTCATCGTGCTGCATCTTGATCTTTGCATCATCATGAGTTTTGTCCACTAGAAAACCTTGAGGGGAAATGATTGTTAATTTTTATGGCTTGTTAAAACTTTTTATTCCAACGATAAACGGTGATTCGCAGAGAAGTTCGTTCGTATAATCTTATAAACACAAAATCACATCATTCAATCACGGGCACTTCCACAAGATCTACAACTTTCCAAACGGACATTGACATCGGTTTGATCTATGTAGACAACACATGCTGAACATTTGTGGTGTTAGTCGAGAGAATATAAAATCGGCTTGCGTTGGCGAGGCAGCTGTAGTTGTAGCTGTTGCTGTCATCATCGTGGTTATGGTTGTTGGTGCTATCGTGGCCGGCGTTGTTGTCATAAGGATTTTGGTGTCCGAAACAGATACGAGGTGACGATCCATCTGGAATAAATACCAAAAATAACATGTAAACGAATCAAGAAGTATATCCGATTAGAATAATAATCAGTGAACGATGGGTTTTTAGCCAGTTTATCAGTTACTCAAACTTTAAGTAATTAACGATCAGTAAGCCAAACTAAACATAGTTCCGTTATTCATAAATCAGGATCCGTTGGTTACATATGTTGTCATCGTTTTTTGTGGCAGCAGAGAGTCAGTCAGTCAGTCAGTTAGCAAAAATATCGGAATATCAGTTTGTCCGTAAAGTCAGGGAACTCACAATTCTATTAACATATCCTATCCAGTGAAACGATGATAAACTGGATCCAGCCAAACTTGCGATGATGACGAAACCCAACGCTACAGAGTGAATTTGCATGTCTATTGAGATGCGGTGTTCCTGAAATTGGATACACCACTTTCAAACTCGGACTCTTTAATCATTGAAATTAATGTAAAATGATAAAAAAAAATTACAAGTGAGTTCAATGGAAAAAAACAGGAAAACACTTATATAGAGTACCAACACCTACAGAGATAAAGGTGCTTAAAAAAATTTGAGGCCACCCAACAAAGACTGAGGTTGCACGTGAGAGTTTCTTGAGACTATTTTTAATGAGCAGCACTAACTCGGAATTCCCGTTACAAAATGTGATTGTTTTGCGGGGGAATCAGAAGAATAACTTTACGATTACGCAGACACTTCCTCGTTCTGTTAGCTAAGGATTTGATATCCATTAGATCAGGGAAGATTTATGAAAAAAAACTGCGGTGATCCGTTCTTGACAACCATTTTCTGGTTGTTAAGGCAGAGTTTAATTTTGCCCATTATATATGAGACCCAATAATAAATGAGCGACCCAATAATAAATGAATGTACACCTGAAAAGGTTGCTATGGAAGTCAGGCGGCTAAGGCGTATCCAGGATTTCGGGTTTCTTGTTAGCCATAAGGTTTTTGGCGCACACATTTTTTTTACGAAATAATTTATTTCCCACGCAATATTCGGACAACATTTTAACACTGCGCTTAATTCATTGCATTTCTGTGTAACGGGTTTATAGGATTTTTTTTGATATCAATGTACCTTGGCCAAGCTATGATGTAGAAAACCGATGTGCAAGACTATTTTGCAAAACTGATTCAATGACCTGCTTTATATTCCACCCGAAAACGTTTTGCATAAGTGTTTAAATCATGATATAATAAAACAACGTCTGATTACCTATTATTAAAATGGCATACATTACGGAACAAAAGCAACTGTGCCGATAAGAATGCTTAACACATAAAGAGTTCATTCAGGGGTTCTTTTCTGAAAACATCTACAAATATGTTTGTAAAAATCTTTCATTTACTGAGTATTTTTGGCTTGCATTTTTATTTCTGGAAAAAAACCATAACTCCGCAAGCCGAATAAATATGCCGCAAGCCAACAAAAATGTACGTAGGCGATTTTATTAATCCAACTATCTTTATTACAGGCAAAATACAAACACGGTAATACCGAAAACGCCATATATATGAATGATAAATGGGAAAGGAAGATTAATATATATATACACGAATGTTTATGTACATATATACAACAGTTATCACAGAATATAAAAAATTGCAAAAAAAATTGTATATGAATGATAAGTGGAACTGAGACAAAAAAACGGTTATAAAACCTTTCAACTAAGTAAAATAATTAAATAATGACTTTATCACAGTGATTGGCTTTTTAATGGATTTTCAACTTGAAATTACAGCTTTTTCAAACACTGAATCCCCGTCTAGTTTTAGCAAAGGTCGATGACTACTTTTTAGATCAAAATAGTAAGATAATCATTTTCTTGTTGAACGTCAGCTGATTTTCATAAAGCTTGAACATTTCTTTCACAAACCTACAAATCGTTTAATCACAACCTTGTCAAGTGGTTAAGGCGCTGGCTTCGCTCGCCGACGTTTCTGGCTCGAGCCCCGGGTTGAGACACAGCGCATTCAAGAACGTTGTTGATGATCAGTGATTGTCATTGTAAATCGGATGACCGTTATTTCACTATTGTGACTTGGTATCCTACTTTGCTATTATGGCATAACAACTGAATAAATTTGAAAAATTTGAATTTGAACCTTATTAAAAAAAATTCTTGAATGAAAATTTTGTAGTTTTAAAATTTATCAAATGGACATTGACAATGGAAGGTTTTCAGCAAGCAGCACATTCGAAATACTTGCGGCGTAATCCGAGAAAAGTTCGAGGCTTCTGTCGTAACCGATGAAGTGGTGGTTGATATGGTGAATGGTGATGGTGATGGTGATTTGATTGTGGTTGTGGTTGTTACCGGTGATGATGGTTCAGTTGTTGTCATCGTTGATAATGCTGGTGTATCAGTTGTTGTTGTCGGAATTCTCATAACCATTCGAATACCCGAGTAGATTGCGTGTGGCTCACGGATAATCTGAAACAAATATTTGGATCAGAATTTTCGGTGAATTTCGAAAAAAAACAGTTTGTTAAGTGACATAGCTTACAAACAAAATAATTAATCAACCATTAAATTTACAATATAAATTAATCGAATCGAACTTTCAGTACGGCAGTGAAACTACCTGTTGTATGGTTACTTTATCAAATCATGCAGTCAGTCCGTCAGTCGGTCAATTCAGTCCGTCAGGTCAGTCAGTCAGTCAGTCAGTCAGTAAGTCAGTATAACCAGTCTGTCAGGTCAATCAGTCAGGTTAGTCGTTTAAACTCACAATTTTATTGAGATATCCCACGCCCATCCAATGAAATGCGGCCATACTGCATACTGTAAAACTTCCAATTAAAAAAGCCGTCAGTGTCAGTGAGTGAATCTGCATATTTATACGGTTGTGATTCGGTTGTCGCTCTAAAATTAAAATATTTAATTTTAATAATGAATACTTGTGAAAAGATGAAACGGTCCCTAACATGATGAAATCAATCGGACTTCGGTGAACATTTTATGCTAAGAACTTGGTGTTCAATTAGATGGCGAATGAGTTACTTGAGTTACAGTCATGAGATGAACGTTTACTGAGTACCAACTTTTTAAATTGAAACATTTTCAGAAAAATTATCAATACTAATGATAACTGGTCAATCGGAGAAATTTAACAGCTGAACTTGCATTCAATGGTCTAAAGATTAACTTCATGATAACTGAAAAATGTCAAATGCATACAGTACGGAACAAACTAGGTATGTGCTCAACTATAAGTAACAAACTATAATACAAAAACAACGACCGTCTAACCTTAATCTTCCACTAAAAACCATAATCCAAAAAGAAGGGTTCATTACTAGTTCTGATATGCATTAATGATTAAGAGGACCCATGCGCCCTCGTTTTATAGCTTCAATGAATCACTCACAGATTCAATTAGAAACTTCTTCAAATGATTCCGGAACGCTAAACTCGTTAGTTTAATAATTAGGGCTATTGAATAACATTAGCTCCAACTTTCATTAAATCTTATGAATTAATATTGTTAACGCAATCAATAATCATTGAATTACGTATGTACATCATTAAACGTACGGAAAACTTTTTTATATTTATATACATGGTATACGGTGCTTACTCAACGCTGATTGGATGATCACTAATAGAATCTTTGCAAGTTCATATTAGTGATCAAACCATGATTTTAGGAATATATATTTAGAACATAATATATGCTAACTTGACTAATCATGTTAATTAACTCCAGATTTATCTCAATCGGGAGAAAACTGAGTATGGATAATAATTAACATCGGCTAAATGACTTTCTTATAATCTACGAAGTTTGGGGAACACTGTATTTATAACCTGAGAAGGTCATCAATGCGAATATTTTACAGTTTGATAATATTTAACCATGATAATCGCACGTTAATACAGTGAAGATAAATGACGGAAAATCATTGAAACAAAAAGGGTTTTTCGAAAAATAATCTTAAATTAAAAGCAAAATAAAAATATCAAAAATATTAAGACCTCGGAAAAGAAAAGTGATTCATATCATAGGCCAATGAACCAAAAAAAAACATAGAAATTCTTTTGGGATTCCATTGATGAACAGACAATACAGATTTTCTAGGTCTTGATTTATCACCTTCCCATGAATGAGATGATTATTGGTGGTTTGTGTAAAAAATGAACCTGATAATCGAGTTTAGTTTAGATGCTTGACCTGTCCTACCCTTTTATCCTATAACACTAAATTGAATTGTTTCAGGATCTGGGAAAGCTGGAGTTCTTTTTTATTCTGAAAGATTCTGTTCGTAAGTGTTTTTCTCACTCAGTTTCGTGACTCAGTATTATTTGAGTTTCGCCATTTTCACTCTTACGTGCAGCCGAAATTTTCCTGCATTAGATTGAAATATGATTCATTTACAATGTATGTACATAATCGAAATATATTTGTCAGGAAATAATTATTTACAATTTTACAGTTATCACAGGATAATCTTGTTATCACGAAAAGCACAAATATATCTACAAAAGTATGCAGTAATTTTTCATGAATGACAGAGTAGAGTAACTAAACCACTTATTTATGAGAGCTGTTATTGAAATGGGGTCTCTCATTATCAGCAATAACTTCCGGGCCTCACCTTTTGATTTAAGGGTATCACAAAATTTTTAGAGGACAATGACACTGGCGAGATTTTACCAGACAGCACAATTTGAATACTTGGGGTGTTAGTCGAGAGAAGTGAATTGCTGCTGCTGCTGTTGTTGTTGTTGTCGTTGTTGTTGTTGTCGTTGTTGCTGACGTGGGTGTTGATGTTTCTGTTGTGGTTGCTGCTGTTGTTGTTGCTGGTTTTGTTTCTGTTTCCAGTTGGGCTATTGTTTCCATAAGCGATCTTCTGTGAGCATGTTGCTTCAACGGATCACTTACCGTTTTCTGAAAACAACCAGATCATTATTCATTCAGTAAATCAGTTCAATAAATCAGTCAGTCAGTTAGTTTAGTCAGTCAGTCATTCAGACAGTCAGTCAGTCAGTCAGTCAATCAAACGTACCAGCTTTTGGAGATATGCCGAGCCCATCCAGTGATATGACGCCAAGCACCGTTCTAATGAAATCACGATGCAGATAGAATACAGACCGAATGATTGAAGTTTCATGACTGTCTTTAAGTTGTAGCTCTCGGAGCAGATTATATACCTGAAAAAAATCGAGAATTAAACAACCGAAAAAGAACAGAAGGAAATATTGTCCACGTGGTGTTTCGACAGAACACGACGTTGACTTCTGCTGAAATTCCGTCGGTAAAATGGAACTCAAACCAGTGATCTGTTCCTACACTACGTGAATTTATATCTGGCACGAGTTCATCAACGCAACAGCAAGATGATCCACCCAACCAACGAATGGATCAACTTTCAGATACATCGGTCAAGCTAAAACCACTGCTCTACGACTACGACTTATCCGAGATACTGATCAGAGACACTTACGAACCTGTCTTTATACCATTGATTAAATAGGCTTTATTTAAACTTAGCCATACGTAGGAAACTTTCACAAAAGAAATTTGAGGTTTTCCAAGCTGGGGGGGGGTTGTACGTTCACGTAAGACATTCTGGATTATTTAGTATCTTGAACAAAGTATTCTTGTTAGCCGGTTGATTAGAGACATTATGGCATTGATACATTTTATCAACCTCTATTGATCAGGCGACGGAACTTATTGAAATCGCACGTTTTCTCGTAGATTTTAGGTCTGTTCCGTGAAACTTTCCACAAACATTTATAAATTGGGAATTTCCAATTGAGCTTTCGCGTATGTCTGCATATACGATGAAGTTTTGCTAAGATGCAAAGATAGTCCAGCAAGCATATTTAGTCTCATAACCAATTGAGAACCCCCCCAATGACACGTAGTAACATTTAACAAAAGGAAATAATGAGTCGGTTTAACGTCACTATTGTGCCGTTAAGCTTACGTAATATATACTTAGCTGTTGAGATCATCGTTTGTAAGCATTGCGACTAATGATGTTGTTTGACGAACTTGCCTGACTTTGTTTTTCTTTGTATCCCATCGTCTCATCCCAATTAATTTACAAATACATTGTCTGACGAACAGTTTGTAATTGTGCACTCACGCGACACAATAACTACGGGGTGCTTCAAAAATATGGCCTGCTTTATATTTATTCTAGATACATAACTGAGAGTGCATGGCTCAACTTCAATCACACTTGGCGGAGATCGTCAACGAAAGAAAAAATTTAGAACTTATATGACTGTTTAATATAAGGGAGAGCAGATATTTGTAGGATGTCTAGTCAATGGCGTAGGGCGCCAGCCTCCAAAAGTGGTGATCCTGGTGGTGCTCGAAACCTGACCCTGACGTGACTCTCTGGGGGGGAATATTTCCAAACCCCAGTAATTTTCCTAGAATTTTTCCCATACACGAAATTTTATGATATGGGTGACCACTGAAATACCACCGCTGCGCGGGCCTAACGCAGCCTTACGATAGGTAATCGGGGGTTAACGGACAGTAAAACTTCATATGGAATATATTTTTGGTGACAGAAAATTGTGGCGTTTAGTAAAAATTCTAGAAAAATTACTGGGTTTTGTAATTTTGCCTCTGGGGGTTCTGTTGTTGCCCGTCATTTTATTCAACTTAGTGGACTGAAACCCTGTGGGTGAAGAAAACCACCGAACACCGGTATGGTTTGCTGATGGAAATTCTTAATTGTTCTTTTTTTACTTGGTCTTCTTCATTACTGAAGCCAACAAGGCACACTAATACCATTCGAAATGGTGTTTTCGTAGTTGAATAAACTGACGGGCAAAGGCATAAACCCCAGAGCAACGAGACATGGTTTCAAGTCAGGTTTCGAACCTAGGACCATCAGTTTCCGATGCTGGCGCCATACGCACTAGACTAGAAGGCGACAACGACTAAACAGGCGACAAATAACACGAGACTCAACGAATTAAAGCAGTTGGGCGTTATACACTGTTTTTTTTGTATTTTTTTGTTGTTTCCTGTTGTGGTCTTTGAACATTTGCAATTTCTTTTGCTGTATGGTATGGAAAATTGATTGCAGTAGTAAATTGGTTCGGTAAAACTATTATTATGGTAGCGAAAACAAGTGGAAACTGAGGGGGGAGTTGAATCAATTAGTATGGACGCACAAAATTTACTGGCGGTAAACACTGATACATAGTTATTAATTGAACTTCTTTTTTCATAATTTTTTTATAGTAACTAAAACTTTGTTTCATTCACAAACCGTATGATGTTTTGTATTTGTAAGCGCATTTATATAGAAACTGAAATGTTCATGAAAATACGTTCACACTGATAAGATACATTTTGTTCGAGTTGTCTCCACAAAAATTTGCTGTCCCAAAAGCTTATTTCCAAACGCCAAAAAATTTCATAGAATTTTTATAAAACACGATTTTTTCATGCGGCCGTACTAAGGGGGTAACCACTGAAATTCGACCGCTGCGCGGGCCTAACGCGATAGATAATCGGGGGTTAACGGACAGTAAAACTTCATAAGGAATATAATTGTGGTGAATAAGAATTTTTGAGTTTAGAAAAAAAACTCCATGAAATTTTTGGGTTTTTGAATATTGGGTCGTAGATCGCATAGAGAGCAAAGTCAATTTATAAAAGCCATAATATTGTATTTGGTTTTGTAATTGCATGTATAATTGTGTTTAATTTCTATCACAAACTGCCAATAAGATATCAGAACATAACACACGAGTGTAAAGTAAGTAATTCGATTACATCACGAAAGGTTATTACTGGTGTTCTAGTCATCATTGGTAAATTGCTGGAATCTATACAAACACAAGAAAATGATCTATGCCAAACTGAATGTTAATCATGAATAAGACAAATCGTGTGAAATTCCGTAGGTCGGATCTCTTTCGAACCTAGGAACATAAATGAATTTTTGATTTAAATTATCCAAAAACTCATAGCTTCTTGAACGGACATTGACACAAGTTAGATCTTCTCAGACAGCACATTTTGAACACTTGCGGTGTTAGTTGAGAGAAGTCCATTGTTGTTGTCGTTTCTGGCTGTGGTGTGGTTGTTGACGTGGCTCTCATAATTTGTTTCGAGTACTTCCGAAGGTATGGGCTTGCTTTTTTCTGCAAATAATATCAATCAAAATAATACAAAAGTCAATTTGATAATCAGTTAGATTATCAGTCAGTAAATCATAAGTCAGACAGTCAGTCAGTCAGTCAATAAGATTTTGGTAAGATATCCCAAAACCAACCAATTTGGTAAGATATCCCAGGCCAATCCAGTGGTAAGAAGCGAATGATTGTTCCGCCAAAATCGCGATCAAAAACGACGAAAGCGCCATTGTGTGAAAGTTCATGACTGTTGAATTAGATTGAATTTACAGCTGAAAAATACATGAATATTGATATATTGAAGTGAAACTAAATTTCAAGATAACTGAGAATGTACCTTACTGATGAAGACAGAATCCTACTGTTTTACGGTGTTTTTTTTTGTGTGGGAGGCTATGGTCGGAACAGCATTTGCTTCTTTCTCACTTCTTTCGTAGGTTAGCAGATATTTTTTTGTCAATTGATTTTTCTTTAATGCTATGAACCACAAACATTTCAGGTTAATAAAACTTAGGAATCGAGTTGTTTTTATAGAAAAGGTTTATCTCGGGTACGCTCAGAAACTGCACAGTTCCATAAAGGGGTCAGTGCGATTTCATTGGATAGTTGACATATTTTTCGTTCCGAAAAGCTCCATCTGTTAGGATAGCATGTAATGACTTCGACAGATCATGAGCATACTACTTATATCGTTCAGCCCGCTCATCCGTAAATTAATTGCGTCAACGATCTGAATTAATTAGCGAACCATAAATCCGTACTAAGATGGGTAATTAAGTGTCGAGTTTGTCATAAGCTCGTACAAAGCTTACTTAAAATAATCTCATTAGTACTAAATAGAAAAATAATTACCTGATAGTAGAACGTCCGGTTGAACTTCTGAGAACTATGAGCCCAATACGATTACCGTTGGTCTACGATACTGTCTTTATTAATTGGTCTTATAATAAGAACTGACCGTATCGCTTAGGTGAAGCTTCTTTAGTAGTATTCTTCTGGTTCTGTTAGCAATAATTGAAAACACAAATTAACACATAATCATGTGCACTTACTATCAATTGCTTCACTTAATAGTGAACTTTTGAGTTTGGTGGAACTCTAGATAAATATATATCGTTTATGGAAACGTCTGGTTGGTTGTACACCACTAATTGGTCTGATGACTAGAACGGATGTTTTGGGCAGTAAAGTAACCAAAATAGTATTGCGTGTGAAGAACTTATTCATTAGTCGTCTCTGGAAGATCAAGTTAGTACGTTAATTAACTTTATCTCATAGTTTACGCTTCGCAATTATAAGTGTTTCACAAATTACTGTTGGGAAGCACGCAATGGACTTTTCACTGTCTTATGTGGTACACGATGATAGATTCTTCTTTTGTAATGGATACGATTTAAAGCGATATGAAAATTATTGTCTCAAAAAATGCGCTTGGAGGGATAGAAAATTGCTGGAAAGTTTTGGACACGCATAACATCTGGCCGCAGTTCGTTTCATCTGGACGTAGTTTCAGTTCGGCCGGATGCGGCCGGTACTCTACATGTTTTTTTTCAAAATAAAAAGATGGCGATCAATTTAGTCAGTCTGGTAGATAATTGGGTGGTGCTAACACAATATTGGTTCATAATTAATGATGCTGATATATGAAGAATCATGGTTTAGTGGACGTTTCCGTTTTTGACATCATCAAGCTCACTAATATGGCATCATTGATTGTCGTCCGCAAACACTTTTAGATACTTCTCACCTGTATGCAGTAACATACAACATGTTAATTAGCGTGGTATTGATTGGTGAATTCCGGATTTATCAGAACATACTAGTTTGGAACACTAATTGTGATATGTGACACACATAGTCAGTACATATTTGACGCAGGTTTTTGTAAACTTTTATTAGTCAGAAAAATTCTTGAACTTGAACATTCGAGAAACCCACACAACACTTTGATATATCTAAAAAATGGATTTATCACAACCAAACGAGTATAAACAAATCCTAGATGAATAAAACCGAGGTGAATAAAATAAATGTAACAAGTTCTATGAGTTTCATCGTGCTGGATCTTGATCTATGCATCGTCTTGAATCTTATACACTAGCAAACCTTGAGGCCAAAAAATTCATGGAAATGATTGAGTTTTATAGCCTGTTTTTAAGAGAAACAGCGATTCACCGAAAGTACAGTTCTTGTGTATGAAAAAAACAGTTTGCCGAAATGATCTTCAGTGACTACGAAACTAGTTTAAAATCAAGTTATAAACACAAAATCGCTTCATTCGTTCACATTTACAGGATCTACAACATTCTAAACGGACATTGACATCTGTTAGATCTATGTAGACAGCACATGCTAAACATTTGTGGTGTTAGTCGAGAGAAGAGAAAATCTGCTGATGTCGGCGAGACAGGTGTTGCTGTCAACATTGTGGTTATGGACGTTGGTGCTAGCGTGGCCGGTGTTTTTGTCATGACGATTTTGGTGTCCGCAACAGATAAGAGGTGACGATCCATCTGGAATAAATACCAAAAATAACATATTAACGAATCAAGAAGTATATCCGATGGGAATAATCTCAGTGAACGATGGGCTTCTAGGATAAAGACAAAATTATAAAAATAATCAAGAAGTATATGCGATAGGAATGATCTAAGTGTCAGTCTGGCAGTCAGTCAGTCATTAAGTCAGTCAGGCAGTCAACCAGGCCATTGGAGTTCACAACGTGAGTTAGCAAAACAATCAGAAAATCAGTTTGTCTGTTCAGTAACTTACAATTCCATTAACATATCCTATCCAGTGAAACGATGAAAAACTGCATTCAGTCAAACTTGCGATGATGACAAAACCCAACGCTGCGGAGTGAATTTGCATGTTTGTTCATGTGCGAAGTTCCTGAAATTCGAAACAAAAGTTTTAAACACAATCATTGAAATGAATGTAAAATGATTTTTTATAACTACTGTTGAGTTGGGTTAAACAGAAAAACACTTATATAGAGCACCAGCACTTACAGAGATAAAGGTGTGTTTACAAACTTTAAAAGCCACCCAGCAAAGACATGAGATCGTCATTTGCAAACTCTTTAATGAGCGTAACTAACTCAGAATTCCCGTTACAAAATTTTATTGTTTTGAGGGGGAAACCGAAGTATAACTTTACGATTCAGTATTAGCAGTTCTTTGTTGTTCAGCTAAGGATTCGATTTACATTAGATCAGGAAAGATTTTTAAAAAATTCTTTAGTGATCCGTTATCGACAAGCCTTTTCTGGTAGTTAAGGAAGAGTATAATTTTTCCCTTAATTTAGGATACAATGATACCCAATAATAAAATAAATGTACACCTGAACATGTTGCTATGGAAGTCAGGCGGCTAATTTAGAAAACCGACGTGCCAGACTAGTCTAAAAAACTGATTCAATGACCTACTTTATAACCCACTCGAAAACAAAATAATTAAGCTTTGCCTTAGTTTATTTTTTTTATAATTAGCATGAAAAAATTACTACCTCAGGGTAAGTTTTACCGGAACGTTAATTTGCCTTGCCATTTGTGAAAGTTCCGAAAAGGGGAACTCAAAAGCTACAAACAAAAAAATCACCATGTTTCATAGCAGAAATCATGGCCCAGATCATTGGACCTCCGATACAAGTCGCCAGATATCCATCACAAGAAGTCAGTACTTTGAGTACTCATAAAAAGGCTATCTTAAGTCGGTATTGTCTGTACATTGGAGATTGGTCCTCCCACACACTCTTCCCAGGAAAACAGCCCTGTTGACTATCGGTGAAATGAAACCGGTGACTGTAAACTATGTTTAACACTCCAGTAATCGGGGTTTTTGTCTGAACTTTTGTAAATGAACGTGTTGTCGATGTTTTTAAATCGTGCTATGTTAAGACCACGTCTCATTAACTTTTACTAAAATGGCATACATTGTAGAAAAAAGGCAAATTTGCCGACAAGAATGTTTCTGACATATAAATAGTTCATTCTGCCTTTTTTTTTAATCTCCAAATATGCTTGTAAAATCTTTCGTTCACTGAGTACTTTTGGCCTGCATTTTTATTTCTAGAAAAAAAACTCAGCATGACTTATAAATACGCTGCATGCCAACATAAAATGTACGTAGGCGATTTTATTAATCGAACTATCCTTAGTACAGGCAAATAACACATGGTACAGTATCTAGTATACGGTAATACACAAAAAGCTAGAATGATAAATGGGAAAGGAAGATTATAATATATATACACGAGTGTTTATGTATTTGAAGTAGTTTTATCACAGGGTATTTAAAATTGCAAAAGTTTTTTGATATATGAATGATAAATGGAAATAAGACAACAAAACGGTAATAAAGCTTTCTAACTTTACTAACGTAATATAGGCTCCATCACAGTGTTTGACTTTCGAAAGGATTTAACATTCAACTTGAAATTCCAGCCCTTCCAAACAGAAGAATCCCCGTCTAGTTTTAGCGAAGGTCGATCACCACTTTTTTAAAATACAGGGGTGGCCAAAAGTCTCATAACACTTTTCGACGACCAGTTACGAAAAAAATTTTCTTCTAAGTGATTTCGTTTTCGCGTTGATCCTGGCTTAAAATTAACCGAAAAATTCGAGTCTGATGTTAGTTTTTAGATATAACGAACCAATAATAGTTAAAACCAAGAATAAAGTCAAAAATCTGTGAAAAAAGGACATTTTTCGTACATAACGACCCTGATTGTCATTCAATAGGTAAAAATTTTTGTAATAACTAATTAGACAGGTTACTTTGTTTATCAACAACTGAGGAAACACGTATTTTACGTTTATTACAACCGAAACATATTGAACGGGCCAGGGAAAATGTAGCCAAGAAATTCGCTTCACATGCTCTAACACGTGTGCCAGTAACTGAAACCCATTGTTTATCGTCAGTTTTAACTTTTTTTCAGTTATAAATTACTGGTTTATTTATCAACAAGGAGAAATACTCTGAGTTAGATGCTTTTCTAAGGTTTTTTGCTCAAACCTTCAAGTAGTATCAACGAACACCAACAACTCGTTATTCGACCCTCCAGACACGCTTAGCTTGAAAATGAGCCATTGCCATGTTCTTGCAAAAAACTTGAAGAAGCTTCTAGCTCGTTCCATTTTCACTTTTTTGTTATTAGTCTAGTAGTTTTTAAGTAAAATGAACATAAACTTACGGTTACTGATGATAAACCATACGTTTCAGTTACTGGCACACGTGTTAGAGCATGTGAGCCGAATTTCTTTGCTACATGTTTCCCTAGCTCGTTTGTTATGTTTCGCTTGTAACAAACGTTAAGTACGTGTTTCCTCGGTTGGTAGTAGACGCAGTCACCAGTCTAATTAGTTATTACCAAAAATTGTTTTTATTGAGTGACAATCAGGGTCACTATTTAAAAAAAATTTCCTTTTTTCACAGATTTTCGAGTTTACTCTTGATTTTTGCAATCTGTGTTCATTATATCGAAAAACTAACATCAGAATCGGATTTTTCCGTTAATTTTGAGCCAGAATAAATGTGCAAATATAATCACACAGAGGAAATTTTTTTCGTAACTGGCCGTCAAAAAGTGTTACGAGACTTTTGGCCACCCCTGTAGTAAGTTAATATTTTTCTTGTGGAACTTCAGCTGAATTTCATAAAGCTTGAATCATTTCTTGCACAAATCTACAACTCGTTTGATCACGAACATATTAACTAACTTTCAGAAAAGGAAATTTAATGAAAGTTTAAAACTTATTAAATGGACATTGACAATAGAGGGTTTTCAGCAAGCAGCACATTCTAAACACTTCCGGCGTAAGTCGAGAAAAGTCCACGGTTTCCGTCGTAAGCGATGATGTGGTGGTTGTGGTGACTGGTGATGGTGATGGTGATTTGGTTGTGGTTGTGGTTGTGGTTGTGGTTGTGGTAATTACCGGTGATGGTGGTTCAGTTGATGTCATCGTTGATAATGCTGGTGTATCAGTTGTTGTTTTCGGAACTCTCATAACCAATACCCGAGTAGACTGCGTCTTGCTCACGGATAATCTAAAGAAAATAATTGGGTCAGAAATTCAATCAAATAAAAAAACCCCCAGTTACTTTGGCGACATGGCTTTCAAACAAAATGGTTACTTTATCAAATCATGCAGTCAGTCCGACAGTCCGTAAGCCGGTCTTGCCACTCCGTCATGTCAGTCAGTAAGTCAGTTAGAAAAGTCGGTCAGTCAGTCAAACCAGTCCGTCAGGTCAGTCAGTCAGGACAGTCGATCAAACTCACAATTTTATTGAGATATCCCACGCCCATCCAATGAAATGCGGCCAGGCTGCATTCTGTGAAACTTCCAATTAAGAAAGCCGTCAGTGTCAGTGAGTGAATTTGCATTTTTGTACGGTTGTAAATCGGTTGTCGCTCTAGAATTAAAATATTTAATTTTAAGAATGAATACTTGTGAAAAGATGAAAAGGTCTCTAACACGATGAAATCAATCGGACTTCAGTGAAAATTTTATGCTAAGAACTGGGTGTTCAATTAGATGGCGAATGAGTTACATGAGTGACAGTCTTGAGATGAACGTTAACTGATTACCAATTTAAATTGTAATATTTTCAGCAAAATTATCAATAAGAATGAAAACAGGTCAATCGGAGAAATTTAACAGCTGAACTTGCATTCAATGGTCTAAAGATTAACTTCATGATAACTAAAAAATGTCAAATGCCTACAGTACGGAACAAACTAGATATGTGCTCAACTATAAGTAACAAACTATATTACAAAAACAATGACCGTCTAACCTTAATCTTCCACTAAAAACCATAATCCAAAAAGAAGGGTTCATTACTAGTTCTGACATGCATTAATGATTAAGAGGACCCATGCGCCCTCGTTTTATAGCTTCAATGAATCACTCACAGAATCAATTAGAAACTTCTTAAATGATTCCGGAACGCTAAACTCGTTAGTTCAATAATTAGGGGTTTGAATGACATTAGCTCCATTACGTATTACGTTTACTATAACTTTCATTAAATCTTATGAATTAATATTGTTAACGCAATCAATAATCATTGAACTTTACGTATGTACATCATTACACGTACGGAAAACTTTTTTATATTTATATACATGGTATACGGTGCTTACTCAACGCTGATTGGATGATCACTAATAGAATCTTTGCAAGTTCATATTAGTGATCAACCCATGATTTTAGGAATATATATTTAGAACATAATATATGCTAACTTGACTAATCATGTTAATTAACTCCAGATTTATCTCAATTGGGAGAAAACTGAGTATGGATAATAATTAACATCGGCTAAATGACTTTCTTATAATCTACGAAGTTTGGGGAACACTGTATTTATAACCTGAGAAGGTTATCATGACGAATATTTTACAGTTTGATAATATTTAACCATGATAATCGCACGTTAATACAGTGAAGATAAATGACGGAAAATCATTGAGACAAGAAGGGTTTTTCGAAAAATAATCTTAAATTAAAAGCAAAATAGAAAAATAAAAATATCAAAAAACGTAGAAATTCTTTCGGGATTCCATTGATGAACAGACATTACAGATTTTCTAGGTCTTGATTTATCACCTTTCCATGAATGAATGAGATGATTATTTGTGGTTTGTGTTAAAAATTAAACCGGATAATCGAGTTTAGTTCAGATGCTTGACCTGTCCTACCCTATAACACTAAATAGTGATGTTTCACGGTCTGGGAAAGCTGGAGCTCTTTTTTATCCTGAAAGATTCTATTCGGAAGTGTCTGTCTCGCTAAGTTTCGTGACTCAGTATTATTTGAGTTTCGCCGTTTTACTCTTACTTGCAGCCGAAAGTTTTCCCATTAGATTGAAATATGCTTCATTCACATTGTAAGTACATAATCGAAATATATTTGTCAGGAAATAATTATTTACAATTTTACAGTTATCTCAGGATAATCTTGTTATCACGAAAAGCACAAATATATCTACAAAAGTATGCAGTAATTTTTCATGAATGACAAAGTAGAGTAACTAAACCACTTATTTATGAGAGCTGATATTGAAATGGGGTCTCTCATTATCAACAATAACTTTCGGGCTTCACCTTTTGATTTAAGGGTATCACAAAATTTTTAGAGGACAATGACACTGGCGAGATTTTACCAGACAGCACAATTTGAAAACTTGGGGTGTTAGTCGAGAAAAGTGAATTACTGCTGCTGTTGTTGTTGTTGTTGTTGTTGTTGTTGTTGTCGTTGTTGCTGACGTGGGTGTTGATGTTTTCGTTGTTGTTGCTGCTGGTGATGGTGTTGCTGTTGTTGTTGCTGGTTTTGTTTCTGTTTCCAGTTGGGCTATTGTTTCCATAAGCGATCTTCTGTGAGCATGTTGCTTCAACGGATGACTTACCGTTTTCTGAAAACAACCAGAACATTATTCATTCAGTAAATCAGTTCAGTAAATCAGTCAGTCAGTTAGTTTAGTCAGTCAGTCAGTAAGTAAGCCAGTCATTCATTCAGTCAGTCAGTGACTAACTTATTTATTAAGTCAGTCAGTCAGTCAGTCATTCAATCAGTCAGTCAGTCAGTCAGTCAGTCAGTCAGTCAAACGTACCAGCTTTTGGAGATATGCCGAGCCCATCCAGTGATATGACGCCAAGCACCGTTCTAATGAAATCACGATGCAGATAGAATACAGACCGAATGATTGAAGTCTCATGATTGTCTTAAGTTGTAGTTCTCGGAGCAAATTATATACCTGAAAAAAAAAAGATATTTAAACAACCGAAGTAGAACAGAAGGAAATATTGTCCACGTGGGGTTTCAACAGAACAGGACGTTGACTTCTGCTGAAATTCCGTCAGTAAAATAGAACTCAAACCAGTGACCTGTTCATTCACTACGTGAATTTATATCTGGCACGAGTTCATCAACGCAACAGCAAGATGATCCACCCAACCAACGAATGGATCAACTTTCAGATACATCGGTCAAGCTAAAACCACTGCTCTACGACTACGACTTATCCGAGATACTGATCAGAAACACTTACGAACCTGTCTTTATACCATTGATTAAATAGGCTTTATTTAAACTTAGCCATACGTAGGAAACTTTTACAAAAGAAACTAATTTTAAGTTTTGTGCTACCAAGGTGGGGGGGGGTTGTACGTTTACGTAAGACATTCTGGATTATTTAGTATCTTGAACAAAGTATTCTTGTTAGCCGGTTGATTAGAGACATTATGGCATTGATACATTTTATCAACCTCTATTGATCAGGCGACGGAACTTATTGAAATCGCACGTTTTCTCGTAGATTTTAGGTCTGTTCCGTGAAACTTTCCACAAACATTTATAAATTGGGAATTTCCAATTGAGCTTTCGCGTATGTCTGCATATACGATGAAGTTTTGCTAAGATGAAAAGATAGTCCAGAAAGCATATTTAGTCTCTTAACCAATTGAGAACCCCCCAATGACACGTAGTAACATTTAACAAAAGGAAATAATGAGTCGGTTCAACGTCACTATTGTGCCGTTAAGCTTACGTAATATATACTTAGCTGTTGAAATCATCATTTGTAAGCATTGCGACTAATGATGTTTTTTGACGAACCTGCATGACTTTGTTTTTCTTTGTATCCCATCGTCTCATCCCAATTAATAAACAAACACATTGTTTGACAAACAGTTTGTAATCGCGCACTCACGCGACACAATAACTACGGGGTGCTTCAAAAATATGGCCTGCTTTATATTTATTCTAGATACATAACTGAGAGTGCATGGCTCAGCTTCAATCACACTTGGCGGGGATTTTCAACGAAAGAAAAAGTTTAGAACTTACAGGGTGGGGCAAAAGTAACTATACACTTGTTGACGCAAAATTTCTCAAAAAAATTATATTGCATCAATGTGATTAAACTATTCAAACAGGTGCTAAAACACCTGAAATTTTTGATTCTGCTATTTATTTTAACTTACAACAATTTATTTCATGAGTTATGCGTCTTTTTCTCGAAATTCGCCATATTTTCGGATTTTTTCAGTGATTTTTGTCCGTTATCTCGCAATATCAACTGTTATTTGACGAAAATTGATGTTGGTATGTAATGTAGAATGTAGAAAAATATTCTTAAACGTTTAACAGGATAATAAGTTTACATTCATGCATAATAAATAATATAATTGCTTCTTTTTCCACAAAAATCACTAATTTTAGTCTGAAAATGGTAGAATTCAAAAATCTTATTTTTCAGCTTAAAACAACTTAAAACAATACATTTCATGTTTATTGACTTATTTTAGTACGATAGGGTCCATTAAAACATGTAACTTGAACTGTTCTGTCAATTATCCAAAAACCGCGAAAACTGGTTTAGTCATCTTGAACACGGGCCTTGCCATATTATCCGTATCGAATTGAACCATAGGGATATTCTGAAGTTGAAATCATTCAATTCTCATTCAGATACATCAAGTGAAACGTTTTATACATTTCTTATCCTTTATTGAGGATTTTGATAAGACCATGAGTTCTCTTAAAGACGTTAAAAAAGGAAAACCCCTGAAAATACTGAAAATCCTGTTTTAAATTGAAAATAACTCAAGATACGGTCAAATAGACATCAGAATCGGATTTTTCAGGTATAATAACGTATATATTGCTCATAACATCATATACATTCAATATATTTTTTTTGAGAAATTGACCTCGAACAAGTGTATAGTTACTTTTGCCCCACCCTGTATATGACTGTTTAATATAAGGGAGAGCAGATATTTGTAGGATGTCTAGTCAATGGCGTAGGGCCCCAGCCCCCGAAAGTGGTGGTCCTTGCTCGGTAAAATTCGGTGATTCGGTAAAATTATTATTATAGTTGTGGTATGGCAACTTTAGCCGCTCAAGAGTAGACTTGCTAATATTCGCACTTGATTACATAAACCCTATATTTGAATTCGGTCATCATAATACTATTTTGGATTATAAATATTCTTGAATGTTCTGAAGATCGCCGCTGAAGGCTGGGAATAAAGTGAAGGCTTGGAATCGAACTCGGACCGTTCTTTTATCACCTAAAACCAATACCTTGGAGCTTAAGGCTTATTTTCACTACTTGGCGCTCCTGTTTTTCGCTGAACTCCAACCTAACGGTGCCGAATTTCTTAAGTAAAATTTTCAAAATTAATCCAGCCTTAAAAAAATTCGTGAAGAATTTGAAATTTATAAAATAAATTCGTGAAGAATTGCGATTGCCGATGAAAATAAATTTGTGAAAAATTTATTCGTCTACAAAATCGACTTCGGAGGACACGGTGAACCTGAAGAATGGCCGCCGCACGCAATCGTCCGACCAGGGAGTTTGAATTGAAGCAGGATAGTGCTTATGTTTTGTTTTATAATGTCGTGAAGACTAAGGATTTGAAATCGACCAAAATTTCGTGTCAGTAATCAAGACACACTCTTCACTCAAACATCTGAATATTCCGGCATTGAATCGATCTGATAACTTTGGTAATTTTTGTTGCCGTATTGGATGGATTATTGAAGAGATATTCTCCACTGTAGATTCGATCCCATGGCCCGAACCACCGCCGGCCGTCAGACCAGATGTGAGCGGGAGCAGCAGCGGTGCCGAAACGCCTACGAACCTGAGTGTGTTATGGGATGAAATGGACAAGGACAAAGGTGAAATGGACGGCAACAATGGAGCTGAAAACAGGTGCAGTTTTTATAACGTTAATCAGATAGTTGCCGTGGGCGATGCTGAGAACTCTGGTACTGGTCGCCGGTTCTCCATCGTTGCAGATAGTGAGGAGGGTACTGGGTTGTCCGGCCCGCCCCCCACTATGAGTACCAGTAGGTTTAGGGTTAGAAAGCGGCTTTCAGGTGTTAGTTCAGTCGTCAAGTCTTCGTCTATGCCCCGTGACGAAGCGCACAGTGTCCTGAGATCGGGTTTGGTCAGTGACGGAACTGTGAATGGTTTACCTAGACCGGGTTTGGTCCATGACGGTAACTCCAGCTCACCTAGACCGGGTTTGGTCGATGATGGTGCAGCGAAAACGCCTAGATCGGGTTTGGTCTACGATGGCGACAGTGTCCTGAGATCGGGTTTGGTCGGTGACGGAACTGTGAATGGTGTACCTAGACCGGGTTTGGTCCATGACGGTACTTCCAGCTCACCTAGACCGGGTTTGGTCGATGACGGTGCAGCGAAAACGCCTAGATCGGGTTTGGTCTATGATGGCGCGACAGGCAGCTTACCTAGATCGGGTTTGGTCAATGATGGTACTGCCAATGATGACTCCGAGTGGCCGCGCCGTGAAGGTGTCACGCCGAATTATGTCGCGAAGACAGATGACACCGATCAAGATGATTCGTTGAACATCCTGAACTATACAATTCAACGTTTGACGTCACAACAAGAGCAGTCTACACGCCTACTGCTTCAAGAAGCGTCGCAACAAAACGCCGAGATGGTGTTGGCAGGTGCCGGATACGAAAAATTCGATGGCTCCCGACCTGAAGACTTCGAGTCATGGCTGTTTGGTCTAGAAAATAGACTACGCATGATCAAGACTACGGATGACGCTGTGAAAGTGGGTCATCTGGTAAACTGACCCATCTAGAACCCTCCAATGACACGTAGTAAAGTTTAACAAAAGAAAATAATGAGACGGTTTCACGTCACTATGTGCCGTTTAGCTTGCGTAATACATTGTTAGCAGTTGCGAACATCATTTGTAAGCATTGCGACTAATGATGTTGTTTGACGAACTTGCATGACTTTGTTTTTCTTTGTATCCCATCGTCTCATCCCAATTATCTAACAAATACATTGTCTGACAAAAAGTTTGTAATTGCGCACTCACGCGACACAATAACTACGGGGTGCTTGAACAATATGGCCTGCTTTATATTTATTCTAGATATATAACTGAGAGTGCTTAGCTCAGCTTCAATCAAACTTGGCGAGATTGTCAACGAAAGAAAAAATTTAGAGTTTATATGACTGTTTAATATAAGGGAGAGCAGATATTTGTTGGATGTCTAGTCAATGGCGTAGGGCGCCAGCCTCCAAAAGTGGTGGTCTTTTTGAAACCGTGTGGGTGAAAAAAAACTACGGAACACCGGTATATTGTGCTGATGGAAAATCTTAATTGTTCTTTTTTACTTGGTCTTCTTCATTACTGACGCCAACAAGGCACACTAATACCATTCGAAATGGTGTTTTCGTAGTGGCCAGAGAGGTTGAATAAACTGACGGGCTAAGGCATAAACCCAGAGTCATGGTTTCAAGTCTGGTTTCAAACCTAGGACCATCAGTTTCCGATGCTGGCGCCATATGCACTAGACTAGAAGGTGACAACGACTAAACAGGCGACAAATAACACGAGACTTAACGAATTAAAGCAGCTGGGCAATATACACTGTTTTTTTTGTTTTTTTTGTTTCTTGTTGTGGTCATGGAACATTTGCAATTTTTTTGGTGTATGGTATGGAAACTCGATTGCAGTAGTAAATTGGTTCTGTATAATTATTTTTTATAATTCCGAAAACAACTGAAAACTGGGGAGGGGAGTTGAACTAATTGATGTTGATACATAGTTATTAATTGAACTTCTTTTTTTCATTTCAAATTTAATAGAAACTAAAACTTAACTTCGTTCTCAAACAGTATGATCTATTGTATTTGTAATCGCCATTTGTATAGAAACTGAAATCTTCATGGAAACGCGTTCACACTGATAAGGTACATTTTATTCCAGTTGTCTCCAAAAAAAATTGCTGTCCCAGAAGCACATTTCCAAACCCCAAGTATTTTCATAGAATTTTCATCGAACACGAATTCTTATGCGCGCGGACTAAGGGGGTAACCACTGAAATACCACCTCTGCGCGGACTTAAAGCGCTTGTCATCGCTCCCGCTCAAACAAGTCAGCCTCATGATTGGTAATATATTTTTGGTGACAGAAAATTTTACCGTTTAGAAAACATTCTTGGGGAATTTTTTTGGGTTTGGAATACTGCATTCCAGAATAGATAGCGAGCAGAGTCGATTTATGCAAGGCATTATATGCTATTTGGTTTTGTAATTGCATGTATAATTGTGTTTAATTTCTATCATAAAGGTTACTAACAGCTAACAAGATAGCAGAACATAACATTAAAGTGTAAAGTAAGTAATTTTATCACGAAAGGTTATCACTGGTGTTCTAATCATCATCTGTAAACTACTGGAATCTATACAAACACAAGAAAAGGATCTATGCCAAACTGAATGTTAATCAATGAATAAGACAAATCGTGTGACTTTCCGTAGGTCGGATATCTTCCGAACCTTGGAACATAAATGAATTACGTATTCATTATATATTTTTTGTTTTAATTTGTAAAAAAACTCATAGCTTTTTAAACGGACATTGACATAAGTTAGATCTTCTCAGACAGCACATTTTGAATACTTGCGGTGTTAGTTGAGAGAAGTCCATCGTTGTTGTTATTTCTGGCTGTGGTGTGGTTGTTGTCGTGGCTCTCATAATTTGTTTCGAGTACTTCCGAAGGTATGGGCTTGCTTTTTTCTGCAAATAATATCAATTAATTAATAAAAAAGTCAATTTGATAATCAGTTAGATTGTCAGTCAGTAAATCATTCAGTCAGTCAGCCAGTCAGTAAGTCAGTCAGTCAGACAGTCAGTCAGTCAGTCATTCAAATTGGTTGGTAAGTTATCTCAAAACCAACCAATTTGGTAAGATATCCCAGGCCCATCCAGTGGTAAGAAGCGAACGATTGTTCCGCCAAAATCGCGATCAAAAACGACGAAAGCGCCATTGTGTGAAAGTTCATGACTGTTGAATTTACAGCTGAAAAATAAATGAATATTGATATATTGAAGTGAAACTTAATTTCAAGATAACTGAGAATGATGAAGACAGAATCCTACTGTTTCTACGGCGTTTTTTTATGGTGTGGGAGGCTATGGTCGGAACAGCATTTGCTTCTTTCTCACTCCTTTCGTAGGTTAGCAGATATTTTTTTGTCAATTGATTTTTCTTTAATACTTTGAACCACAAACATGTCAGGTTAGTAAAACTTAGGAATCGAGTTGTTGTTATAGAAAAGGTTTTTCTCGGGTACGCTCAGAAACTGCACAGTTCCATAAATGGGTTAATGCGATTTCATTGAATAGTTGACATTTTTTTCGTTCCGAAAAGCTCCATCTGTTAGGATAGCAAGTAATGACTTCGACAGGTCATGAGCATACTACTTATATCGTTCAACGATGGTTCATGAAAAACCGTCAGCCCGCTCATCCGTAAAATGATTGCGTCAACGATCTGAATTGATTAGCGAACCATAAATCCGTACTAAGATGGGTAATTAAGTGTCGAGTTTGTCATAAGCTCGTACAAAGCTTACTTAAAATAATCTCATTAGTACTTAACAGAAAAATAATTACCTGATAGTAGAACATAATTTCCGGTTGAACTTCTGAGAACCATGAGCCCAATACGATTACCGTTGGTCTACGATACTGTCTTTATTAATTGGTCTTATAATAAGAACTGACCGTATCGCTTAGGTGAAGCTTCTTTAGTAGTATTCTTCTGGTTCTGTTAGCAATAATTTAAAACACAAGCTAACACATAATTATGTGCACTTACTATAAATTAATTTACTTAATAGTGATTTTTTTAGTTTGGTTTAACTCTAGATAAATATATAAATATACATATATATTTTATGGAAACGTCTGGTTGGTTGTACACCACTAATTGGTCTGATGACAAGAACGGATGTTCTGGGCAGTATTGTAACCAAAATAGCATTGCGTGGGAAGAACTTCTTCCTTAGTCGTCTCTGGAAGATCAAGTTAGTACGTTAATTAACTTTAACTCATAGTCTACGCTTCGCAATTATAAGTGTTTCACAAATTACTGTTGGGAAGCACGCAATGGACTTTTTCACTGTTTTATGTGGTACATGATGATAGATTCTTCTATTGTAATGGATTACATTCAAAGCGATATGAAAATTATTGTCTCAAAAAATGCGCTTGGAGTGATAGATATTGCAGGAAAGTTTTGGACACGCATAACACGGCCGTAGTTCGTTTCATCTGGCCGTAGTTTCAGTCCGGCCGGTACTCTACATGTTTTTTTTCAAAATAAAAATACGGCGATCAGTTCAGTCAGTCTGGTAGAGAATTGGGTGGTGCTAACGCAATATTGGTTCATAATTAATGATGCTGATTTATGAAGAATCATGCTTTAGTGGACGTTTCCGTATTTGACATCATTAAGCTCACTAATATGGCATCATTGATTGTCGTCCGCAAACACTTTTAGATACTTCCCACCTGTATGCCGTACCATAAAACATGTTAATTAGCGTGGTATTGATTGGTGAATTCCGGATTTATCAGAACATACTAGTTTGGAACACTAATTGTGATATGTGACACACATAGTCAGTACATATTTGACGCTGGTTTTTGTAAACTTTTATTAGTCAGTAAATTCTTGAACTTGAACATTCGAGAAACCCACACAACATTTTGATATATCTAAAAAATGGATTTATCACAACCAAACGAGTATAAACAAATCCTAGACGAATAAAACCAAGGTGAATAAAATAGATGTAACAAGTTCTATGAGTTTCATCGTGCTGGATCTTGATCTCTGCATCGTCTTGAATCTTGTCCTTTAGCAAACCTTGACGCTAAAAAATTCATGGAAATGATTGAGTTTTATAGCCTGTTTTTAAGAGAAACGGCGATTCACCAAAAATACAGTTCTTGTGTATGGAAAAAAACTGTTTGCCGAAATAATCTTTAGTGACAATGAAACTAATTTAAGAACAAGTTATAAACACAAAATCACATCATTCGATCACGGGCACGTTTACAGGATCTACAACATTCTAAACGGACATTGACATCTGCTTGATCTATGTAGACAACATATGCTGAACATTTGTGGTGTTAGTCGATAGAATAGAAAATCTGCTTGCGTCGGCGATGCAGGTTTTGTTGTAGGTGTTGCTGTCAACATTGTGGTTATAAACGTTGGTGCTAGCGTGGCAGGTTCTTTTGGCATAACGACTTTGGTGGCCGCAACAGATATGAGGTGACGACCCTTCTGAAATAAAAACACAATTATAAACAAACCAAGAAGTTTAATCGATAAAAATGATCTCAGTGAACGATGGGCTTCTAGTCAGTTATTCAGTTACTCAAAACAGTCAACGATCAATATAAACAATGAAAACTTAGTTCCGTTATTTACAAATCAAGAACCATTGGTTGGGTTGTCATCATTCAGTCTAGCAGCCAGTCAGTCAGTCAGTAAGTCAGTCAGTCATTTAGTCAGTGCATCGCAGTTCTACACGTCAATTATCAAAACAATTAGAGTACCAGTTTGTCTGATAAGTCAGTCGAACTCACAATTATATTAACATATCTTATCCAGTGGAACGATGAAAAGCTGCATTCCGCCAAACTTGCGATGATGACGAAACTTAACGCTACAGAGTGAATTTGCATGTCTATTGAAATGCGGTATTCCTGAAATTGAATGAAAAAAACAGGCTCGTTAATGATTGAAAAGAACGTAAAATGATTTTGAAATTGTCATTGAGTTCAATGGGACAAACAGCAAAAATGTATTTAGAGCACCAACACCTACAGTGAAAAGGTGTTTACAAACTTTAAAAACCACCAAGCAAAGACATGAGATTGTCATTTGCAAACTACTTCTTAATGAGCATAACTAACTCAAAATTCCCGTTACAAAGTCTGATTGTTTTGAGGGGGAATAAGAAGTATAGCTTTGCGATTCAGTCTACGCCTCGTTCCGTTAGCTAAGGATTCGATTTAAATTAGATGGTAGTTAAGGAAAAATTTTTCATATACAATGAGACCCAATAATAAATGTACACCTGAACATGTTGCTATGGAAGTCAGGCGGCTAATTTGGAAAACCGACGTGCCAGACTAGTCTGCAACACTCATTCAATGACCTACTTTATAACCCACCCGAAAAGAAAATAAGAGCGCATTGCCTGGTTCATTTACTAAACATTACCAAGTAAAAAAATAATACCTCAGGTTAAATTTCACCGGAACGTTAATTTGCTTTGCCATTTGTGACATACAAAGTTCTGAAAAGTGGAACTGAAAAGCTACAAACCAAAAAACCACCATGTTTCATAGCAGAAATCATGGCCCAGATCATTGGACCTCCGATACCAGTCGCCAGAAATCCATCACAAGAAGTCAGTACTTTGAGTACTCATAAAAAGACTATCTTAAGTCGGTATTGTCTGTACATTGGAGATTGGTGACTCCCACACACTCTCCCAGCAAAAAAAGCCCTGTTGACTATCGGTTAAATGAAACCGGTCCAGTAATCGGGGTTTTTGTCTGAACTTTTGTAAATGAACGTTTTGTTGATGTGTTTAAATCGTGCTATGTTAAGACCTTGTTAAGACCTCGTCTCATTAACTTTTATTAAAATGGCATACATTGTAGAAAAAAGGCAAATTTGCCGACAAGAATGTTTTTAACATATAAATAGTCCATTCTGCGTTTTTTTATAAAAAAATATCCAAATATGCTTGTAAAATCTTTTGTTCACTGAGTACTTTTGGCCTGCATTTTTATTTCTAGAAAAAAAACTCAGCCTGACGGTTAAATACGCTGCATGCCGACATAAAATGTACGTCGGCGATTTTATTAATCGAACTATCCTTAGTACAGGCAAATAACACATGGTATCTAGTATACGGTAATACACAAAAAGCTAGAATGATAAATGGGAAAGGAAGATTATAATAATATTTATATGCACAAGTGTTTATGTATTTACAGTAGATATCACAGGGTATTTAGGATTGCAAAATTATTTTTGATATATGAATGATAAGTGGAAATGAGACAAAAAAAGGGTAATAAAGCTTTTTAACTGTACTAATTGAATAATTGCTCCATAACATTTCGACTTTCGAAAGCACTTAACATTCAACTTGAAGTTCCAGCTTTTACAAACACTGAATCTAGTTTTAGTGAAGGTCGATCACTACTTTTTGGATTAAAATTGTAATATAATCAATAATAGCTTGCTCATTTCTTCCACAAACCTACAACTCGTTTGATCACGAACATATTAACTAACTTTCAGAAAGGAATATTTAGTTAATTTTTAAAACTTATTAAATGGACATTGACAATAGAGGGTTTTCAGCAAGCAGCACATTCTAAACACTTCCGGCGTAAGTCGAGAAAAGTCCACGGCTTCAGTCGTAAGCGATGATTTGGTGGTTGTGGTGGTCGTGGTGACTGGTGGTGGTGATGGTGATTCGGTTGTGGTTGTAGTTGTGGTAATTATCGGTGATATTGGTTCATTTGCTGTCATCGTTGATAATGCTGGTGTATCAGCTGTTGTTGTCGGAACTCTCATAATCAATCGAATACCCGAGTAGACTGCGTCTTGCTCACGGATAATCTAAAAAAAATAATTGGGTCAGAAATTCAATCAATTAAAAAACCCCAGTTACTTTGGCGACATGGCTTTAAAACAGAAAAAAATATTGAACCATTAAAGTTTTAATTATAAATTATTCGAGTCGAAATTGCAATACAGCAGTGAATCAACCTGTTGTATGGTTACTTTATCAAATCATGCAGTCAGTCCGTCAGTCCGTAAGTCGGTCTTGCCACTTCGTCATGTCAGTCAGTAAGTCAGTTAGAAAAGGCGGTCAGTCAGTCAAACCAGTCAGTCAGGTCAGTCGATTAAACTCACAATTTTATTCAGATATCCCACGCCCATCCAATGAAATGCGGCCATGCTGCATTCCGCGAAAAATCCGATTACGATAGCCGTTAGTGTCACTGAGTGAATTTGCATATTTTTACGGTTGAAATTCGGTTGTCGCTCTAGAATTATAAATATTGAGTTTTATAATGAATACTTGTGAAAAGATAAAAATGACTCTAACATGAGCGTACAAATCAATGAAATCAATCGGACTTTAGCGAAAATTGAGTGCTTATAATTGGGTACATACATATCTTCTACCAAAAACCATAATCTTCTACCAAAAACCATAATCCCAAAAGGAGGGTTTAGTACTATTTCTGATGTGCAATAATGGTTAAGAGGACACCATGCGCCGTCGTTTTATAGCTCCAATGACTCACTAAAAGAACCAATTAGAAGCTTCCTCAAATATTTCCGTGGGCGCTAATCTCGTTAGTTCAGTAATTAGGGCAATTGAATGACTCGAGCTCCATTACGTATTACGCTTACTATCAATTGAATCTTCAAAATTAATATTGTTAACGCCATCATTAATCTTTGACCTTTACGTTCATCATTAAACGTACGGAAATTTTTATTTTTATATACACGGTGTACGGTGCATACTCAACGCTGATTGGATGCTATTGAATTTTCATAAGGTCATATCTGTGATCAATGCATAATTATAGGAAATTATATTTAGGATATAAAATATGCTGGCATGACTAATCATGTTAATTAACTACAGGTATAACATAATTGGGTGAAAACTGATCATGGAAAATAAATAACATCGGCCAGATGACTTCCATAATCTGTAAGGTCATCAGTGATCAAAGCATAATTATAGGAACTTATATTTAGAATGCAATATATGCTGGCTTGACTAATCATGTTAATTAACTCCAGATAAACTCAATTGGGAGCAAACTGATTATGAATATTAGTTAACATCGGCTAGATGCATTTTCCATAATATATGAAGTTTGGGAACACTGTAACTGTAATCTGTAAAGTTCACTTTTACGATCTTTCCACAGTTTGACAATATTCAATCACACATTAATACAGACATGAAGGGTTGACGGAGTATCAAGAAGGCAAAAATGATTTTTCGTAAATATTTCTTAACTTCTGCACACGAGAAAACGAAAACTACCAAAAATATTGAAACCTCGGAAAAGAGGCTTGTGAAGAACGGTTATTCACATTGTAAGGCTCAGCAGCTATCAAAATAAAAAACGTAAAGACCCTTTCGGGATTCCATTGATGAAAGACATTACAGCTTTTCTAGACCGTGACACAACACCTTTCAACGTATGACTAAAAGGATTATTTCTGGTCTGTCTTAAAAAAGATAAACCTTATAACTGAGTTGAGTTCTGATACTTGACCATTCCCAGTCATCCTTGTCTAACAAATAATGTTTCATGGTTTGGAAAAACTGGAATACTTTTAATAGAATCCCGGAAGACTATATTCGTTAAAGTGTTTGTCTAGCTCAGTTTCGGAACACATTAATACTAGAGTTTCGAAATTTTTGTGTTCCTTGCAGCCGAAATTTGTTCACCTAAAGATTGATTTGTTTTGTTTGCACATATTTTTCAGATTATATGGCATTAATTTTTCAGGTAATTTTGTTCATTTTTATTGTATAGTTATCACACATTGCTCTTGTTATCACGAAGTGCACACCTACTCATACTCAAGTATCACAATCAACATTTAATTTCAGGCTTAGGCAAATAAACGAGCAAAGTAATTTTATTTACAACTATTTAAAAAAGCAATAAAATTTGTAATATTCATAAACAAATTATTTTGATGAGAGCAACGTAATCATCAGAAGTCATCTTATATAAATAGAAATATTACATGATATCTTATTATCATAAGGTACACAAATGAACACAAAAAGAACCGATATATGTTTTTTATATGAATGGTAAATGGGAAAGGAAGCTTTGAAGTATCACAGAATATGTACTGTACATGTACTTATCACAAAATATTGAACGATTCAAAATAATAATCAGAATTTTTAAAACTTTTTGAACGGACATTGACAGAGGCGGGTTTTTAGCAAGCAGCAAAATCTGAACACTTGCGTGTTAGTCGAGAAAAGTCCCAGGCTATTGTCGTAAGAGGTGAAGTGGTTGTCGTAATCGTGGTAGCTGGGGATGATGATGGTGATGTATTTGCGGTGATTACCGGTGATTTGATTGTTGTAACCGTTGATAAAGCTGGTGTATCTGGTGCTGTAGTGGAAATTTTCATTAACATTTGAATACCGGAGTAGACTGCGTGTCGCTCTCGGATAATCTAAAAAAAATATTGGGATGAAGTTCAAGGAAATGTAGAAACCCTCCCAGTATTTAAATTATAAGTTAAGGCTAAAAACAGATTTATTGAATCATCTAATTTCCAATGTAAAATATTCGAATCAAATTATCAACATGTCAAACAGACAAACAAGTTGTTTTGTTACTTTATCGAATCATGCAGTTAGACAGTCGGTTATTTTAAACAGTCAGTCAATCGGAACTAACAATTTTATTGAGATACCCCACTCCCATCCAATGGAATGCGGCCAAGCTGCATTCTGCCAAATATCCGATTAGAAAAGTCGTAAGCATCAGTGAGTAGAGTTGCATATTTACAGTTGGAATTTGTTACTTGCACTGAAATGAGTTAAATTATTATTATTATTATTATTATTATATGAGGTTATAGATTAGTTCATATCAGATTGTTACAGCCCAGGTAACCATAAGGAAGACACGTTTTTGGAAACAACAAGCTATAACATAATAACTGTCTCCATCAAATCACTATATTCCATCAAAAAACAAGAAGCTCTATTTAGTTGTAAATCTGATACGCATTGATGGATAAGGCGACTCGTGCATCGTCCTGAAATATCAGCAATGACTCACTCACCAAATCAATCTAGAAACGTCATCAAACGTTTCCGGAGGCTCGTAACTAACTCTTTTGTTCAGTAATTGGGGCTATTGAATGGCTTGATATCAATTAATTAATAATACGCTCACTATCAATTCCATGGATAATTCATAGTGTTAACGCCATCATTCGTTTTTGAACTTTATCTACATACGTTATTGAACTAAGGCCAACGTAAGATATTTATATACATACATGGGTTACGGTGCATCCTTAACGCTGATTGGATGATATAGCATCTCTGCAAGTTCAGATCAGTGAGCAAAACATAAATTCACGAATATTCTTAGATTATATTTTATGCTGGCTTGCCTTATCATGGTAATTAAATTCAGATATAACTCAATTGGTGATAATTACTTGTGGAGATTAATTAACTTCGACTAGATGACTTTTGCATAATCTCTGTAGTTTGAGGAACATTGTAACTAGAATATGTTCCAGAACATCAATATGTACAGTATGACCATAATACAGTTTGGTAATGTTTATTTAACTATGATAATCACACAGTGATGAAGGGATGCGGACAATCAAGAAGACAGACACTTTTTTTCATATTTTTTTTTTTAAATTTAAGCAAAACGGAATTATCAAAACTAGACGTAGACACTCTTTCGGGACTCCACTGAAAAACATACAATACAGTTTTTTAGACAATGAAACATATCCTTTCCATGATCGAAAAAAAATTATTTCTTGCCGGTGTTAATCGTTAAACCTGATAATCTAGTTTAGTTCAGCTGCTTCACCGGTCCTCCCGTTCTATCCTTAAAACACTACATGGTTATGTGTCATGGTCTGGAAAAGCTGGATTTTATTGGAATCTTGAAAGATTATCTTCGTAAGTGTTTGTCTAGCTCAGTTTCGTGAATATGCATTCTTTGAGTTTCGCCCTTCTTCTCTTACTTGCAGCCGAAAGTTTCCTCCATTAGATTGAAATATGACATACATTCATTGACAATGTATGTACATGATCGAAATATAATTTTCAAGTATTTGTTATTTACAATTTTATAGTTATCACAGGATAATCTTGTTATTACGAAAAGCACAATTATATCTATAAAAAAGTATGCAGTATTTTTTCAAGAATGACAGAGTAGAGATAGAAACAGATCACTTATTTATGAGAGTGGTTATTGAAATGGGGGCTCTCATTATCAACAATGAATTTCGGGCTTCACATTTTTGACGAATGAAAAATGATAATTCTACTTCCTGAAACGTTAGCCGTTGTAATTTCTCTTGGGATAGAATGTGACATGTAAGTGGCCGTTTTCAACAAATAAACACGCAAGTTGTTTTATTTACAAATATTTAAACAGACCAGCACAATTGCGAAATACTCAAATCACTTTAATTAGATCATCATAATAATCAGAAATCATGTTTAAAAAGACTGACGTTATCACAGGAGTACCTGGTTATCACGCAGCACACATCATTATTGGTTACAACAATTACAACTTTTTGAAGGGACATTGACAACGGCGAGTTTTTAGCAAGCAGCACATTCTGAATACTTGCGGCGTTAGTCGAGAAAAGTCCCAGACTTCTGTCGTAAGCAGTGAAGTGGTGGTCGTGCTCGTGGTGAATGGTGATGGTGACGGTGAGTATGTTGTGGTTGAAGTGATTATGGGTGATGGTGATTTAGTTGTTACCATCGTTGATGAAGCTGCACTATCCGCTTCTGTGGTCGGAACTCTCATCACCATTCGAATACCCGAGTAGACTGCGTGTTGCTCACGGAGAATCTGAAAAAAAGGGCTCAGTTATTTAGTCAGTCAGTCAATCACGTCAGTAGGTCAGTCAGTCAGTCAGTCAGTCATTCAGTCAGTAATATCAGTCAGTCAGTCAGTCAATCAGTCAGTCAGTCAGTCAGTCAGTCAGTCAGTCAGTCAGTCAGTCAGTCAGTCAGTCAGTCAGTCAGTCTGTCAGTCAGTCATTCAGTCAGTCAGATCAGTCGGTCGGTCAGATCAATCAGGTCACTCGATCAAACTCACAATCTTATTGAGATATCCCACGCCCATCCAATGGAAAGCGGCCATGCTGCATTCCGCGTAGCACCCGACTAAGATAGCCGTCAGCGTTAGCGAGTGAATTTGCATATTTGTGATGGATTTTAATGGTCGCACTGGAATAAAAATATTGCGTTTTTAAATACTTGAGAACGATGTAAACGACTTCAACTGGAGCGTGCAAATCACATTTTGCAAATTTAGCATACTCTTTAAGAACTAGGTTTTAACGTAGAACTATGCAGTACAATAGGTTACGATAGCCAATGATTTTCCTGAAACGACCGCTGAGAACCGTCTTATTATAAGGAGTTATCATGAACATTATGGATAATATTAATATTACTGGAAGTCGATGGGAGACAGTAAATTAAAAGAATTATTTAGCATACATGTGTCATTCGCGATACATTAAATGTTTACAGCACGGAATCGACTCGTTCGGAACAGAATGGCAGAGATGAGCGAACCGTTTAAGATATGTATCTAGAAGTACCAAACTATAATACAACAACAAGCTTTGTCTAATAACCATATCCCATCAAAAACCATGATTCAACAAGAACCATTTATTCGTGATTCCGATACGCAATGATGATCAAGACGGCTCTTGCGTCATCCTTTTATACCATTAATGACCCACGCAGAATGAATTCAGAAACTTCGTCAAACATTTCCGGGGCGCCAAATTCATTAGTTCAGTAAGGCTATCGAATGGTTTGAACTCAATTATTTAATGATACGCGTACTATCACTTTCTTAAAAAATGTTAATTAGTGAATCACGAGGCGCTTAACTCATTATTTAAGTAATTGAGGTTATTGTATGACCGTAATCGTTTACGTTTCAAGTTTACTATGCGAATAATTGAAGCGATAATTGATAGTGATTATCATTGAGCTTAAATCAGTCGTGTTAATGCCGTCATTAAAATTTGAAACTTACGTACGTTATTGAACAACGTAAGGAAAAAATTAGTTATTTATATACATTGGATACGGTGCATTCTCAACGCTGATTGGATGATATCGCTTTTCTGTGATCCAGTGTTACGGGTTGCCCCGAATACGATTTAAAGTTCAGAGCAGTGATTAAAGCATATTCATAAACGTATAATTATTATTTATTTAATTGTGGCTTAATTATACCGTGCTAATTAACTAAGATATAACTAACTCGGGAGAAAACTGATTATGTTGACTAAGCAGAATCGGTTGGATGATTTCTCAATGAACTTCTCCATAATTTTGGGGAACACTGTAACCGTAATTCGCATTACAACCTCGTTACAATTTCATAATATTCAGCTACGAAATTTCAAAAATTATAAAATGAGGAAATGAGGACGGAGAAACGGAAAAACCAAAAAGTATTTTGTAAATATTTCTAACATCAGGCACTTGAGAAAAAGGAACTTACCAAAAATATTGAACTTTATGAACACGCTTGACAGACCATGTGAACAAATGTTACTCATAGTTGACAACTGTGACTGTGATTCGTCAAAATCATTACGATTATGTTACGATCGGAAAATGTTGAACTCTGATATTCACACTTTTCATATAGATGCAGGGTAGGACGGGGAGTCATGAGAAAGAAGAACGTTTAAAACGTTGTTATAGATCACTTAAGTTCTCACAAGTGAAAAAGGTGACAGGCCCTTCCGGGATTATAATCGAGAACAGAAATTGCAGCTTTTCTATACCGTGAAACCACACCTTCTTATACACGAATGAGAAGATTAAACAAGGTCCATGTTCTAGTATACAGCTAATAAGTTTAAATGAGTTTAGATGCTTGACCAGTCATCACCATCTCTCATGAAACACTCTATGGTAAGCTTTTGAAAACTGAAAGTATTGAAATGTCTTTCCTTGCTTAAAATCCCCAAAATTCACGTTTCCGTGTTGGTTTAGTTTTTCGACTTTAGTGTCTTTCGGAGTTCATTAGAAAACGACCTTTTCCTGTTACCAATTTTTTACCCTAGAACAAAAGCAAGAGATTATCATTTATTTGTTTTAGTTATCCGAGGATTATCAAGCTGTCACAAAATGCAAAATTATACAAAATAACAGTGCCATAAAAATATCAAAGAAAGAACTGAGGAGAAATAGGAAAAACCATATAGTTGGTATTAAAAATCTGATCGTCATAATCAACACGGATTTCGGCCGTAAAATTTTGTTTACAAAAGTTACGTTAGACTTATAGAAACTTGAGTCATAAAAGTTTATCTTGGATTTACATTAACGTTTACTTGTACGTCGGTGATAAACAAACATGCGACTGATTTTATTTACAATTTTTAAATGACAGTTTCATTTGCAATGTATGCACATACGTAAGCACACGAATTTGATGAGATCATCGTAAACATATGAAATCATTGTCAAGAAAGGGAATTTTATCACAGGGTATCTAGTTATCACTAAGTATTCATTAAAGTTGGCTGTATCTATAACTGTTTGAACGGAAATTTAAAATAAACTAGATCTTTGCAAACAGCGCAGTCGGAATACTGGTCGCAGGTTTCTATTTAAATGACTGTTAAAATAAGTACGGGAACTTTTTAAACACATTACGCTGCCGTAAAAAATATTCAGTAAAACAATACGGTTTACAACTTTTTGAAAGGACAATGACATAAGCGAGATCTCTGCAGACAGCACAGTCTGAATACTTGCGGTGTTAGGCGAGAAAAGTCAATGGATGTTATTTTTGGCGACAAAGTTGTACTCGTGGTAGTGGTCGAAGGCGTCAGTGTAGACAATGAAGCCGTTGTGGTGATCGATGTTGGTGGGGCCGGTGTTGTGGTCATCATGGCTCGCATTATTATTCTGGTATCCGAGAACGAAATCAGATGACTACGCCGCAGTTTCTGCAAGTAGTCAGCTAGTCAGTCAACCGGTTAGTAAAATACTCAGTTACTGTTGATGCAAATTCATAATACCTTTGTCGTGTGTATTCATTATTTTGTATGTTCTGAGCCATGCCCTAAAGAAAAGATTCAGTTACTCCATCATGGTCAAACTGCTGTTCAGCCAGTAAAAGAATTAACAGTCATTTTGTCTGCCAATCAAACAAAAACAGTCAGTCAGTCATGCATTCTGTCAGTCAATCACTTAGTCAGTCAGTCAGTCAGTCAGTCAGTCAGTCAGTCAATCACTTAGTCAGTCAGTCAGTCAGTCAGTCAGTCAGTCAGTCAGTCAGTCAGTCAGTCAGTCAGTCAGTCAGTCAGTCAGTCAGTCAGTCAGTCAGTCAGTCAGTCAGTCAGTCAGTCAGTCAGTCAGTCAGTCAGTCAGTCAGTCAGAAAGTCAGTTAGTCAGTTAAACTCACATGTTTATTGTGATATTCCGTGCCCGTCCAGTGATGAGATGCAAAACAGCACTCCGTCAGGGCACCGATTAGGAAAGCAGCCAGTGTTAGTGAATGAAACTGCATACTTCTTGTTTGATTTGATTACTGTAGCTTGCCGCTGGAAATCGGTGGTTTCACTGAAATGAGATTGTTGAGCTTTTATTAAGGGGCACCCTTTCACTCTTTACTACTATCTTGTTACGGCTCCATTACATGTGGGGTGCATCCCTTAATAAGACTATCTTAGTTATGTGTCAGATGTCTTTTCGTTATGTCCCATTCCACAACCTTCAAGTGTGATCTTGTTACCTGTTTATTCATATAATATACGACCAATATAGAGTACCTGTTAATACATATGGTGTCTATCCGACTGATTGTGTCTCTGACAAATGGGGGGATATGCAACACCTACATAACTATGCATCTCAGATGGACTGTCCAAAACCAGACGTGGGTGTCAGCTAGAGTGACTGGTTGTCTGACAGCCACTGTCGATGTAAGTGAATGTACAACTGAATGACTGACTGACTGTTAGCGTTCGGAACGTTGGGGAGGCGGAGTCTAACTCCAATTCATCGGCGGCAAATGCTAACGCATTTGCCAGGGTGGGACAACTCATCCCGAGGACAGATCATCCCCATAACACCTTCCCATTTTTTGTTGAGAAACGTCCTCGTTTCTACTTATTTCAAAAATAACATGACTTGAAATACACTTCCTAATTTGACTCTGTCAAAAAATTTTAAAACTTCTAGTAAAGGCTGACACAATCAGTGGTTACAAAATGAATTCAAAGAATCACAAATATACATATCATATGATGATGGCGTGCGGGATGATGATGAAGTGATTATGACATCGACGTGCCAGATGATGAAATGCTGATGACATCGACACCCACTTGATACTGATATACAGGGGCTGGTGAAACCCATAATGTTGACCTCTGGACATTGAATTGTGGCATGATGGGTTGGCGGTGACGTTGCCGCTGACGTTCGTGTGTGTGGTGTAATGTTCATGAATTTGTCAATGTATCAATGTGTATGGATTTCAGTGAATCAATTGAATATAAGTTTGAATGTTTGTTTGAAATTGGTCGATGAAAAAGATTTCGAAAAACAAATTATACAAAGATAAACGGTTACACAAAATAATTTTACACAAAATTATAACAATATTGACGGTGCTCTGCGCCAAAATTGTATCACTATAAATGCCAATGTACTTTGGGCCAGACTGTATCATCTGTTAATTCTCTGATGATTGATGAGGATGGGTGAGTCTTTTTGCGGTTCTCTTTGAACAACTTGGGTCGCGTACAGTTGCGAGCATAATGACCGTGTCCACCACAAGCGAAACATGTGAGGATACGAGGACCACGAAAACTCGACGACTGGGCCAAAGCCACATTTTGCATCGTGCTAGTTAGACCGTCTAATTTTTGTGTAAGTTCAATATCTGACCTGCCAAGGGCAACCAAAGCTTGGTGTGGTTCAGTATTCAGACTCATGGTAGCACTATTCTGAGCGGAGGCAGCTTCAAGCTGTGAAGACTGTCGTTTCAGTTCAATCTTTGAAGAAGTTTGACTGTCGCGTCATATGTCTGTGGCATGTCAACAGTATAAATCAGCGCTTGCTGAAAATAGGGTTGTATTGTAAACCTCTGAGAAAACAGTCTTTTAAGACTGAAGTATCAGCCGTCTGACTGTAGGCTTGCGCGTGCAATTTAGAGAGGGCACATGCATATGCCAGGATTGACTCACCAGCCAATTGTTTTCTTTCAAAGAAAGTGCGTGCCGCTGCGGCTTCGTGTTCAGGTTTACTGAAGTCTAGAAGTAACTTCTGGTAAAGGAGTTGATAACTCTTTTTTGTATCGTCATCATATGACTTATAAATCTGCTCTGCAGGTCCGGTCAGGAATATGCGCATCAATTGCGCTTGTTGTTCAGGGTTCATACCCAGACCTGTGGTCATCTTATCATAATTTTCTAGCCAATCTTTGACTGAAAGGAGAACATCTCCATTAAACTGAGTAATCTGATTAAAAAGGAATCCTAAACCAGGGAAAGCGCGATCTCGGAGCGTAGGTGGGCTACCATTAGCGGTGGTCGATGTGGCACTGCCACCACTAGCAACTAAAGCACGGTTAGTCATATTGACTTCATCGTCCATCATGGACAGGGTAGAGCTAAGCTCTTTTTTAAGTGCGCGATTAGTTGCGCGTAACTCTCGGAGTTCTTTAAATGCTGCTGATAGATCGCGATTTAATTCTCTAATTTTCTCTTCTGACATGCAACGAAAAAACTAACCATCTGGATTTCTGCACAGGCACGGATGATGCTGGAGCACTCGAAAAATTACTTGAACCTGAAATTTGACCAACTTGGAAGGTACTATCAGGGAAAAATATCCGACGTCAAACAATTTAGCCTACGTACCACAAAATACCTAGCGCTAGGCTTTTTTCATCCAGCCCAATAAAGCAACTGCCTAACGCGGCAGGGCGGGAAACTCCGCTGCAACAAGAAAAATCATATGTACATTTGCAGGGCCGGTGCCTCTCAATCTCGGTAGGTTATAAACTGAATGACGGGCCACACTGACTAAAAAGCAACACCAGTCGCTATTATATTGAAATACAATCGAATTATGGCAAATCATTGCCCTTTGCTCTTGCAATGTTATGATATGCTTATCAGATGCGGCCTTTCAAAAAGCGCTGGGAAACTGAATTCTATTCATTGGTAATCAAAACAAGATGTATCGTTTAACGGGATGTTTAGACTATTCACGCGCCCTATTGACTGTAATCTATACAAATGGCTTTTCATCGATGAAATATGAGAGCACGGGAAATGTGGAGGAATGTGAATATGTACAATCAAAAGGTCGGGAATCGGGGGGATGGGAGGGGATGCGAAAACGAATCATCCGAATGAAACAATTTTTGTGAAAGAAAAGGTTATAGATAAACAGGAATTTTTGTACAGCGGGCGGGGAAGGGAATGACTAAAACGCGGATGAATAATTACACAAGGGATGGGTGCTCTCACTGCGTATGCATACATACTGAATGAAGAACCTTATCTAAAATTTGCATCCTGCAGAAAACAGGTTTTCTTTACCTGACATATGACATTAAACAAAGTTAGGCGCGCGTAGCGAGGACCAACGACTGAAGATGATGTCCACTCAGACTGAGTGCCAATTATAGCTTTTACTGTTCAATGTCCGGCCGATGACATTGATATGCTGTTGGTTAACCTGATCCGGTTGTACTGGCGTTGCAACGCAACCATGTCCCTTCATAACTGATTATGCATTACGTTGATGTAAACGATTTTACAAATAGGTTAAGCATCTGCTCGTTCTCGCTGTCCATGGAGGGCGTATGTCAAATATGTGATTGATCTTACTTGATCATTGGAGTGACATGTAAAGATGTCAAGTGGTTTTCTTACACAAATTGATGATCTTACCTGATCTTGAAGAGGTGTCGAACCTCACGTTGGAACCTCCAATTATTAAGGGGCACCCTTTCACTCTTTACTACTATCTTGTTACGGCTCCATTACATGTGGGGTGCATCCCTTAATAAGACTATCTTAGTTATGTGTCAGATGTCTTTTCGTTATGTCTCATTCCACAACCTTCAAGTGTGATCTTGTTACCTGTTTATTCATATAATATACGACCAATATAGAGTACCTGTTAATACATATGGTGTCTATCCGACTGATTGTGTCTCTGACAAATGGGGGGATATGCAACACCTACATAACTATGCATCTCAGATGGACTGTCCAAAACCAGACGTGGGTGTCAGCTAGAGTGACTGGTTGTCTGACAGCCACTGTCGATGTAAGTGAATGTACAACTGAATGACTGACTGACTGTTAGCGTTCGGAACGTTGGGGAGGCGGAGTCTAACTCCAATTCATCGGCGGCAAATGCTAACGCATTTGCCAGGGTGGGACAACTCATCCCGAGGACAGATCATCCCCATAACACTTTCTAAACAATAATTATACACATTCAAATACCCTAACATGACAAACTGAACACGAGGAATATGAGCGAATGGAATCTAGAAACATTGGAAATACCAAGAATAGAATACAAGAAGAAGGGTAGATTTATATACGCAACGAATGGTATTTAATGATTTACCAATCAAAGTAATTAAATCAACCAATCTGCCACCAATGTTTTAATGAGGAAACCGATATGGACAGTTCCTCTCTAGAAACATTCCTCGCAAGATCATACAGTAATTACATAATTAGCCAATTTTATTACGATAACCGTTCAAAGCCACTTATTGCTCAACCCATACAGTACGACTAGTAATCATATACTCGTTAATGAAAAATACTACAGTACATCTCTGAACTCTGCCGAAACTTTCTAGCTCCAACCGAGCAAGCAACTCTGCAACAACGAAATCTAATCCAACAGTCATGTCCCACCAAAGACCAAAAGTCAAGAAGAATTCTGATACTCAATAATGATCTCGACTACATGTGTGCCGTCATTTAATACCCTTGTTGACTCACACAACAAAACAATACTGAATATTTGTCAACGATCACGAGGCAGTTAACTCATTATTTTTTTAAATAATAGAGGTTATTGTATGACCGTAATCGTTTACGTATCAAGTTTACTATCCGAATAATTGAAGCGATAACTAATAGTAATAACCACCTCATTAGTTGTTGGAATTTGCGTACATTATTAAACAAAGGTCAAGGTACAGTAAGCATTTTTAAGTGTCTTACACATAGTTGGGTTCCAGTATGCCCTTCATACTCTAAGCTGATTGGTTAGTATCGCGTTTTTATGGTTTCAATGGTTATAGTGTTTTGAATCATAATTTATGTAGGAACATTTAGGTTCCACCGAAAATCGATAATCCGAGAACAACTCTAAGACTCAATAACAATCTCGACTATATGCGAACCGTGGTTTATTACCATTATTGACTCACTCAATTCAATCTCGACTTTTTGTTCAACTGTCCCGAGAGCTCCAGAATCATTATTTCGATAGTTGGGGTTATTGTATGGGCGTAATCGTTCACGTATGTATCACGCTTACTATTCGTATAATTGAAACGTTAATTAATAGTAATAACGACATCATTATTTTTGGAATTTACTTACATTATTGAACCAAAGGTCAGATTACGGTAAACATTTGCAATGGTTTTACCTTATGCCGTGAATACTCTAGGCTGATTGGTCAGTATCGTGTTTTTTTTTCTCCACAACCCAGGGCAATACGGATCAAACATCATAGTTTTATTATCCCAATCCAAATTTTTCGATTCGTAAGGAATTGTAGTTTATGAATCTTCTTTTACTTCTTATGAAAGTTTTCTGGGCAACTAATTTAGTCAGTTTCCTGATTAGTGAGTGCTTTTCAGTGATCCAGTTCTCAATCATTTGATTTTTTTTGCAACACGCTTCGGTTGTGTGACCATAAAACAAGTGATTAATTAACTTTCCTTACCCAAATATGACTTCAGATAACTTATCAAATTATTATTGTGTGAATATATCGATATTAATGAAAGCTTGACTTATCGTGTTTTTTTACTCTATAAATACCCTAATTATAGAAAATTTTATCATATAAATACTCTATAAGTATAATTTTTTTTCATCGAGTTTTTTATGATAGGGTATAATTATTGTGTGCGAATCGACTAAACGACTAAAACCAACAGACAGAGTTAGAAAAGTTACGGGCCATTGCCAGGAACCCCAGACAAATTAAGGTGGTGAGGGGTGTTAAAGGCATCGCACAATAAGCTGGTGTGTTGACGATGAAAGTATGCCCATTAAGCCAGGATCACTCATCCTCCGTCCCTTCGGGGCCGCAAAATTAGGAGCAAGGTTTTCTTCCTGCGTTACTCGGCTCAACCGGTATGGTATAGAACCTATCAAATTATCGGTAGCTTGATACTGCTCGATAGCACCTGGTGGCCGTTATCACTTAAACCCCGATTAAAATTCCTTAAAACTCGTCAGGGTCTCTTCCATCTGCCAGATTTCGATTTTGACTTTTGGGGCCAAATCTTTGCTTTTTTCATTCATTCTCATTTAATAATTATGAGATCAGAACGTTTTTCAAACATAACTGGAAGAAAGCGCTCATAAAATGGAAGTTAATCTTTTCTCGTTACATGCAGCACGAAATTTCAATCATAGATACATACGTACGTACTAGCTTGTTATAGGTTTCATTTGCAATGAACATAGGCAAATCAACTGTATCCAAAAAGGTTTGGTTATCACAGGAGTTTCTGGTTATTGAAAAGTAGGCTTACAATCGTTCACTATACCAAAAACTATTGTCAAAAGAAGTGTAATCAAAAAACAGTTTGCATTCAAACTGTTGAACAGGCGATAACAAAAGTAATGTACAAAAAAATATCTGTTTACAACTTTCTAAACGGACAATGACATTTCTGAGATCTCTGCAGACAGCACAGTCGGAATACTTGTGGTGTTAGTCGAGAAAAGTCAATGAATGTGGTTGTTGGTGATGGAGTTGTGGTGGTGGTTGTCACTGTCACTGACGATGGTGTAGTCGTTGTTGTCGTATATGTAGGTGTTAGTGGCACCAGAGCTTGCCTCAAGGTTCGCAATACCAATCTGGTATCTGAGAACGATATGAGGGGACGACGTTGTGGTATCTACAAGAATAGACAGTCAATTAATATGAAAAATATGTAGACTACAATATGTTGTCCAGCAATGGAAACAAAACAGTCAGTCAGTCAGTCAGCCAGTCAATCATTCAGTCAGTCAGTAACTCAATCAATTAGTTAGGAAGTGAAGAAAAAAAGGCAGCCAATAAGTCGGGTAAACTCACAATATTTTTAAGATATCCCACGCCCATCCAGCGATATGATGCGAAGCAGCATTCTGTCAAAGATCCGATTAAGAAAACAGCCAGCGCTAGTGAGTGAACTTTCATATTTGTTCGGTGAGAAATCTTCTGAACTCGGATGGTGCAACTGAAATATTATTGGAACATAACCTAATCGATTTGGGAGAAACTTACTAGAAATTACAAAAATCAGATCTCCAATCGGGAGTAACACAATTTGGTACGGTACTAGATTATATACTCGCCAAATTAATGAGGTCAGCGTCGAGTGCAATCAAATTATAATGAGGACACTAAATACGAGTATCTGCGGAAACTTTCTTTGTCAGAAACTACAGTAATTTTATAATTGGTCCGTAGATATCATGACATGACAGTTTACCTGAATGATTTCTCATTACGATTGCTATTGAGGTTCGAGAAATTCATGGTAAGTAATCAAAATACTTGCACAATGGAGTCATGTTCAGTTCTACACTGAAACAGCTTGTTGTTCTGGTGATAATGATCAAATCAAGACAAAACAAAGATCGTTATTACTCGCATGAAACACTATAAATCACGTGTAGTTAAACATTTGGCCTTGTGAAACAAGGGGTCGGCCAATCTAAACTGCCAAAGTGAGGCCGCGGCTAGATCTGCGCTCATTCAAACATGAAACAAGTTTAGGTAATGTATGCCGAAACATACAGTTTTTGTTGGAGTAAAGTCAACTGAACTGTATTAAGAAATAAAAAATGATATCACGTTAATGGATTTTACCAAAAACTTCGATTCGCGACTGTCAACAAAAACTTTATCAAAGATTTTTCTACTGTGAACTCAATAATGATTTCGACGTCCCTTACGCCGTCGTTTTATACTATCCATTGTAATGATCCACTCACCTTAACAGTCTAGAAAATGCGTCAAACATTTCCGGGGGCGCAACACTTCTTAATCCATTAATTGAGCTTATTATATGGCATGTAATTGTTTGGGCTGTTCACGTTATTTCAATATCATTAAAGCTTTGATTAATAGTAATAATTTGTCTAGTAGCGTCTATAATAGCTCTCATTAATCTTTGGAATTTACGTATATATTTACGTCAGGAAAAAAGGACGATGTTTTTATAAACATACATTGGTTACGGTGAACCGTACATACTTACTCAACTCTGATTGGACTGTTTCACTTTAAAAAACCCTGCGCTATGGAGCCCTGTGCTTACTGTGCGCTGATTGAATACTATGGCTACTATGTTACACCATGTTGCGAATATATGTACTATGTGGTGTTTTCTTTGAATCTTCTTATCTCTGAAGATGTGTGGGTGACTAAAGTGATCAGTATATAGAGTGGTTTGCAGTGTTTCGGTTATCATTGTATTGCTGGTTTGTGTTAATATCGAGGATGAGTAGTAATTAATTGAAGAAAATGCAATTATAAGGACTATTTATTTCTAACAACTCGGTTTGTAGTAAATTTTACAAACGCGGTTACCGTATTTTCCCAGGACCACTAACAAATTTATGGTTACGATACGTTATAGTATTAAAGGTAGCCATACATATTTATTTAGGTAGATTACGGTCTTTATGCTAGGTTATGGTAATCACATTACGAAACGGTATATAGTATTAAAGATAGCCATATTTTTAAGGTAGATTACGGTCATTATGCTAGGTTATGATAATGACATTACGAAACGGTGACGAAGATTTTGTGATTTGAAAAAAAAATTTTAATTTTACACGAGTCAACCAGTCGATTTTTATAGTGCATATTCAAGCGAGAATTTATGCTTTTTTTACCCAAAGCTTAACTTTTCTCAACTCCCTTATTTTTCTGAGATACTGGGTATATTATACTAAGTTATGTATGACTTTTTTCGAACCAAAAGGAACCAAAAACTAAAAAAATAAAAATAGCTGAGAGTTTATCTATTAACGAGTATCATCTAGGTTTGTCACCTTGTTACTTGCAGCCAAATAACAATAGATACGTAGCTCGATATATTTTATTTGCAACATACGTATGCAACTATGTATATTTGATGAGATAATCACTGATAAAACTATCATCGGAGTATCTGGTTATCACAAAATACTTATTTGTTTTAAATATAACACCGTTATTAGAACAACTAAAACTATAATGAAGACAATTTGCATATAAACTGTTGAACAACCGCTAACAAAAGTATAGTATAATAAAATGATTCTGTTCACAACTTTTTGAATGGACAATGACATTGGTGAGATCTTTGCAGACAGCACAATATGTATACTTGTGGTGTTAGTCGAGAAAAGTCAATGGATGTTGTTGTTAGTGGTGAAGCTGTGGTGGTGGCCGTCACTGTCGATGACGATGGTGAAGTGGTCGTTGTGGTCGTAGGTTTTTGCGTCAATGTAACCGGAGCTTCGGTCATGGTCAATCGTCGCAACATCAATCTTGTATCGGAGAATGTTATGAGAGAACGACGTTGTGGTATCTGCAAGAATGGATGGTCAATGAAACATCAAGTATCGACCAGGAAAGGAAACAAATCAGTCAGTGAGTCAGTCAGTGAGTCAGTGAGTCAGTCAGTCAGTCAGTCAGTCAGTCAGTGAGTCAGTCAGTCAGTCAGTCAGTCAGTCAGTCAGTCAGTCAGTCAGTCAGTCAGTCAGTCAGTCAGTCATTCAGTCAGTCAGTCAGTCAGTCAGTCAGTCAGTCAGTCAGTCAGTCATTCAGTTAATCAATCAAACAAAGAATCAGACAATGGCTCGTTTAAACTCACCACATTGTTAAGATATCCCACGCCGATCCAGCGATAAGATGCGAAACTGCATTCCATTAAGGTACCAATGAGGAAAGCAGCTAGGGCTAGTGAGTAAACTTTCATATTTGTTGAAATCTTGTGAATTCGGATGGTGCAGCTGAAATATAATTGAAATATAACAAATTGATTCTAGAGAAACTTACTGGGAAATACAAAAAATTTTGATCTACAAACGTGTGTAACACAAGTAAGTACGGTACTACTTATACCAGTAAGTAAGCGATATACGCCAAATAAATGAGGTCAGCGACAAATTCAATCAACATATAATGAGGATACTAAATACGTGTATATGTATGTGAAAACTTTGTTCGTCAGAAACTACAGTAATTTTAAAATTGGTCCAGAGATATGGTTACAAATCAGTTTACTTGAACGCTTCCTCATTATAATTGCTATTCAGATTCGAAGAATGCATGAATAAGGATTTTCCGCAAATGAGTCATTGTCAGTACACTGAAACAGCTTGATAACGACGACAACGATCACAAATACTCGCTAGACTCTATAACTCGCGTATAGTTTTGCATAATTTGGGAGTCAAGCAGGTGTTTGATTTAAACCACCAAACTCAGACTGTGGCAAGATCCGAATTCTATTAAAATGGTTTATAAATCGGACAATGGGTTGTTGGAAAGAAATATGTAAACCAAAGTGAATAATTCATTTTTTCGGTTAATATTTTTGATACTATAATTATTCAGCAGATCAAGATCTAAATCCAAAATCCAAGATCCTTGAAGTCCGAATATCCAATTGGTGTTGTGGGAATTACTTACCGTTCACTTAATTTAGGATAATCCTTTGACCACCCTATAGCCAAAATGATAGTTGAATGTCAAAAACATACTGTAATGCAACATGGTAATGTTGATGAACAATGGATTCTATTCAAAATCGGAATTTTTTCTATACTAAATTTCGTCAGCTATCTTATTCCGAACATAACTGTCAAGAAGTCTAGTATGAAAGAATGTTCACTGTGAAACTCAATGATGGCAACGAATCTTGCGCCGTTGTTTTATACCATTCTTAGTATGAATCACTCACCTAATTAGTCTAGAAGCTGTGTCAAACATTTCCGGGGGCGCAAACTTCTTAACTTAATTGGGGCTGTTAATTAGTGTATAATTGTGTAAGTATTGAACAGAAGTTTATAATTAAATAACCTTAAAGCGTTAATTAATGGTAATAACGCCCTCATTAATCTTTGGAATTACCGTGTAATGTAAAATGAAGTCCAACGGGAGAAAAATAGATAAGCGTAGATATTTATATACACCAAATCGGTTACGGTGAACCGTGAATCCTTCAAATTGTTTGGACATCTACGCATCGGTCATGTACACCCTGTACATACTGTAAGCTGATCGGATAAACTTGCTTTGTTGTTACACCCAACTTTTGTTACTGACTTTTCTTTGTTACTGAAGCCAAAAATGCCATATCATGGTGACTCTTAAGGCTGAATAAACTGACAGGCATTGGAGGTAACCCCAAGGAGTCGCAACACGATACGGTCTGTATCATGTGCCAGATTCGGATCTCGGGACCTCCGGAATGCAAGTCCGACGTCCTAACCATTGAACTAGACATGTTATGGTACTCTATACTAAGTCAATCGTCACAAGTGGAATATAAATACTTGATGTCTGAAGATTTTCTGTAACCATGAAACAAGTGATTGTTTCAATTTGAGATCTGTTATCAGTACATGACGATGAGAAGTTATTTGTATTGATATTGGCTTTAGATTTGTTTAGCATCGTTAGGTATGATTCTACATAATCACATGAAACCTAAATGATAAAAAAGTAAATATGTTTTTAAGCATCGGTTTAGCTAGTGGAAGAAAACACAATTGCCGTATCTTTATCACTTAATAAAAAAATCATTAACACCAGTTAGACTATTTTTCCCAATTAATAAAAATTGACAAACACTGTAACTTTATTCTCTCAGAGTCACTGATATACGGTCTGACACGTACGATACGGTCTAAGATCATGGATAGCCATATTTGATTAGGTAGGTTACGGTAATTGATATGGTGGGTAGATGATATGGTTATAAGAGTATTGATGAATCACGAAGTACAAAAAGCTCCTTGAAAATTGTTTGGTATGAATTTATACAGGTTGGGCCAAAAAACGACACGATTTTGATCTATAATAACTTATTTTTCATCAACAGATTTCCACGTGGTAAGAAGCAAATTAATAACAAGATATCAACTTGAAAGTTCTGAAGTTTCTAGTAAAATTCTGAGGTTATAGTTCTTCGTATGTATGATCAAGCTACGAAATAATTTTGTTTTCAACTTTTAAAAACAAAAGTACTTTACCCGTATCACAAATTTCACTATACCTAATTTTGAATAGTTGTCTTCACGGTTAAAATAGTATTTATAACTGGTCGATCTTCTCTAACGGGACTATTTGGAGTAGAATATTTTTTATGCGAAGTATGTTGTGGAAATTCATGATTTAAAAAATCGGTTCCTTTTTGTTAAACCAAATAGTTGTAACGAGAAATCTACGTATATGTTGCGAAGTTAATCAAACACCAAAGCATGTATTTTTACTTTGAGTTTTATTTTCGGATTTTCTTCTGTTTTGAGAGTCTATAGCGGAGCGGGTAAGGTTGATAAAAGCTTCGGAATATTCAAGTTCATATATTGTGGTTAAAAATGCTTATGTACAATATTTGGTGGTTTGGAAATTCATAGCTTGGCTTTTTCAGTTTCCTTAACTCAATTGTGATTATTATCCTGTAGCGCAACGCTTTTCAAACCATAAGAAAATAATGTTTAGAAGTTGGCAATATTGAAGTATAAATGAAACTTTCTCTCGCTCTGTGTTTTTAATGTAGTTTCTTTGAATGTGGAAATCATTTTCTATGCTACATGCAGCTGAAATTGTTGAAGTAGACACGAAGCTGGCTCGACATGAACTTCATTTGCAATGTATGAATACCAATTTTATGATATAATCTTTGTAAAATGAATATGGTTATCACAGGGGTATCTGGTTTTCACAAAGTTCACATTAATGTTAGTTGTACTTACAACTTTAGGAACGGACATTGACAAAAGATCAACCTTCGGATACAGCACATTCTGAATACTTCAGGTGTTAGTCGAGAAAAGTCAATGCCTGTTGTTGTTGACGACGATGTTGTAGTCGTGATTGTTGTTACGGTCAGTGGGGATGACGGAGTCGTTGTGGTCAACGAGGTTGGAGTTAGCGTTGTCGGGGTATCGCTCGGGGTTTTCTCCACCAATCTGGTGTCTGAGTTTATCAGGATACGACGACTCAGTGGTGTCTGAAAAGTAAATGGTTTACTTCAGTTCAATCAACCTGTCATTCATCTGTAGTTCTTCCATTCTTTATCCATGTTTTGTTAATTTAATCGTATTTTTTCTACAGTAATTTAATCAGTCAATCAATCAAACAGTCAGTCAATAGTCAGTCCGTTTCAACTCACCATTTTCCCGAGGTAAGCCACGCCCATCCAGTGATATGACGCGAAGTTGTGTTCAGCCAAACTTCCGATTAGGAAGATCGCAAACATGACTGAGTTGATTCGCATTTTTTTAGAAGTCGCTGACGGATTCGGTGGGACTAAAATTAATGAATTTAAACAGTACGTAGACAAGTACTCAAACATACGAGGTATATATTTTTTGTGTAAACTTTTAATTGGCAGAAATTAAAATTGGGAATTCTTCGTAACTGAAACCATCATGGTGATATCGCTCAGAAATAATATACCCATAATGGTGATATCGCAGTGAGACAAGAGCTCAACACTGAATGATTATGAGAAAAGGAGAGAATTTTTTATGAACTGCAATATCACCACACTACTGAGATCAATGACTTTCAATATTTTCCCACATTATCTATCCTACATCAAAATAAGATAACGTTTTTTCGTCAAGCAGTTTCCGTCATTCCTTTGTGTTTCAAAACTTTGTTGTGGTCACCTTCACTCACACTTGCCCGATTGTTTGGGTATGATAATCAAAGACAATGACAAGACAACATGTGAACTATATGATGCCATGGATGCTCTCTGTCAGAGTCTGGAGGCAGAAGCCTCCAGTCATCCATGAAGTTGAATTACCGATACTTCATTTGGTGGTACACGAAATGCCTAATCATGAAACACTGAGAATTCCTATCGCAACAATCTGAAAAACGAACTTCATCGATTATTCAAGAACCAAACATTAGCCAGTCAGAACCCAGAAGTTTTCAAGTAACCCTATCATGATCCAAATCAAGACTGGCGACTCTAAAATCCAAAACTCTCTCGAACATCCTAAAAAACTCCAGAACCGAGAACTCAGCACTAATGAATTCAGTTAGTAACACAGCTTTTCCGAAAACGATCATCATGTGAAAACACTGCAACCTAATGTTGCTAGGCCATCGGAAGGATGTTTATGATAAACTTGAACATGCAGTTGGGCTGAATCCTGCCTCTTAATGTTTAGAGGAACTGATACGCTGAAGTGAATCCACGACAAGAATTGTACCCATTCCAACGGAGATCACACGAAACACTCCACACTGACTGAGCCTGTTACACATATTTGTGTTACGTACGCATATTTGTAAACTGTACCGGTTTTTTTGTCAGAATTCGTGCGACCCAAAGACAGCGAATAACCGTTTGATTGTTTGTACGGCTTCGGCTTAGTTCCGAACACAGACTGTACGTTAGTAAAGAAGATAGCCTCTTCGTGGATCCGAAATAAAAAAAGGAAATTTGGGATTCTGACAAATATGCCACCCGTACGACCAACGGAGAAATTACAGGTTTAGCCAACCTGGCTATTAGTGCGTACTTAATGATTACGACATACAGTATATAACAAATGATTCAACTTCATCACCACAGCACTTCAAGACTTATAAACCCCCATAGTTGCGCACTAAAGGCGGGTCACTTGGCATGACAGGGAGCTACGAAGCTTACATGACCCACTTACAAACGGTTTGCAGAAATGATAATGATGAGCCTTGACTGCGGCCCTTCTCATTTACCATACTGACTCCAACGACCGACGCGTCGACATTTTATACGGTGTAATAACCACCCACGGTTTGATTCCAGAAACAATGTCAAATATTTCCGGCGTGTTAAAACTATGATTAAAATTAACATTAATTGCCAATTAGTATATTAATGGATACTATTAAAGAACTTTGCTAGTATCATCTTTACCCAATAACGTTTTACTATGTAATTATATCTCTAATTAGTAATGCAGACACCCTCATTAGTTTTTTGTCAATTTAGAACGTTCGAAAATGAGATGACTAAGATATTCAAATAACGTATTATCATAAGATCGCAATATGATACTATAATAATGTATGGGGTTCGTTATATTAGGATATTAAAGTGTATCCGATCATTATCAAGATTTTAGCAATTATTTTATTTTGTTCAATAAATATCTTTTGAATTTTGATTACAGCGGCTAGACGATTATATTTTTAGAAATTTTGATTAAATTAAATGGAATTAATTGAATTTTAATTAGAGAAATGTCAGACACAAGTAGTACCAAACATTTTCACTGTTGGACTACCGTATCACCTATTGCATGATTTGAATAGGGGCTTTAATTTTAATGAAAAGTCTTCATTGAATTCAACTTTCATCACAAATCGACAAGTAGTATACAGTACATGTAATATACAAGGTCAAATAAAAATGGGTTTCAAAATTTTTTTAACATCTTTATGACACAAATAACATATCTAGTGAAGTTATCACAGATGTGTCAGCTTATCACAAATCCAAAAACTAAAAATCAAAATATAATCTTGTTGACTCATCTAAAAAACAGTTAACAATAGGCAGGTATTTTGTTTAGTTGAACTATAGTACAAATATATGAAGTTCATGGTAATATACGAAGTGAAATCATCATATATTTAACATATCTATTTATGTTTTAAGAAACCGAACACAATTTTTCACCATTAACGTCATAACTGTCGTAACAAAGTTGACTCAATTAAAATTCGAGCAAAAATTCCGGCTTGAAACAAACTAAGCCAAACAAAGCAGTTTATGATCGATTGAATAAAAATATGTATAATATAACTCTTAAGTATTCAAATAAATTATTCATACACCATTGATAATAAAACAAATGAAATTCACAACTTTTTGAACGGACAATAACATTGACTAGATCTCTGCAGACAGCACATTCGGAATACTTGAGGTGTTAGTCGAGAGAAGTCAACGGCTGTTGCTGTCGTTGGCAGTGTCGCTGTGCTCATGGCTGTCGCTGTCGGTGTTGGTGACGATGGTGATGTGGTTGTGGTAGTGGATGTCGGTGCTGGTTCTGGTGCTTTGGTCCATCTAACCCCTAGTCTGGTATCGGTGAATGAGAAGAGGTGATGGCTACGCTGGAGTCTCTGCAAATGACTGGCTGATCAGTCAGTCAGTCAGTTAGTCAGTCAATCAGTCAGTCAGTCAGTCGTCGGTCAGTTAGTCAGATTGTTAGTTGGTCAGTCAGTCAGTCAGTCAGTCAGTCAGTCAGTCAGTCAGTCAGTCAGTCAGTCAGTCAGTCAGTCAGTCAGTCAGTCAGTCAGTCAGTCAGTCAGTCAGTCAGTCAGTCAGTCAGTCAGTCAGTCAGTTAATCAGCTTGTTAGTTAGTTACACTCAGTCATTCACTCACCATTTTAGTGCTGAGGTATCCCACGCCCAACCATTGGTTAACTGCCAAACTACATTCCACGAGACTCCCAAGTAATAAAACACCGAACATCAATGAGTTGATTCGCATATTTTTTTTGTAATTGCTGAAATGAATTATAGAGTTTTGCCAACAAAACCGTATTGAGTGAAGGGAAAAAATGCTTTTGTTAAATTCAGACGCATTCAATGTGACGTGTTAAACAATTTGAATACAAAGAGTATCTGAAACATGGGCTCTACACAATGACGAGTGCAATGAGATTGTAAGTGTAACAATATGAGAAGTTTACTGATGTTCAATGGTTGTTCTTAAGCTGAATTTCGTCAAAGTCTATAAACAAAGGTTCTTCTTATTGAGAGTAGAAGTTTCTCAATTAATTAGACAAATCTCTAATTGGTTTCCTACGAGATAATCCGTCTATTAGTAGCTCGGTCTGTATTGAAATCTGCTTCCGTATCAGGGCTTGATATAGAATACAATGCGTGATTTGCGTATTCAGCAAAACGTTTGGCGACCTAGCCAATGTGGTTAATTAGTAGTTGCTATTTTCATCGCGTAAATCCTAAACCTTAATTGCCCACCATTAAAATTGTAAACGATTATAGTCCCATTAGTGTTTCATTTGTTTATGACTAGATAACAGTCATAAAACCTTTAGACGGCGACCTCAACGCGGAAATGCCCGAGGTGAACGATTCCTGGTGCCAAAACTTATTTAATGGACAAAACAGAGGTGATTGCGCCAACTGAACAGTCTTTAGCTGTTTGTTTCAAGCATACATATTAATGAACGATTTTCAATCACGATTACCAATCGGAACTAACAAACTGACTGACTGACTGACAGACAAACTAACTAACTGGCTTACTGATTGACAGACTGACAGGATGACTGACTGACAGACCAACGGGCTAACTGACTTATGGATAGGTAATTTCTCTAATTGTTAGACTAACAGACTGAAAATAGAAAGCGGAAATATAGCAATGGTAATACAAATAGTACCAGTTAAAATGGTTATGATGTTTTGAATAGATTTCTTTACTCGTAAAAATACTGAGCGATCATTTAAAGACACGAAACAACGAAAACACCCAAAACAGAACTTCTGTCGGGAATAGCTACTAGCTAACGAGAACTAAACAGCCATTAAACAGCCGCTGGTATAACCGAGTTCAGTAACCGATAATAGTATACCCGATAAAAGTATGACCTGTTACCAGTATAACTGAATCTACCATAAGTGATAACAGTATCACCTATAACAGAATAACCGTTTACATTGTTAATGAAAACAGTATAACCTATAACAGTAAAACCGATTCCTGCTTAACTGATTACAATGGAACCAATAACAGCATAACCGACAATAGTATAACTGATAACAGTAAAACGGATTCCAGCAAAAAGTGATAACTTCATAACTAAAAACAGTATAACCGATTGCGTTAACACCGATTTCAAAACGATTTTAAAATAGTACTCAGTGTATCTGAAACAAGACTAACAGACTCCAGTATAAATAATTTCTAAAAAAGAATGCTCCTCGAACTGGAAAACTTTTGGTAAACCGTTTCAATTCAGATGAAGTTTTATGCTAACCGGTTCGAGTCACGTTTTAGCCATGAAACGGAATTCTCAATCGGAAGAAATTCCAAAGTTGAATTTCTAACGCATGCGCATTTCCAACCTCCTAACTAAGATTTAACACCCAACTGAGAAATGATTACTTCGTTACATGGAATCCGTGAACGCTGCTCATGAAAGCGAACAGTTTTCCAGATGATTAACGCTTGTAAATCAGATGAAATGTCTGATCAACCTTTTAAAGTCATGTTTAAACCGAAATAAGTTCGAGGTCATGCATGACTGAACAATCACAGTTGAACCAATGGTTGAACTTTAAATTCGCAATCGCAATTTTTAAAAGAGCTACCTGGGGTTCAAGTGAAAAGTTGGATTAACAGCTCAACCGATCATTAGCTGCATTGAAGTGAAAGTGATGCTGGCTAAATCAGCTCAACCGAACTGAAATCTGCATACCATCTTGAAAGTAGGTCATGTAAGCTTTTAAGTTCTGCGGGTGTTGGAAATACGAACGAACCATCCATCCGTTTATCCATCTATTCAACCATTTTTTTCACGGCTTATTGCCCACGGACAACGGAATTGCGCTGGTTAATGCAACGATAAAAAATATGCAAGCAACGAAAGGTCGGAAAGCATCACACAAAGTTGTATACACCGGAGAAATGACTGCTCAGTTGGGAGAGCCATGCTCCGGGAATAAATCGATTCTCTGTGAACCATTTCAATTAGGAGGAAGTTCATGCTGACCGTTAAAGGTCATGATATTCTTCCAATCTTGGTTTTAAGGTGATGCATGGTAAAACATTCTGAACTGAATCGGTGACCATTATCAAACGTTCAATCGCCGGCCCATTGCATAAGACACACTGAATTGAATTGGTGAATAAACTTTAAACTTTAAACGGCGACCCATTTCATCCAACTAATAACTGGCCCATTGAACCATGCTTATAAAACAGAGACGCTTTCAAAAAGCGTTTAAATTTTTTATCAAATTTTCGTTTTGCACCTTTCGCGTGATGTTGCTAGTTTGGCAAGTTCCAGATCATGGCAGACGTGACAGGATCTCAATTTTATAGATGACTTACCAAATTTTTATACATCTGCCCCACCCACTAAGACAAAACAGCTATTTAGTTATGTTGAGTCATGCTGTAATGTGGCAGGTTCAAAATATATACGTTTCACGAGGAAGTTCCTCGTTCAACCATTTCACGTCATGTTGCAACCATGTTATGTTTCAGTTCACGCATGATATGATGAAGAAATCGCGAATAGAAGTTCAAACTAAAAGTACATTTTGTTTTCACATCTGCCTTTCCCATGTATACAACTAAAATGAAACGAAGCTATTAAAAAGGCGGAATGCGGAATGCGCGCAATCGGAGCTGGGCGAACCACTGAAATCTGGAATACCACTGCTGCGCGGGCATTACGCACTCGCCAGCCTCACGATAGGTAAACGGGGGTTAACAAAAAAATTAACTCCATATGGATTACGAAAACCTTCTCACTTCGTGTTGCAACCATGTTTCGGTATTATGACGGTGATATGGTGCCATGGCGGTTTAGACATTACGAAATGCTAAACTCAGCTTTTGAAACACCGGACCAATCTATCCAACTAACCTATGGTCCGTTGAACCATGCTTACGGAATGGGAAGCTTCAGGGAAAACTTATGGGTTAAGAGGAATTTTCATTTAACCTTTTTACGTCATGCTGCAAGCCTGTTATGCTTCTGTTCATGCATGATTTGATATGAAAACCACATTTGATCAGAAACCAAACAAGCAATTTTTCACCCTTGTTATTTTTTGAAGATGAAACAGTTATTTCGATAAATCACGCTGGAACACCGCAGCTTTCAGCAACCCTTTCAAAATACTAAGGAGTGTCTTGTTAACCATTATATATGATTCGGGTTAGGACGAAGATATGCATGTTAGAACTTTCTGAAAGATACGGAAGGCTAAACTGATTTTTTCAACATCTGCTCAACCAATATATACAAGATAACAAGATTAATTGGTCACGATGCATTAAGCCAAGCACCAGGACCATGACAGCTTTCAAAAAACCTTTTATGTACAAATTCAAATCCCAAATTTTTTCTGGTTAATTGAACTCAAGTTTTCAAAAAGCCTCAATCAAAAATCTTCGAATTTCGGTCAAATGTTTCACGGTTATACTTACTTTTTCAACACCTGCCCAACCAATGTACACAGGAAAACAAAATTAATTGTTCTCGATAAACTGAGCTCCAGAACCTGGCAGCTTTCAAAAAACCCTGTTTGTTTATGAAGACTTTTTCAAATTTATCGTTTTAAGTCTTGTTGCACCCATGATACGTTTCGGGGTTTGATCAATATTGTGCATGAAATGTACACTTCTTGAAAAGAACAGAAGGCTAAATTCAAATTTGCAAACGCCGGCTCAATCCATCCAACTAAGTAGTTGTCCATTGGACCGTGCTTTTGAAATGGAGACTTCTTCATAACGCCTTTAAAAAGATAAACGTTCGTTTAAACGTTTTACGTCATTTTGCACCGATGGATGATATGTTTCGGGGTTAGGACGATAATGTGCATGATAGGACTTTTTGAAAGGAACAAAAGGCTAAATTAAAATTGAAAACGCCGGCTCATTCCATCCATCTAAGCGTTGCTTCAAAATGGAAACGTTTTCAAACGGAATGGAAACGTTTTAGAAGAGAAACGTTGCTAACTATGTATGAGGAAGTTTCCTCGTCAACATTTGTCGGTCGCATTAATCCGTAGAAATCAGACACGAAATATTAACTAGTAAAAGTCAAAGACAAAAACGACTATCGTAATATTGGAAATTATCAATTGAATAGATGACTAAAATCAGTTTTACGGTTAAGAAGGAATTACTACAATACAGCTGCATAGTAAAAACAGCTTACAGATATTAACTTTTTTGAAAATGATGATGTACATAGTTTCATGGTCACAGTTAAACGTCTTGTTACAACCAGGATTTGTTTCAGGTTTCACCTAAAACACTGTTCAAAATGCAGTGATGTAGTTTCATTTTCGACCATAAATTGTTTCAGGCCTAGGGTTCTGGCCCCTTAATAATTAGCATGCAAACAAACAGATGTGTAATAGTATGGGTCATTTTTAGGAAGTTCAATTAGTGATTTCAATTTATTAATTATTCACAGAAACTTCTGGCTTATAAGCTGAATTAATGATGCCGGACAAATATTCGTTCATACTAAACGTAGCACTAACTTTTTAGCACTCATTTAATTCTGTTTATTAATAACGCTTGTAAAATCTTTTGAAATAAATTCAAATTATTTTATCAATAAAATTTTGTTTTATCCGGACGATCATATGTATTTATAGTAAATAGTATTGATTAATTTGATTGAAAAAAATAATAACACAAAATTTTTTTTATGTGTTTATTACTGGCTTTTGAAAATACACTAAAACATGTATTTTACAAATAGCATATATAGTTATCACAGACGTGTCAACTATCCACGAGCACAAAGTACGCCGAACAAAGTAATGTAAGCCGACGAATGGTTGAATACAGATATGTATCATGGTTTATCATATTAATGTAACTATAAAATTTTCAAAATATTTAATTTCTTTTTACAACTTTTTGAACGGACAATAACATTGTTTGGATCTCTGCAGACAGCACATCCGGAATAATTGTGGTGTTAGTCGGGAAAAGTCAATGGTTGTTGCTTTCGTTGGCGATGTGGCTGTGTTCATGACTGCTGCAGTCGCTGCCGTTGATGTCGGTGACGATGGTGATGACGTAGTGGAGATTGAAGTTGGTGCTTTGGTCCACCTAATCCCCAATACGGTATCCGATAAGGGAAATAGGTGGTGACTACGCATGAGTCTCTGCAAATGATCAGCTGGTCAGTCAGATTGTCAGTCAGTCAGTAAGTCAGTCAGTCAGTCAGTCAGTCAGTCAGTCAGTCAGTCAGTCAGTCAGTCAGTCAGTCAGTCAGTCAGTCTGTCAGTCAGTCTGTCAGTCAGTCTCTCAGTCAGTCAGTCAGTTCGTCAGTCAGTCAGTCAGTCAGTCAGTCAGTCAGTCAGTCAGTCAGTCAGTCAGTCAGTCAGTTAGTCAGTCAATCTGTCTCTCTGTCAGTTGATCAGGCAGTCAGTAATTCAGTCAGTCAGCAACTCACCATTTTACTGCTGAGGTATCCCACGCCCAACCAGTGGTTAACTGCCAAACTATATTCCACGAGACTTCCAATTAGTAAAACACCGAACATCAATGAGTTGATTCGCATGATTTTTTTAATTCGCTAAAATTGAATATAGGGTTTTACAAAAAAAATTGAGATGTAAAAAGGTGTTTTAAATTCAGACGCGTTAAACAAGTCGAATACAAAGAGTTTTACACTCTACACACTGAAGATTACAATGAGTTGTAAGTGGAACATCTGGTCACACTAATGAGTTGTTTACCGACATCCAATGGCTACTCTTAAACTGTATTCCGTCAATGCCTAATCTAATAACGAAGGTTCCTGCTTGTTCAAATCTGTATCCTCAACCGACGCGCACTTGCGTTCATGTATCCATTGCATTTGACTGCATTCGACATTTGAAGCCAAAAAATTCCCCAACAACCCTTCAGTGGTATCTGCTTCCGTATCAGGGCTAAAAATACAATGCGTGACGTCCGTTACTAACCAAACTCTTGGCGACTTAGCCGATGAGGTTAATTGGTACATAGGTGCTAGTTTCGTTGTGTAAATCGAAAATCTTACTTGCTCACCTTTATAGTTTTGAAAGGTTTTAGCCCCATTAGTGTTTCAATTGTTTACGTCCGTGTAACAGTCGTAAAACTTTGAGACGGCGCCTTCAAAGCAGAACTGCTCGAAGTGAACGTGTTTTGCATGAAATGCGTTTTGCATGGAACCGTTGATCTCATACGTTTATAGAGTGGCAGTGGAATGAATTGAATGATTGATCAAACTTCTGGGTGGTGCCAAAACGGATAAAACGGATTCATGTACTTGCGCCAACTGAACAGTCTATACCAGTTTGTTTCACTCATAAATATTAATGGACGATTTTCAATCATGATTATAATCAGTACTAGTCTGCAAGAATGTTTTTTTGAACTTGGCTATTCAGAACAGAGGTTCATCGAGGGTTAGGTTTGGCACCATGATGGCTTTTCAACCAGAAACAGTCAAGTAAACAATGTACTCCCGGTGATATAAGCTAGAACTTATAAGAGTAGCTCGTACAATGATTATCTGAATCAATAATTCATTCAGTGTTATAGGTAAAGATGTGAGACAGCCTGATTGTTCGAATCTGTATCCTGTATCGGTATACCAAACGGAAGTGACTGGCTGACTGACTGACTAACTGGCTGACTGACTTATGGATCGGTTATTTCTCTAATTGTAATACTAAGAGACTGAAAATAGAAAGCGTAAATATAACAATGGTAATACAAATAGTACCAATTATAATGGTTACTATGTAGTAAGTAGATTTCTTTACTCGTAAAAATACTGAGCAATCGTTTAATGACACGAATCAACGATAACACCCAAAACAGAACTTCAATCGGAAACTAACTAGCTAATGAGAAGTAACATAAACAGCCGCTGTTTTAACCGAGTTTAGGACATGCAGTAACCGATATTAGTATACTGACAAAAGTATAAACCGGTAACCGTATAACCGAATCCAGCATATCCCTCAACAGTAACCCCTATAACAGTCTAACCGTTTACAATGGTAATGAAATAGTACAACTGATCATTGTGAAACCTGTTAAGGCATAAACGATTTCAGCTCAACCAATAACAGTAGCGCCAATAACAGTATAACCAATACCAGTATAATTGATAACACTGAAACCAATGAACGTATAACCGACAACAGAATAACTGAAACATGAATAACCGATTGCGGTAATACCGATTTCAAGTTTACTGAACCCATGAAAACCGAACGCAGCATAACTGAAACAAGACTAACAGACTCTAGTATTAATAACTTCTAAACAAGAATGCTTCTCGAACTGGGAGACTTTTAGTAAACCATTTCAATGAAGAGGAGTTTTTGTTGACCGCTTAAGTCATGTTTTGACCATGAAACGGCATTCTCAAACGAAGGAAACTCCAAACTTGGTTTTCTTACGCATACCCAACGTACGGTATCTCCTAACTGAGATTTAATGCCCAGCTTATAAATGGCTACTCCGGTATATGCAGTCCGAGAACGCTGCTCACGAAAGCGAGCAGTTTTCCAGATGATTAACGCTTGTAAATAAGTTGAAATGTCTGATCAACCTTTTTAAGTCATGTTTCAACCGAAATAAGTTTGAGGTCATGCATGATTGAACAATCACAATCGAGTCAATCGTTAAACTTCAAATTCTAAGGCCGGATTCTTTAAAAGAGGTACCCTGGGATTCACGGGAAAAGTTGGATTGACAGCTCAACCGATCAGTAGCTGTATTGAACTGAAAGGCAAACCAGTTTGACCGAACTGAAATGTGCATAAGCTCATGACAGTTGATCATGTAAGCTTAGGTTTCTCGGTTAATCATTTCACGTCATGTTGCACCCATCGGGGTTTGGTCGATAATGTGCATGATAGGACTTTTTGAAAGGAACGGAAGGCTAAACTGAAGTTGTTAAACGCCGGCTCATCCCATCCAATTAGGCAATGGTTCATTGAACCATGCTTTGAAAGTGAGACGCTTTCAAAAAGCAAAAAAAATTAACCTTCGTTTTATCGTTTTACGTGGGCGAACCACTGAAATCTGAAATGCCACCGCCGATATAATTCCAAAGTCCAACCTGAATGGTAGAGAAGTGTAAAACCCCAATTTTAATTACCAGCTCGGTGTATCCAACTAAGATAACATGATTGCTTGGTTACGATGCAAAAGTTCAGGACCGAGCGCCGGAAAAGTAGCAACAGCATTCATGAGATATGTAAGCAATTTTAATTGTGAGGAAGTTTCTTGTTAACGCTTCCAGGTCACACTAATCTGCTAAATTTAACTAAGGCAATATCAGTAAAAATTACCGAGAAAAACAACTACCGTATTTTTGGGGGTCTTGAACGATAATAGGTCATTAACAATTGAATGGAAATTTCCCCTCAGTTTTTACGGTGGTTTACCATTGTAAACACTTTGTAAATAAATACTCCGATAGAGCTATGTACATAATCATGCTATGGAATACAACAGCTTTCGGAAAAAAACTTTAACAAAATGACGATGAAACTTCACGGTCATTCAGTAGTTTAAGTGTTTCTGGTTTTATTACATTTCTGATTCGTTTCAGGTCTAGGATCATGATGTGCATGAACATTTAACTAAATTGGAACTGCCATATCTTATCTAATAAATGTTAACAACTATGTAAGAACAGAGAGGTATCTCGTTACGATAAGTCAGGCTCCCGAAACGTAGCAGAATCTAGAAGATAAACTCTGTTAATTGTGAGGAAGTTTCTTCGGTAATCCTTGCCGGTCGCAATAACCTGCCACAAATAAGACACGGAATATTAATTAGTTGAATTCACCGAGGAAAGTTGTCACCAAATGAACTAAGATTACTGATTCGCTGTGTGGCTTCCCTTGTCAAGTGGTTAAAGCGCCGGCTGCTCGCACGACCGATGGTCCTGGTTCGAACCCCGCATTGACACAAAGCGCATTCAAAAATGTTATTGATGATCAGTGATTGTCATGCGTAAACATGGGTGACCGCTTATTTCATTATGTTTGTGACTTGCTATCCAGCTTCGTTGTTATAGCATAACAACTGAATAAATTAATATTTTTGATTTTTCGTTCCCAATCAAACCCTAGCAACAAGAAACAATCACCAGGCAAACAAAACTCTTTGGACTGAAAGATTTCTTCATCCAGTGTATCAAACCGTGAAATGGTAACTCCTTTACAATAAAACAATGGAAGAAAATGACTATTAAAGGAAGATGGTCGCCAAGAACAATTCTCAACATCCTGAGCAGACGAAAGCACTGGCGGACGACACAAAACTCCAAAGGGAGGTGAATTTTTCCAAAGAGGTGGGGGGGGGGGGGGGGGGGGGATCAGCTGAAATCAGATTATGTTACCTAGGGAAAAGACTATACTGTTTGAAACCGCCAAAGAGGTGGGAACTCTACTTTTCCCATCCCTTCTCGTCCGCTAGTGAACGAAAGCTAATAAATACAACTCCTGAAAATAAAGCCCTGAAAAGCCAACAGACACATGAAAACTCATAAACCATGAAAACTCCAGACTAAGGAGAACAAGTTGATCACAACAACAACAACAACAACAACAACAACAACAACAACAACAACAACAACAACAACAACAACAACAACAACAACAACAACAACAACAACAACAACAACAACAACAACAACAACAACAACAACAACAACAACAACAACAACAACAACAACAACAACAACAACAACAACAACAACAACAACAACAACAACAACAACAACAACAACAACAACAACAACAACAACAACAACAACAACAACAACAACAACAACAACAACAACAACAACAACAACAACAACAACAACAACAACAACAACAACAACAACAACAACAACAACAACAACAACAACGAAAACATTCAGCGAGTTTTTGAACTAATGACTCACCGATATTTTGCGAAGCTCTTTAACCAACTCACCAACGTGTTCGACAATCGCCATGCGTCTGGAATACCTATATACAAGGTGGGCCAAAATATTCGACGACACTTATCTGACACTGATCTTATATAAAAAAGGCTGTGTGGAATTTTAACAAATGTCGTTTTCATCATATGTTAACAACATATAAACTTAGTTATATTGATACCTTCGCTAGGATCGGTTCAGGTTTAAAAGAGAAACCACTTTTGACTGGAAAACTTGGTCGCTCGTTCTTACAACAGTCATACACAGCCATGTAAAATAATTTGCCCCTACGATGAGATTTGTCACTGAAACATTCTACAAACTTCTGTTGTTTAAGGGTATTTTTCAGTACAGTTAACCTTTTCCCGCCCTAGAGAGATGAGTTTTTGATCAAAAAATTTCAGTTTTGAAACGTGTGTGAATATATTCATTGTAAGAGTGA
>OZ038448.1:2672256-2684756 GCA_964036265.1 Daptonema setosum
CAGTCACTTTCGTCCAAAACGACTGACTGATGACTGTTAACAATTGGTGACTGTAATCTATATTGACGACTGGCCGAATTGACTGATGAGCGATTGGACTTGTTGACTTTGAACATGACTGATGGTAAGAGTGAAAGACTGAAAGAGTGAATGACAGACTGAATGATGGTTGACAGAATTAATGACTTCTGGAATAATGTATGCAAAGACAGAATGACAGATTGAATGACTGTAGGAGTGAATGACAGACTGATTGATGGTTGACAGAAACAGAATGAATGACTGTAGGAGTTAATGACAAACTGACAGTCACTTTCGTCCAAAACGACTGACAGATGATTGTTAACAATTATGTAGTGGCTGTAGTCTATATTGACGACTGGTCGAATTGACTGACGAACGATTAGTTTTTTTACTTTGAACTTGACTGACTGATGGACTGGAAGAGTTAATGACAGATTGGTTGATGGAATAAAGAATGAATGACTGTTTTACCGGCACTGCGCTTTAGCAAAATGTTCGAACTGAATGACTGACTGCTGCACACGTGTTTTCTGTGTTTCTGGAATATATCTTTGTTATGGTGGATACGATATTAACATTCAACATTGTATGATCGTCGACAAAATGTATCCAAATTGGCTATAAAGTTTATGTTCTAACAACATGGCTACTAGCGGACGAGAAGGGCAGGGAAAAGGGGAATTCCCCTCTCTTTGGCGGTTTCCAGATATAGAGTTTGTTCCTTAAGGTGTAAATAAAAATGTTTTTATTTCTGCCAATTCCCTCCTCTTTGGGAAGATTCCCCTCCTTTTGGTGATCTGGTTTATCCGCCAGTGAACATGGCCCATATAGAAAACAGCTGTCTGCATATAAACAGGTGAATATAAAGTGGCATATATCCAATCAAATATGGTTTTATGTTTGTTTGAATGCTGTGCAACTCGAAACATTTAAGATAATAAATGTTTCGGTAATGCTTTTACATGCTAGTTTTACGCTAGTTTGACTATAAAAACACCAAGTCATACAATAAACTTTTTTGAGAAATGGATAGCCGGACACCGCGTCGTTACTTTACAGCCACCCTGTATGTTTGAATGCTGTGCGGACGGAACTGGAAACATTTGAGATGGTAAATAATTCGGTAATGCTTGTTCAGGGCGCCGCCAAAATACGAAGTCATTTTTTCGTGTAAAACCTTTCCATCAACCTGAAACTTCCACATGGACGATAAATTATCAAATTTCTCGGTGTCGTTTGGGTCAATGAAAGAATCGAGGTTATCACCGTTATTAGGTTTTCGAAATTTTACAAAATCCATTTTCAGTTATAGGTTATTGATATAGCTTTCTCAGGGTTTCTTGTTATCAAAAATATATTTTGTGGGCTGGTTACACACGTGCAATGAATTAGGTGGAATTTTTGTATGTTATCTACAGTAAATGTTGTGTACAAAAGATTTCATTCCTGGAAAACTTGAAAGCGCGCCGAAAACAGATCTGAATTCAAACAGCGCGCAGAAATCTTTTTGGCTAACAAGAAACGCTGCATCGGCTATTCGCACAAACATTGATATTTGGATGTGATAGAAAAATTTTACAATAGTAATAGCTTCAGTAGGTTTAATAAAGATAAGTCGACAATGTACTCTACAAAAACATTGACTATTTTTCAAAGCGTCATGTAAAAGATTGCAATGACACACTAGCGAACAAGAAGGGGAGGGTAAAGTGGAATTCCCCCTTCTTTGGCGAAATCAAAAAATTTAGATCGTTCCTTAAGGTGTTGGTAAAATGGTTTTCTTTCTGACGATTCCTCACTGTTTGGGAATATTCCCCGCTGTTTTGAGGTTTGGCTTCACCAGTGCAATGACATACTGATTTCTGTGTTTGTTTAGTATTCTGTCTGCTTCTTGATGTGTTGCAGAAGCCAACTATTCCTACCACTAATGAATTGTTTACTTGGGAAAGACTTTCTTTGTAAAAAATAAAAAACTGAATAGGCTTTAAGAGGTCTTTTCAAATAATTTGGACTACCGAACAAATGCATTTTGTATGAAGCTCAGCTTCCGTAGGTTGTTCGAATGTTACGTGAAAAAAGTTTTGTTAATCGAAAATTTGAAAGCGCGCCAAAAACTGGTTTGAATTCAAACTGCGCGCCAAAAAGTTTTTGGCTAACATGAAACCATGGATAGGCTATATAGACTTTCTTTGCAAAAACAGACCCTGGATAGGGTCTAAATAACTTTTGAAATGATTTGGACTACCGAACAAATGCATTTTGTATGATTAATGAGAACAAAAAATTCAATTCAAGTCAGTGTAGGAACCTACATATGTTTTAGATACACATTTGATACATAAATACGACTGGTTCATATTTACTGCGTGTTGTATAGCCTATCCAGGATATCTTGCTAGCCAAAAACCTTTTAGCGCCTTGTTCAAATTAAAAAAATCTTTTTTGGCGCACTTTTAGATTATCGAAAATAAAATATTTTTAGGATACTTAACATTTGAACAACATATGAAAATTGGCTTTAATCCATTGCAGACGGGGGAAACCGACCCGCAAAATTAAATTTCGATAACAAGAAACCCTGACCAAGCTATATGTAGTCCCTGTCTGCACACTTATGAAACATTACAGAAACCACATCTGCAGCAGTGTTGCAATAAAAATAATGCGATTATTATTATGTTTTATTTTCTTGTTTATTGACATTAGTAGATTCATTGGTGGCTCATTCCTTTAGGATAATTATGTACATTAGGTGAAACTATAACACTCTATGTAGGTATTTAGCAAAAACTGTAAAACAGCAAATGTATAATATTTAGAACAGGAGTAATACGATTAGGGTGCTTTCAGTAACTAAAGCACTAGCGGACGACAAGGGGTGGGAAAAGGAATTCCCCCCTTCTTTGGCATTTTCAAAAAGTAAACATGTTTTCTGCGGTGTACATATGTAAAATGCCCTGAAAACTGCTAGATCCCCGTCTTCGGATAAATTATCCTCCTCTTTGAGTTTTGGATCGTCCGCCAATTGTCCAAAGGAAAGCAAAAAGAAACGGAAAATGAATGAAAAGGGACCGTTCGGAAGACTATTGACTTGAAAGTTTACAACTTGATTCCTAAGCGAAAATGGTCTAAAGGTTGCTCAAATTGTCAATTTTCCTTTCTTTTTCCTTTCTTTTGAACTCTGAAAGCACGCTTAGTAAATAAATAATACATCGTTTGTTGACTGACTCTGAAGTGTTCTGTTTATGGTGGCAACCTTGACAAGCAAGCATTGTTGAAACCCGCGGTGCTGACTGTCAAAGCATTCATCTTTTGTATTACTATCCAAATTGAGAAGTTTTCCCACAGTAAACGTGTTTGAATCTTTGAAAATTCGTAAATTCACCATTGTGGTAAATATCAGTTGGCAAACAAGTGAACATCCTCAACAACATACCGCAGACCAGAATGGATGGGAAAAGTGGAATTTCCCCCTCTTTAACGATTCAAAAAAGTATAAATTATTCCCTAAGCTGTGGGAAAAACGGGTTTAAAACTGCAAATCCCCCCTCTTTGGCGATTATCCCCTACCTTTGGAGAAATAGCTCGTCCGCCAGCACCAGCAACCCACAGACCAGAGCAAGTATGCAAGCAGTGTTGGCTAACTCCTACATGTACTGTCTGTTTACCTTGTCAGGTCATCACTACATACCTTTATAATAATTAAAATAAAGATTTATGCATAATGGAAGATATTTATGCAAATGCACTATTATGTGTAAATTTCATCTCATTCCAGAGTTTACTATTTCACTATTTCCTCGGTTGTCATTCATATTGAAGCACCAGTGGACGGATAAAGAACGAAACAGTTGGATTCCCCCTATTCGAAAGTTCGAAAAAGTTAAATTTGTTCATCAAGGTGTTTGTAAAATTGCCTCAGAGTGGGAAATTCTCTCTTTTCGAGAAACACTTCCCTTCTTTTGAAAGAGTGGCTCCTCCAACAGACTTTCAACAAGAATGGTAGCCTAAAAATAACAATGTACCATAGGAAAGGAATCCAGAGGAAAACGGAACAACTCAGTCGGTCTGAACCGGTAATTAGAAATGCTCCGTGTTCAAGTTTTTACGAAGCCGTCAGGGCACACTGATACCGTATCAAAATAGTGTTTTCGTAGTGACCAGAAATGTTGGATGAACACTGACAGGCAATGGCAGAAACCCCAGAGCAACGCGGCAGGTTCTGTATCTGAAGTCAGGTTTTGAACCGGGACCATCAGTTTTCGAGGCTGGCGCCCTATGCAAACAGCTATAGTGAAGACCCAATCAGTGTTAATTGACTTTTTCAACAAAGCTTTTATATTTTTCTAAATAATTGAAATTCGCAGCACTTCTAATATTAATGTTGTGCTCTTTAGTAATGGGATTGGAGGGGTTCTTGAGCCTGGAGAAATGCCTTTCCTCCAACCCGGCCCGCAATCAGTAATAAAAAGTATAATACGTTCACTTGAAGTAAGACAATAATGAAGCAATCAGCGTTAATTGAAGTTTTAACAAAAGTTTATGTTTTTCTATAATATGTCTTAAAATTGCAGCAAATAAAATAATAATGTTATGCTCTATAGTAATGTAATGAAAGGGGGGTCCTCAAGCTCAAGCCTGAAGACGCTCCAGTTCCTCCCCCCCCCCAAACCAAGTCAACAGTACAGTTAGTCAAAGCGTAAAGCATTTAGCGACCCTTAAGACTGGCGGATGAGCTAATCCTTCAAAGGGTAGGAATTTCTCCAAAGAAGGGAAAATCAGCAGATTTAAGGCTTTTTACCTACATCCTAAGTTGCAAATGCCAATTGTTTACTCCCAGAAGGGGGATTTCCACTTATCAGTCCTTCCCTCGTCCACTATCGCCCCCAAAGATACCATTTGTTTGAATACTGGGGTAGTCACTTGTAGTACAACCACTAGCGGACCAGAAGGGGTGGGAAAAGTGAAATTCCCCCTCTTTGAAGATTTCAAAACGTAGAATTTGTTCCCAAAGGTGTAGATAAAATGGCCTGAAAACTTCTAATTCCCCTCTCTTTGGTGAAATTTTCTTCTCTTTGGAGGATTAGCACGTCCCGCCAGTGGTTTGTACACTGGGGTAGTGAACTGTAGTACAACTGTTTTGTTTGCTGAATCAACTGCCTGAATACAATATGAAGATTCATTAACAGTAATTGATTTGGTAGACAAAGTCTCCAATGAACGGTTTTATAGGTTGAATCAACTGCCTGAATTCTAAATGCCAATTCATAAACAGCAATTTATTTCGCAGAGAAAGTTTCCAATGAACTGTTTTACTTGCTAAATGAACTGCCTGAATACAATATGAAAGTTCATAAACTGTAATTGATTTTCGTGTAAAATTTGGCAAGGACATGTTTTATTTGCTGAATCAACTGCCTGAACTCCAGATGGAGTTTGGTCAACACAAACTTATTTTTGTAGAAAATTGTTTCAAATGAACGGTTTGATTCACGAAGCCCTGGAGAAGCTTATAATAAAATAATATTAGGTTCGCTGTCTTGACAAGAACGCGTGTGCACTAGCGGACGAGAAGGGAGGGAGGGAAAAGTGGATTTCCCCTCTCTTTGGCGGATTCTAATAGTGGAATTTGTTCCTTAAGGTGTAGGTAAAATGGCCTGAAAACTGTCGATTCCCCCTCTTTGATGAAATTCCCCTCCCTTTGGAGGTTTAGCTCGTCCGCCAGTGCGTGTGCCACACCGTTCGGAACCGGGTTGTGTTTGCACAAAGGAAAAAGTTCCCGGGTACCACCAGCGGACGAGAAGGGGTGGGAAAAGTGGATTTCCCCCCTCTTTGGTTAAACCAAAAAGTGGAATATGTTCCTTTTCCTTCAGGTGTAGGTAAAATGGCATAAATTCAGCTAATTCACCACTCTTTGGAGAGATTCCCCACCCTTTGGGGGTTTAGCTCGTCCGCTGGTGCGTGTGCCACACCGTTCGGAACCGGGTTGTGTTTGCGCAAAGAAAAAAGTTCCCGGGTACCACCAGCGGACGAGAAGGGGTGGGAAAAGTGGAATTCCCCCCTCTTTGGCTGTACCAAAAAGTGGAATTTGTTCCTTAAGGTGTAGGTAAAATAGCATAAGTTCAGCTAATTCCCCACCCTTTGGGGATTCAGCTCGTCCGCCATTGGTTTTGTTTGCACAAAGAAAAAAGTACCCGGGTACAAGGCGCTATGTTTGCTTAGCGAAGAAGTACCATATCAGTTAAGCAGTGGGAAAGAAGTCGTATGTAGTTCTTTGTGCTAAGTAGCTGACTAAACGATACTTAGCACGAATATTGTACATACAACGGAAGGTCGTGGGTTCGATTTCGAAATGATTTCAAGACGGAATTTTAAAATCCTAACAGGAACTTGAAAATGTTCACTGTCTTGGTTGGAATTCGAGTTCGTCTATCATTAGCTGTCATTTTTATGTATGTTGAAAAAAGGAGATTACAAAAACAATAAAATAATTGCCAGCTAACTAAATCCTACTTGTATGCTACAAAAAATCGAAGGCATTTTTTCGACATTCATCCCATGCAAAAAACTGACAATTATGTAGACAGTTGGAAAGAAATCGTATATAGTTCTTTGCTAACCCTCCAAAGGGGAGGGCATTTCCTCAAAGAAGGAGTTTTCAGGACATTTTACCTATGTACACCTTAAAGAACAAATTTGTTTTAAACACCAAAGAGGGGGAATTCCTCTTCTTCCCACCTTTCTCGTTCAGCAGTGGTTCTTTGTACCTAATCTCTAAATAAACGACTGTAGATAAGCTTTTATAAGTTACCGGTATATACTTTATAATGGATCAGGAAATGAAACTTGATTACAGCCCATTTTGCTCGGTGATTTCGGAAAACGATGTGAAAATGCAATATAGCTTCTAGAATGGATTAGTAAAAAAAGTTAAGTGCTAAAATGGGCTATAATCGGTTTTTGGTTACGCAAGCTCCTAAAAAATATACCCGAAAAATTCAAATGAGACTCTATACATAAAAAAATTTCCTGATCGATGCAGCATCAATTAACATTATTAACGGAGCATGATGAATGAGCAGAATTTTAAACTTTTTTATTATATGATAGATGGTTTCAAGTTATTTTTGTGAAAAACAGTTATATCAATACAATTTGATAGAATGGTTCGCTGAACTGACTGACTGACCGACTGACTGACTGACTGACTGACTGATTGACAGGCTGATTGACTGAGTGACTGACTGACTGACTGACTGACTGACTGACTGACTGACTGACTGACTGACTGACAAACTGACTGACTGACTGACTGACTGACTGATTGACTGACTGACTGACTGACTGACTGACTGACTGACTGATTGACTGACTGACCGAATGACCGACTGACTGACTAACTGGTTGACTGACTGACTGACTGACTGACTGACTGACTGACTGACTGACTGACTGACTGACTGACTGACTGACTGACTGACTGACTGACTGACTGACTGACTGACTGACTGACTGACTGACTGACTGACTGACTGACTGACTGTCTGACGGACAGAATTTGCATCATTTATGGCAAAGATTCCTAGAACCCAGAAAGTATGCCATTCAAAAGCGGCTTAAATTGGGGGGGGGGGCTAAGGGGAATGCATACATGAGAAGAGGAGGGGTGCACTAGCGGATAAGAAACGGAAAGAAAAGTGGAATTCCCCCCTCTGGGGCGTTTTCAAAAAGTAGAATTTGTTCCCTAAGGTGAAGGTGAAATGGTCTGAAAACTGCCAATTCCCCCTCTTTGAAGAAGTTCCCCTACCTTTGGAGGAAAATATGTAAAAGTTTTGTAAAACACAGTTCAGCACAAAGTAGGGCAAAACATTGAAAATTTAGACTTTCCTAAGCCAAACAGCCAATTTCTCAAAGTGGGCCATAAGTTTGAATGGTACCCCATAACATGAAACGCCCAAATGGCTTACATATGTTAACTCATGCCCAATTTATTAATAGAATAAATTTGAATGATTGCTTACAATTTCGGTAGCTTTTAGAACAAATGCGTTACAGTATAAAAATTTTAGCCAGCCTTTCCCAGGGGCTTTTTACTCAGAATATTTTTCAGTTCAGATCTGAATTCTTTAAGTTTAAAGTGTACCATAAGTTTGAATGGTGCCCCATAACATAAAATTCCCGAATGGCTTATGCTATCACATGCAAATTTATTAGCCGACTGAAATATAATTTTGAATGTGCGCCTTTTTTCACGGCAAATTTTCTATCATAACTACTTTAGTCTATCCAGAATTTCGTGTTACTCAGAAAATCATTTGGTGCGCAATTCGAATTCAGAATTGAATTTCTTAAAGTGGGGCATACATAAGTTTAAATGGTACCCCTTAACATAAAGTGCCACAAATGGCTTATGCTATAACGCATGCACAATAGATTGGGGTCACATGGAAACGGCAGTTTGGCATGTATTATTATCCATAATCCATTATTGTGAGAAATACTACTGAAGCATTCACATTTGCTTAGATGACTAAACTTGAACGTCCACAATCTCCAAATGTCATATGAAAGAAAAACTTTTTCGGTTTGAGCGTTGTGTTGTGAAGAAAAACGGATTTTTTATAAAGTAACGTCGATTTGAGTTCAAACTGCGCGTCAAAAAACTTGTTTACAAAAAGGAAACACTGGATACGCTTTAGGACAGACATATTAGATGGTTGCGAAAGACTTTCTTTAGAAATCTCTGATTAAACTGGCGCGTCTTCAAATTCTGTCCGATAATCAATTGAAATCGGTGGCACTAGCGGACTAGAAGGGTGGGAAAATTGGAATTCCCTTCTCTTTGGCGTTTTCAAAAAGTAGAATTTGTTCTCTAAGGTGTAGGTAAAATGGTTTCAAAACTACCAAGTATCCCTCTTTGACGAAATTCCCTTCACTTTGGAGATTTGCCTCGCCCGCCAGTGGAAATTGGACATCTAAAACTGTAAATACTTGAGAATAGGAAGAGTTTTACAACGTGACTGATTTTCTGGAGTCCACGCGTTATATTATGGTTATAGACAGAAAAACTTTTCTTCCCACACCGGGAGTCGAACCCGGGCCGCGTGGGTGAAAGCCACGAATCCTAACCGCTAGACCATGTGGGAGACAGAGCAATGTGTGTCATGCTTGTATTTGTCTAAAGTTTGTAAAAATATTTTGTTGGTAGAATGTTAGATAGTGTTTGCCAACATGTGAAATACATATGACAGGACTGACTGAATATACACACAGACTGACTGACTGTTAGAAAGACTGACTGACTGACTAACTGACTAACTGACTAACTGACTGACTGACTGAGCTTACTGACTGACAGACTGACAGACAAGCAGACTGACTGTCAGATTGACTGTCTGTCAACTTGACTGACTGACTGACTGACTGAATGACTGATTGACGGTTTGAACATATACTTGAGAAAAAGAACCCGCTTTCATGCGCTCCTGAACACGGTATTTGCTCAGGCGGAAAATGGGCATGAAATTCGATAAATTCACATGATTAAGTATAGCACATATAAAAATTCCCGCACAACTGGTTAAAAAGAATTAAGGAAATACTACCGAAGAACTTGATTTCCCGTAGATAAATTTTTATGAAAAATTAGATGGAATGAAGGAGTAGTAGTCATGCACGTGACAGGTGAAAAATAATGTGTCATTTTTTACAAAAATATATTTTTTTAATTTTTTTTCAAAAAATTTTTTTACCCGATTAATTTTAATTGAACTTTCAAAAAACTGTTTAACAGTGAAAAAATGACTTTTCTGATTAACAATAAACCCTGTATTTCATATCAGATGGAGATCGACTCAAAAACTGACGTTGAAAGATATGTATTTCTATTTATGATTATTATTATTTATGAAATTTTTATTTATGATATTTTTACTTATGATATTTATATTTATGATAATTATATTTATGATAAATATGTACAAGTCAATGAGTCGGAAAATCATGCGGGCGAGAATTGACATGCATGAATTCCAGAGAAAATTTGCATTCCATTTATATTCTGACGCCTCATGATCATTTTTATGACTGACATTTCTTGAAAATGCACCAAAACGAGCATTTTTATAATTCTCTTGTTATCAAAAATTATCTTTGTGCGGTCCTGTCTTGCGTTGGCGAAACCTCCGAAGGGGGGGGGAATTTTCCCAAAGAGGGGGAATTGGCAAAATTTAGGTCTTTTTACCTAGACCTTGAAGAACATACTCCACTTTTGTAAATGCCAAAGAGGAATTCCACATCCACCCGTCCTTTAGTGCCGTCTTGCAGTGTTCGTGTGTTAAAAAAAGTTTGCTGTTTAACATGAAAAAGGACTAAGCATTTTGGAAACATTTTACCAACAAAAAAACGGTTAAAATAAGAACTTCAAATTTTTCCCAAATGAATGTTAAATGCTTTATATAAGATAGGCCATGATTTGAAAAAAAGGTAGCTAATTAATTCTAAATTGATACCCGCCCTACAAATCGAAGAAATGTACCCTAATATGTAAATGTTCTCAAACAAAAAATATATTCCTCAATAAAAAAAGATTGACAATCTGCATAGAAATTTCTACAGAATTTGATAAACTTCAGTAAAAAAGTCAACAAGCAAATAAACCCAGATATTGTCTACTTATGTGGTCTGATTTTGTTTTCAAAAAGTAACTTTACCCGGCCAATTTGTGAAAGTTGCCCTCGAAGTAACCCTCCATCGGAAATTCAATCCGTCGCCGGCGGACGAACCAATTCTCCAAAGAGAGGGGAATTTCCTCAAAGAGGGGGAATCGGCAGTTTTCAGACCGATTTACCTACACCTCAAGGAGCAAACTTAACTTTTTGTAACCGCCAAAGAGAGGGGAATTCGACTTTTCCCACCTTTTCTCGACCGCTAGTGGCTTGGGTGTTTTCGACGTGCTTTTTTCGTAGTCGGGTTGAACTGATACAACCAGAAAATATCCTCGATTGAATGGTAACTTTGTAAACTTTCTCCATTATTTTTAAAGGAAGACTTCTTGGTTTACAAATAAGTTTTGAAGTAGGATTAAACTACTGTATGTACAGGGTGTCCCATCCTTAACCGCTGATGTTGACGGTTTCGTGTTTCTTGCAATTTCCAGTGAATTTAAACTACGCGCCAAAAAGTTTTTGGCTAATCAAGAAACCCTGAAGAGGCTATACAATGACTGACTGACTGACAGACACGCGGAGGCGTGAAAAAAGTTGACACTTTCTCGCTCATTTGTCTTAGTTAACAAACGAAGTACGAATGACGTTTTGAAGTATGACGTTTTGAAGTAAGACGGACATTGAGGTACACGTACGTCAAAAATCTCGATCGAAACTCAACACACGTCGTTGTGGTGGAAATGTAATAACCTAGAGCTTGGTCAGGGTATCTTGTTACTAATTATTTTTCTGAAAACCTTATAACGAAAAACAATAATTAAGTTGGGCATGTTATACAAATGTGGTATGAACAGCTGAAATTTTTGAATAATTTTTTTTACGCGCACCGAAATTTGAATGCGCGCCAAAAGGTTTACAGTAAAAAATTCGGAAAAGCGAGGAACTGTGCCCAAATTTTACCCGGGTTTTGTGATGAACCATAAAAGTTTTGGCGCGCAATTTGAATTCAAAATTGATGCTGGCGCGCGTAAAAAATTTACTGCGAACGCTGCGCCTAATTTCTTGTATTGGTGCGTAAAGAGTCCCTAAAATTCATTAATCAGTTTAAAAATTGAAAAAGAATAGAAAATTAATCATACTAACTCAATCAAATGAAAACTAGTAATTCTTTCAGAAACGGTAAATTCACAATTTCTTAAAGTTTCCGGACATAAAGTACATATGCTAAAGTCAGTCGATCATTAACAACAAAAGTTTTCCGACTGCCACTCAGTTTGTCATACATCAGCCACAACTGACATGGGGGTTTTCACGGCGACCCCAAAACATCGACGTTTGCGACAATGATAAATGACGTACAAAATGCTCTGGGTACTCAATGAATGTCATTTAGTCGAGAGAAGTTAATGAGAGGAGGGGGCTTGACCAAACGAATTAAATATATGTAACTTCATTTTGACGAAAACTTCTGATTCTGATTAATTGAATGATTCTGATTGTGAACGTCTAAAAAAGTTGAAAACTCTATGTGCAAGAAAAAAGTTCATTCTTGGTATTAGCTGTCATCGCCAATATATGCAAATATATAAGATCCACTTCTTCAGTGGCCTTCCATTAATTCTGTGTTGGTCACCTAATGATTCCCAAACTCGTTGAACTTCCGGGGAGAAAGCAACAACGACTTGATGAATTAATGGTCGTCTGAATGGTGACCACACGGGGACAAAGCGTATTTAGTATTTCTTGTAATTTGAATGTTTTCCGCGCGAACTTCAAATTTATTGAATGTTGGAAACAACAGCGACTTAA
>OZ038448.1:2687256-2689976 GCA_964036265.1 Daptonema setosum
GCATGGAGTGATGATGATTGATGTGCGTGTGAACACGGATTGCCTGATGTTTCATTATCAGACGTTTTGGGCAATAGTTTCGCTTGCAGAAACAACATACGGGCTTTAATATAACCCATTCAGGGTTTCTTGTTAGCCAAACATATTTTGGCGCGCAGTTTGAATTCAAATCAGTTTTTGGGGCGCTCTCAAAATTTCAATAACAAAAAAAAATTCTCAAATTAGAGTTAGACAAACGAAAGTTTCGCTTGCAAATTCATTGCTTTCGGTCCAAAAATAACATTTTGATAACAAGAAACCCTGGCCAGGCTATAAAAAGACCATTTGTTTTTTCTATTTTAAACTGGTCGGATGAAACAGTAATTATTATTTTATCGTACATGTAATTATCATACATATGAAAAGTTCAACAAAAAAATTTCCAAAAAAAATATTAAAACCATATTTTATGCTATCTCAAAACAATTAACGACTTTTCCATCTGATTTACATCTTTTCATTAATACTTAACCGAAAAAAACTAAGTTCCTACCAAATACAGAAATATGAAGTCAAGTATTAAAAAAAAACTAAAAAAATACACGTCTCAAATGTAGTACGTCATTTTCTCAACTGAATTTATCGTGATTTATGACAATCTGATAATGTCTTACACTAATTGATTTTGACTGATTGTCTGCCTGACTAACCTATTGATTTACTGATTGAATGATCGAAGTGACAGTTATTCACTGATCGTTAAGAATGAAATTCTAATAGTTTATAGGAATAACTTACAGAACCTACAAAAACATATTTTTGTATGTGCATGTAGTTATATTGGATGATCCTAAAGTCTCAATATTGGATGATCCTAAAGTCTCAATAGTCAGTCAGTCAGTCAGTCAGTAAGTAAGTGAATCAAGCAGTCATTCAGTCAGTTAGTAAGTCATTTATGTAGTTTGTCAGTCAGTCAGTCAGCATCAAAGCGGTTGTAGAATATTTACTGTCACAGAATACTCCCACTTAAATTACCAGAAAATAACTTTGACCTTGGTTTGTGCACATAAACGTCAATCACTCGAATTAACCATGATCATAAACTATTGGACTGATTAAAAGAATTCACAGCAGACTTGACTGACTGACTGACTGACTGACTGACTGACTGACTGACTGACTGACTGATTGACTGACTGACTGACTGACTGACTGGCTAACTGACTGACTGACTGACTGACTGGCTAATGTATAATATGGCTGGCTAATATGTATGTACATATGTATGTACATGCAATAACAAACATTTGAAAAGTTTTTGCAATTTCTTATCAGTTGAATACAATATCCGTTAAGCACTAACGGACTGACTGACTGACTGATTCACTGTATGACTGACTGACTGACTGATCGACATGACTGACTGACTGACTGACTGATTGACTGACTGACTGACATTCTGACTAACTGAATGGCTGATTGAATTTCTGAGTGACTGATTTCAATAAACCACATCGGCAACGGCAACAGATGAACTTTTATTTGAGAACACATGTGATTTTCACAAAACTCTTCACTGACTTCCTTTGAACAAAGACTACTTTGAACCAAATCAAATTGTCGGTACATCTGGTTGCAGACTGCTTGCTTGACTGACAGATTGGCTTGACTGAAGTGAAGAAGCAGACATATCAGTCAGTAAGTCAGTCAGTCACGAAAACCGGACAGTCATTCTTTGACAGTCTGACTGACTGACTGGTTGGAAGCTGGTCTAACTTTGCATGACATCCGGGCATAGAAAAGCCCATAAATTTGCGGATGAAAAAAGTTTAAAATACTTTCTAAAAAGAACAACATTTATAAAAAAGATACAGAAAAAGTGTTTTATGTAAAAATGTTCTAACTTTTTTTCTTTTGGAGGGAGGTTTCCCTCACAAGGGGAAATTGCCCCCGCCGCCATCTAGAAAGTTCCACACCAGAATGTGCGCCCGAGGAGGTCCTCTCGTTTATATACGCTCAAATGAATGCATTATTAATGACTGCCAGCGGGCCAGTGAGTGAGTGAGTGAGTGAGTGATTGAGTGAGTGAGTGAGTGAGTGAGTGAGTGAGTGAGTGAGTGAGTGAGTGAGTGAGTGAGTGAGTGAGTGAGTGAGTGAGTGAGTGAGTGAGTGAGTGAGTGAGTGAGTGAGTGAGTGAGTGAGTGAGTGAGTGAGTGAGTGAGTGAGTGAGTGAGTGAGTGAGTGAGTGAGTGAGTGAGTGAGTGAGTGAATGAGTTAGTGATTGAGTAAGTGCATCAGTATTTGGCTGTAAGTTTACGATTATGATAGGACGCTAACTGACATATTTGAATAAGATGAAGCTCACAAGATTGTATACTGTTCTCATTAGACAATCAAAAAATCTGGAACGAAATAAGAAGAAGAAAATTGTGATTCCGAGTTTCTCAGTATATGTATTTTTTTATATGCAGCATTATAGATTTGAATCAGCGAAAAATCCAATGAGTTTTTAGCAATATTCTCGGACAGACTTAGGAAATCGCACATGTGGCCAGCTGCAACAGGACATAAAGTCGAGGCATCCGAGTTATGGGCACATATGAAAGCAGTCATGCTGGCGGACGAGCTGCTTTTCCAAGAGGAAGGAATCTTCCCCAAAACAGGTGGGAATTAACGAACTTGAAGCCATTTTACCTTTTCCTTCGAAAGAAAATTATAGATATTGGAACTCCCCTAAGGAT
>OZ038448.1:2690176-2695176 GCA_964036265.1 Daptonema setosum
AACAGTTGTTCTTCATAGCCTACGCAAATGTTAGTTACTCACTCACTCACTCACTCACTCACTCACTCACTCACTCACTCACTCACTCACTCACTCACTCACTCACTCACTCACTCACTCACTCACTCACTCACTCACTCACTCACTCACTCACTCACTCACTCACTCACTCACTCACTCACTCACTCACTCACTCACTCACTCACCCACTAACTCACTCACTCACTGACTCACTCACACACACACTAATTTACAGATGTACTGCACGCTCATGCTCCCATCCGAATACGAGCACTACATTCGATCCGACCCTCACGCCCCCAACAAGTATCGAGCTTCGCTACCCTTGAGAAACGTACCAGAATTCGCCAAAGCATTTTCATGTCCCACTGATAGCTTGATGAATCCGAAGAAGAAATGCACCATGTGGTGAAGGTCAGTCAGTCAGTCCGTCCGTCCGTCCGTCCGTCCGTCCGTCAGTCAGTCAGTCAGTCAGTCAGTCAGTCAGTCAGTCAGTCAGTCAGTCAGTCAGTCAGTCAGTCAGTCAGTCAGTCAGTCAGTCAGTCAGTCAGTCAGTCAGTCAGTCAGTCAGTCAGTAAGTCAGTCAGTCATTCAGTCTGTCAATCAATCCGTCAGTCTGCCAGTCATTCAGTCAGTCAGTCGGCCAATCAGTCAGTCAGTCAGTCAGTCAGTCAATCATTCAGACAGTCGGTCAGTCAGTCTGTCAGTCAGTCAGTCAGACAATCATTCAGACAGTCGGTCAGTCAGTCTGTCAGTCAATCAGTCAGTCAATCTATCGATTATTTCCAGCCGACCCTCTCGAAATTTCACATCGTCCGTGGCAATATCCGCATTTGTGTCTCGTTTTTTTGTGATCGTTAAGAAGAGATTTTTTTTATAAAAAATTTACTGAAAAAGCGTTTTTGCTCGCTTCATGTTGACATAAAATCTAAAAATGCACTAGACCACGTTTTTGTATAGTCGGTTATGGATAAACCTTTCCAAAAAGCTGTACATGATTTTTTGTACACATACATAGTGAAATGGTAATTTAGCTGTTTAAAAGTTGCTGAAAAAAAATTTACTGAAAAAGCGTTTTTGCTCGGTTCATGTTGAATTGTGTCACATAATTTGTCATAACAATACGTGTTACCAAAATTTTATTCCTTAATTTGCAGTTTATACAACGATGTTTTTTCTCATTTATTATTTATTATTTCCTATTGGATAATTGAATTTCTGTATAAATAACATGCTGTTTTTACTTCTTTCTTTGTTCTTTATTTTTTTCGTCGGTCCCAAGCTTTACGCGTTTTCAGTGTCATTTCTTTTATTACGCAGTCACTAAAAGTTTTTGTTTAGCAAAACTAATTGACATAAAATCCAGAAATGCACTAGACCACGTTTTGTATAGTCGGTTATGATAAACCTTTCCAAAAAGCTGTACATGATTTTATGTACACTTACATACATAGTGAAATGGTGCTTTAGCTCTGTTTTATCGCATTAAACAATTTTCCCAGAATAGGTTTACAGTTTCTATGAATCAAAGTCCTTTTTTTACCTGAATTTTTTGTAAACCTTTAGGCCGCATAAAATAAACACGCCGAAAATTCCGTTTTCAGGTTTTGTGTGGATGGTAGATTTTCGCATTTCGCATGTCAAATTCGGAAAGGTTTATCATAATCGACTATACCGCTGCGGTGTTTCACCAGCCGTCTGTAAATACACCTAAGGTTGTCGCCCGTGAAACATTATGCCGTGCGTGTGTTGAGTAGAGGCGAGAAAATCTTTGTTTCAGGATTGGCATCTTTCTGTTTCCCGCAACTTAACAGACGATCAAATTTCCAAACCTCGAAAATTTTACTGGAATTTTTCCCAAACACGAAATTTGCGTGCTCATTAAGTTTGGTGAACCACTGAAATACCACCGCTGCGCGGGCCTAACGCGCTTGTCCAGCCTCACGATAGGTGAACGGGGGTTAACGGACATTAAAACTTTTTATGGAATAAATTCTTGGTGACAGTTTTTGAAGTTCTAGGAAACGTTTTTGGGTTTGGAATTTTGTACTATAAAATATATGGAATATATTCTACTATACTACAATATGAATCTAGTCATCGAGCTTACAGTTTAATTATTCATCTTTGTGTGCTAATTCTTTGTCTAATTAATGTCTCTTTTGTAATATTATGTTAAATATAATTTTATGATATGTTATTTTAGATAATTTTATTATTATTATATTATGTTTAATTTTATGGGATGGTATTATATGGTATGGTATTTTATGGTATGGTATTATATGGTATTTTATATAATTTTATTATTATTAATTATTAATTATTATTTATTTATTATTATTAATATAATATTTTATTATATTGATAATCTTATGTTTTGTTATATTGGAAAATTGGGGACTGAATTTGAATGGGCCCCATTTCTCTCTGTCACTGGCGGATGAGCTAATCCTTCAAAGGGAGGGGAATTTCCTCAAAGAGGGGGGAATTTCCTGTTCCGAGACTATTTTATCTACACCTTGAGGAACAAATTTTTGTTTTGAAACTGCCAAAGAGGGGGGAATTCCACTTTTCCCACCCCTTCTCGTCCGCTAGTGCTCTCTGTGATCTCTGGTTATGGAATCTTGATGACATTCAAATTCGTTATCTTAAATACTTGAGAGCACTAGCGGACGAGAAGGGGAGGGAAAAGTGGAATTCCCCCCTCTTTGGTGGTTTCAAAAAGTTGCATTTGTTCCCTAAGGTGCAGGTAAATGGCCTGAAAACTGCCGATTCCCCCTCTTTGACGAAATTCCCCTCTCTTTGGGAATTTAGCTCGTCCGCCAGTACTTGAGGAGAGTGTTATACTGTGTTTATTTACTATGTTCCATACTTTTTGAATTTGTTTCTCTTAAGAAATATATGTCATTTGAGCTAAAAATAATCAGCCATGATAAACAGAATCGTACATATGTTTTTTTAGCATAGTGATTTTTATTCAATAAGGAAAAGTGGTATGTGTAAATCGCAGGAAAAACACTAGTGAAACGTGACAAATTAAATATTTTCAGTTTTATGCCATAACAGCAAAGTAAGATAGCAAGTCACAAATATAAAGCCCGTATGTTATTTCTGCAAGCAAACGTACTGCCCAAACATCTGATAATGAAACATCAGTAGCCTCAACTCAACTCGGTTGACACCATAGTTTAACACCAGAGCATGGGGTGATGATGATTGATGTGCGTGTTAAAACTGATTGTCTGATGTTTCATTATCAGAAGTTTTGGGCATGATTTTTGTTCGCAGAAACAACATATGGGCTTTAGTGAAAAAATGGTCATCCGATTGACAAATGACAATCACTAATCATCAACAACGTTCTTGAATGCGCTGTGTCTCAACCCTGGGCTCGAACCAGGAGCATCGGCGAGCGCGGCCGGCATCTTAACCATTCGACAAACGTGACGCTTCGTTTCGGCTATAAATTGCTCGACGCTGACTGGTTGGATCAGTAGATAAGGAAATAATCAAATTAACCGACTATAAAAACGATGAGAGATAAAAACAGTTATAAAACCGTAATCTTAAGCTACATCTTAGGGTAAGACCGACAGAAGATTCTACAAAACTACAACTTGGAGGACCAACGCGGATGTTTCCATTCCATTCTAGTAAAAACAATTTCGAATATGGGATAAAAAAGAATAACGGTCATTTGACGGAGATGGCCATCGGGAATGATTCTCAGCATCTACATACGTTAGGATGCTAACGAGGAGGTCATCCCATATCAGTCTGTGCGGAGCGACTAACCCCCACAGAGAGAGTGCGATGTCTTTAACGCCCCTGATCAACATGGAAGCTTTGTAATCACTATGAGTTTCGAACTCACGCACGAGTCACGACCCACGCTACTTTACGAAGCGCGTTAACCAACTGAGCCACGTGGCTGATAAAGAAGCTTTATGATAAAACACAGGTTATTTTTTCATTCTTTATCTTGATCAGTGGAAGTTATAATCTTAAGCAGTCATTCATTCTCTTGATCAAAAAAATATATAATCCTAAGCAGTCTCATGATAAATTGTGAATGCTTGACTCGGTATTTGTCAACATTATGCCATGAGGGTCTGATGAAAAGAATCAGTGAGCCATGAAATCCAATGATTTTTCTGATTGTTTTCGTGTTAAATGGAGGCAGTCAGTCAGACATTTATGTACATACAGTATATAATGCAACAGGAAAAAACTACAGTACAGCACTCAGGACTAGTCAGTTGCAAAAAGCTTGCAATTTTTTTCAGAACTTTTCATGACGTTACGAAACGGTTCGTTTCGAAATTTTCCTCGGTTTCTGTCTTCCGAAACAAATTGAAACGTCATGAAAAGTTCCGAAAGAAATTGCTAAATATTTGCAACTGAAAAAAGATGGGGGCCGGCGACGCAGACTGACGGCTAGCTAGCTGGAAATCCAACTAAAGCCCGTATGTTGTTTCTGCAGGCAAAATAATGCACAAAACATCTGATAATGAATCATCACTAGCCTCAACTCAAATCGGTTGACACCATAGTTTAAAACAGTGTAGCATGGGGTGATGATGATTGATGTGCGTGTTAACGCTGATTGTCTGATGTTTCCTTATCAGAAATTTTGGCCAATGATTTTGTATACGGCATACGGGCTTTACTACTGTTTTTACGCAATTTCTTGAGATTCATGTTTGTTTTTCTGACCATTTTAAAGGTGTTGAAACCGGGTGAACAAAAAACTCGTTAGCTATTGGAAGGCTGAAAAGTAATTGAATTCTGAAGTGAATCTGGCGATGACTTGGACTTTAGGACTTATCACTGGCGGACGAGCTAATCCTCCAAAGGGAGAGGAATTTCGTCAAAGAGGAGGAATTAGCTGTTTACAAGCCCTTTGACCCACACCTTAGAGGACAAAATCTACAGGGTGTCCCATCCTTAACGATCCGCATCCGAAAAAAAGGTTC
>OZ038448.1:2700176-2707538 GCA_964036265.1 Daptonema setosum
TAGAATAGTATCGCGTTACCGTTACACATTTAACTCGATATATAACTTTCCCAATTTTTTTAATCCCCTTTTTTCGAGTTAGTTCTGAGATACTCCAGCAAGGAAGTAAGCGTATGTCCCAGCTGTGGGGGCACTGGCGAACACGCCCAAACTCCAATGGGAAGGGAATCTTCACAAAGAGGGGAAAATTGTCAGAAATTATGCTGTTTTACCTACACCTTCTTGAACAAACTCTACTTTTGAAAACAAAAAAGGGTAGATTACACTTTTATCACCTCTTTTTGTCTGCTAGTGGCTGGCGGAAGTGACTGTTCATTCAAGTTCTTTTTTTTCAAAATCAACTGTCTCTCACAAAGAATCGGTGAACGCTTTTATCATTTGACTTTTGAATTTAAAAGAGTTACTAATTTTCAGCAAATCTCGTTATTTTTTTGTGACAGTCCAAATCCGGTTTTACACGTGTCAACACTTCATTATATGCATTAAAAATGTGCAGCATGGAAAAACATTATAACAACTTTATGGACATATTATGCGAATTTATGTATTGACAGTTATACCATTTTTCTTTAATATATACGAAACTGATTTTAAATGCGCGCCCTTTTTCTCGGTGAACCTGCAAAAAGTTTCTGAAAAATGGCGCGCATTCAAATTTAGTCTCCCAATCATATGACAATACTATATAATCACACTATACGGTCAAATAAAATGACTGATTTGGGTGATAAAATCGACACATAGACGACCATAACAAAATATACACCCGAAAAACCGACCCCATAAAAGTATTGATAAAGTTGCGCACCGAACCAATGGCGGATGAAAACATGGCTGCATTTTGAACAAAAGTTTTCCGTGAATAGCGGATTAATTGGTATCCTCAGCCAATAATTTTTAGTAGCCATAGCTCATGCTACCCCGAGAAATAGCCGTTCGTACGCCTATGGATTCTGTTACTGAAAAAACCTTCAACGCGTCCCAGTGAAGGAGAGGAGGGACAAAGTACAGAATCGGTGTTACGGGGGCATTTGTCGAGCATACACTATGGTGAAGAGATGATTGTTGTTCTGGGTTTTAGCGTATGACGTAGTACACATAACCGTAAGGTGCACATGTACTACTCTGTTTCGTCATGATCATAAGCATTCCAAAATTCTGGCATAACAGGTTCACAGTTAGTTAGACTACGAGCTCGACCATGCACATGGTAGTTCGTGGTAAAAATGTATACCTTGATTTCTGCCATGACTGTTGATACGATTTCCTCATTCGCCAGGAAAGACCATCAGAGCTTTGAACTGCGTTATTATCCACAACCGAAGTGTTAAGCAACAGTCATATCAGCTAAAGATCATGTCTATAAGGAATAAATAGTAAATGTGAAATGACAACGCAATGGAACAAACACATTGGAAAGTTGTACCCGGAAAATTATGCGGTTACCGTATTTGTATGGAATGAAGAAAATCAGTTGGTAAAATACAGTAAAAATTTTGGGGACCCGGCTACACGGAGGTTCAGCTAGACTGTACATGGCGCTTATTGGTTACCCAAGTCTCTATGCTTAGAGTGGAATCTCTCATTCTACATAGCTTGGGGGCGTGGTCAACCAATAGACATCGAGAATGGCTAAGCTTAAAATTCGGGGGCATCGCCGAAACTCTGAGAAGCCGGACACATGTCTTTTACTTAAAACAGGATGTTAAATAGGAAAGTTATCCGATCTTAAAATCTACCTCCATCTGATTTCCTTCTGTCAAGTACAGGCAAAATGGAAACACAAACTGATATGTATCACAATGTTTATGGAATGATGGACATCATATCACATGATCCTTGTAATAAATTAAATTTAAAAAATTATTATTACCAATGTATACAACCATTAAAATGCTCTTTTTCTTGATTTCTCTGGATAAAAAACACGCTAAAGAGAATAAATAGAATAAACATTTGGACAGATGAACAATACTTAATTCACGATTGGGATTCTGTAGGGGGGTTCACGGCCTAGCAAATAGTGGGGATCAGTCATGAGACCAAAGGGCAAAAAAATTATGAAATAATTGTCATGTTTCTGGTTCTGGCCAAGTTGGAGCCTTTTTAGAGATTTGGTTAAAGAGCTGATTGTCTAAAACATGGCCAGATTACCAGAAGGACATGGATCAGGGAAGAGCTGCCACCGATACTGAAAAGACCTACATATTTAAAGCAACGATCGGCTGAAAGCAGATGCGGCAGTGTTTGAGTGACTCAATTTTCAACTGCTGAGTTTTTTGAGACACCTAAAATGCCAGAAATTCCTGAGACTCCTAAGATATCTAAGATAGCTATATACGTAAGATAGCAAAAAAATACCGCATCCATTCTCATCCGAAGCGCAAAGTCATAAAAATAATAAAATAATTACCTAGCTGATTGTCTCCGAAGGAGCTCAGAAATTTGGCCTGACCGGCACTCCAGCTTTGTTAATTAACTTTCGCATCATCTTCTTATACTGCGCATTAGCGTCCAGTTTCAGTTCGTCTTGGATCTCGTCCATGAGCGCAACTTCAATGTCTTCGTTCTTGTGCGCCGTTCGTCGGTTCCGACCCGATCGTTCTTCTTGGAGATCGGCGTAAAGTTGTTGTTGTAGCCGAGTAAGTCGATCGAGTTCTTGTTCTAGCTGATTGAGTTTATGGTGAGATCTGACGACGCGATGTTGATGATGATTTTGAAGTTCCTCCACAAGCTGGTTCATCTCGTCGATAAAACGCAGCTCGGCGTCGACAACGTTGTCGTAGATGGAGTCATCGAATAAATCGGTATTCGGCGATATGGTATCGGTGTGGACTCGGAGACGTCGATGATGATATTGTGGCGTGGGTGGCTAGAATAGAGAAAAAAACATTTGGGGTAATTATTGGATGAATGATAAAAAATATTTAGCTTATCTTTACTGTGGCAGTAAATGTTTGTCTGAAACATGGGCCAATTCTAATCGTCTGAGAAAACGACATCTGTTCAGTATTCGGTTTAGACTTAAGATGTATTCTGACTAATGTCATTATAGCTTTCCGATTATAGACGGAATTATTTATTGAGACAGCTTTCCACATACCTGCATGACATCCAGAATTTCGCCAACAGCATCTTGGTCGGAAAAATCTGCGGGTACTTCTTGTGATTGCGAGCCCGGCACCTAAAGTGATCCATGTTTAAGAAACTGTCGTTTCGTTGACGAACTTTAATTTCAAAAATCTTTCTTCAGAAATTGTGCAACTTCTGGTAAAAAGTGATCCAAATGCCCAACCGACCTGAGCAACATCAAATATCTCCCCGACTGCTGCTTTGTCGGAAAACTCTTTAGAAGATGATTGTGTAGAAGACGGTGATCGCTTATAACGAAGTTGACTACGCACATCGGGAACGATCACCGGCTGTGTTTCTTCCCTAGATACGTGAGCTGCAAAGAGTGAGTGACTGCGTGAGTGAGTGAGTGAGTTAGTTAGTTTGTGAGTTAGTGAGTTAGTGAGTTAGTGAGTGAGAGAGTGAGTTACTTACAGACAGACTAACCATAATACGATCGGTGGTCGACGGGTAACGAGCTTACTGTCACTGTTTTCCAGGTCAGTAAGAGCGCAAGAACGAGGGCGTAGCCGCCCGTCGAGGTGAGATACTGCGACAAACGTGGCAGCATATTTTGGTGATTGATGGGTGAGAGAAATTTCTAGGTTATCAATTTATTTGGCAGCTCTGAAAAAAGACAGTGTCAGGAAATCTTTCAGAGGTTACTGAGGTTATCACAAACATTAACGTAAAAATCCAATCTATCATCAAATATAACATAATGATTTTATAAAAGTCGGATACAGTTGGATCAAACTTAGCAGCAGCATGGAAAAATAGTAAAGATGACTTTAAATAGTTCAACTTGCGGAAATGACTATATCATCACAGCAGCGTGCCCAGCCTACCGTAACCTGAATGCAAACAACACTGTTGTACGTTGCACCCCAGAGTCAGACCACTAGTGGACGAGAATTCCCCCTTTTTGGTATTCTCAAAAAAGTGGGGATTGTTATAGAAGGTAACGTAACCTATTTTCTGCCGATTCCCCTTCTTTGAAAAGATTCCCTTCTTTTGGAGGTGGGGCTCGTCCGCTAGTTAATTAGAATATGAGGCCATCAGGAAGCAAACCATCAATTGATCGTATAGAAGAAACAAGTTTCGAGGCCACTGTTTTGCACGTCGAAGCTTATCATTTAGATTTTTTCATGCTTATAGAGTCGTGTTTCTCATACTGTCAGAAAAACAGCAGAATCTATGGGGATTTTATGATGACGTCGCAAATTAGCTTCGCGCTGTAACCATTAAAAAAATGAATATCATATTTTTTTGAGAAAATGGGTGTCAATTTAATAAGCAGTCACTAGCGTGGGCTTAATCGGTCGTAAAAATTCCATTGAACTACGAAAAAACAACTACCTGGTTGTAACATACATACCACTGATGTGGTAAAAAAAACTTCTCCGCAGTTATCGCTTACTTACACATACTCGTGATTCTGTACTATTTTTACCAATACTTTAAGTAAGGTCTTACGCATGTCATCTGATATAAACCATGTAGTATTTGATCAGCGTACAGAGTCCACGACAGTGTGAAGCAGTGAACCCTTAATCGGGTCCAGAAAAACACGAGTGATAGAGTGGGGGTGGCAGATAAGAGCAAGGTGTTTTTTGGGTTGGGCTGAAATCCTGCTGTTTGTTTCTACAGAAAGCATGTCTTGGATTTCATCGAAATTACAATAAACTGCTATGGTTATGGTTTCGTTAAGGGCGCGCGCAAGATCAACCATGGGTTTCAGACCTGAACAAAATTTGGTGAGAGAAGAACTGGCTCTGGCTCATAAGAAATTCTTGATGATGAGAAGAGTGAAACAGATACAAAGATTCTGTGATTGTCGGTGACCTTGCAAGACCTGATCACTCTGTACTTTGAATTGTTGACGTTCACTAGCCACATTAGCGGTGAGTCCACACACCTACCACTCCCGACGGCACGGCGCTGCACCAGCCGATTCGGCGGACGAGATACTCCGCTCCAGAGGAAAGGATTATCTCCACCTCAGGAAATCTCATTTAGGAGAATCTCAGAGAACCTACACTCGAAACTCGCTTAGAAGTTCTCAAGTGTGTTGGGTTTTATTTAGTTTTACTGATGCCTTGATCACGCACTACTCGAGCAAATCGGCTGGGCTGTCCGGAGCACTGATAACAATAAAAGTCACCTGGACCGACCGCATTATGACTGCGGAAGAGAATTTGATTGTGAATGGTAAACTTTTGCGACTTCTGCCACGTACCAAAGGATTGAAAAAGTTTGTCGCAAAAAGCTGTAGAGTTTTTTGCTCAATCATAAGACACCTACGTCACTGCTTAATCTTGTTTTTAAAGAGGATTATCTATCTAAAATAAACAATACCACTGTTGGAACAGTGAGTTTCTGATGAATATGACTTTGCAGTGGGCCCAAGCAGCCCGTTTGTACTCTGCTCGGGGCATAGTACAAATACCGTAACCAAGAGTGGGCTGGTACTGTAAAACAAATGGTCGAAACACTTTAGAAGCGAATCTGCAGATGTTACTCTTTGTCGCATATCCCACAACGCTTTCAAGTTATAAAGCTCTAAACAGTTTACAGTACCCGCAAATCAACAGATGTTAGTCTTTGCAGCTTATTATATCACCAGAACACTTTCAAGTGATGAATTTGTAAACTCTTTATTGTCGAATGAACGGATGTTACTCTTGGCCAAACGTTAATCTTGGCCAAACGTTACTCTTGGCCAAACGTTTATTCCAGACCGCTTTCAAGTGATAAAGTTATGAACACATTAGTAGCAAATTAGCTGATGTTACTTTTTGCCACACGTTACATGTATTCCAGAACACTTTCAAGTGATGAAGATCTAAACAGTTTCTCAACAAATGATCTGATGACACTTTCTGCCACAGATTATGTTTCAGAACACTTCAAGTATTGAAGATCTAAACACTTTATTATCAAATGAAATGATGTTACTTTTTGCCGCGCATTTCATTCGGGAACACTTTCAAGTGATGAAGATACTGTACATTTTACCACCATCTATAATCGATACACCTCATTCAGTGAGCTAAACACTCACAGAGCACTTAGCAGAATTCCACTTAGCGAAGTCACTTAGAGAAATAAGATCAGTAGTTTTTCTTGAAATCTCACATTTGCTGATTGAAACTATGTACCAATAACCTGGCTCTTCTATGCATCGAACAGGTTCGCACGCTAGATCTGGGGATGATCTAGAAAATTACGGGATTTGATTCTCGTAAATACTTCATGAGACTTGACGATTACCGGTTTGCTGCAATTGCCGCCTTCATGTTTAAATGGACCAGCGGACAAGAAGGCTTGGGAAAGGTGGAACACCTCTCTCTTTAGCGTTTCCAAAAAGTCGAATTTGTTCTCTAGGGTGTAGATGAAATGGTCTAGAAACTGGTAAATCTCCCCTCTTTGACGGAATTCCCCTCGATTTGTAGGGTTAGCTAGTCCGCTAGTGTTTGAATGTCTATCATGTTTAACAATCGCGTGCCGATAGCCACACTTTTAATGTCCGAATGCCATGATTTTGAATGTCTAACATTTTTCATCAAGTGAGAAATTCTAATTTCAAAGTGTGCTGAGATTCTTAGTGGTTCAGATGCTGCCATTGCCCGTCAGTTTATTCAACCTCTCTAGCCACATCGAGAACATCATTCCGATATGGCGTTAGTGTGATTGGATCCTTTAGCAACGAAGAAGTTCCGGTTGACATGGAACGATAGGAAGTAGTAAACAATGGGTAAGACTATATTTATGCTTGATTCTCTCGCCAACGCTATTCCTAAAATAAATGGAACGGAGGTTGTTGATTGATTGCTAATTTATTGACTATTTGCTGCTAATAAGCACTCAGGAGGAAACTTAATTGAACAGTTCTAATAATAAGTTGCACTTTATATGTATTGACTGTACATCCAACGTATCTTAGTAAATATGTTGTCACTTAACGTTAATAAAAGATGCACTAATATAACTTCCTTACTCGGGCAATAACTAAGATTAATATTTTACGATAAACATTGGATGTAATTTTTTTCTGATTTGATAATTAACTACAGAAATTGTGGTATGACAGTTTCAGGTGAAATTCAGGGTCTTTTTGTTGCGATTCTGCACTTTTTAACGTGGAATAAGTTACACAAATTTATAGATGAACTCTCTGGTTGTACTCTCTCACATATGCGCAGTTTCAAAAACCCAAAAGAAAAAAACTGTTTGTGTTTGGAATATGGG
>OZ038448.1:2707738-2731823 GCA_964036265.1 Daptonema setosum
GTTTCAAGGCCGGATAGGTTTGGGCTTAGTCCTAAGTTTTGATGTGGGCTTGGGCGCGAACCAAAGTTATATGCCCTAATGGATCAAGTAACGAAATATGAGCTTGTGACCAAGCTTAAGCCCATTAATAAGCCTAGGTTTATTCCTGAGCTCAAGCATATTGAAGTAATACATTTGATTTGTGTTTGAGCGTTACTAAATCCAATTGTGGTTGTGTGCAAATCGTTCTAGCATTTGTCAGACAGCAGGCCAGCCAGTTTCTTCTTGAGAACGTAATGTTTCACGATCTTGACAACCTGGACTGTCTGTTCCCTAATAGTTTATCAAGAAGCTCGTTAAAAATGCATTATGAGTTATCATCGTTGCTGAAAATTCCTGTTTATATTTTGATTTCAATCAGAATCCGCCAGGTGCAAAACTAGTCCTTTTCAATTCATTAACCCAGACAACTAGACAGCTAGAACTTAGAACTAAAAAGTCGAAAGTTTAGTATACGTATACTTTTCCTCCTTGATGAACGCAAGTAGAATAATAATGCGTTACCGTTACACATTTAACTCGATATATAATTTTCCCAATTTTTTATCGCCTTTTTTCAACTCAGTTCTCAGATACTCCAGAAATGAAGTACGCGTAGGTTCCAGCTGTGGGGCACTGGCGAACAAGCCCAAACTCCAAAGGGAAGGGAATCTTCCCAAAGAGGGAGAAATTGTCAGAAATTATGCTGTTTTACCTTCACCTTCTTGAACAAACTCTACTTTTGAAAACAAAAAAAGGGTAGATTACACTTTTACCACCTCTTTTTGTCTGCTAGTGGCTGGCGGAAAGTGACTGTTCATTCACGTTCTTTTTCTTCAAAATCAACTGTCTCTGACAGAGACAAAGACAAAGAATCGGTGAACGCTTTTATTATTTGAACTTTGAATTTAAAAGAGTTACTAATTTTTAGTAAATCATGTTTTTTTTCTGACAGCCCAAATCCGGTTTTTACACGTGTCAACACTTCATTATATGCATTGAAAATGTGCAGCATGGAAAACATTATAACAACTTTATGGACATATTATGCGAATTCATGTATTGACTGTTATACCATTTTTATTCAAATTACGAAAACGAATTTGAATGCGCGCCCTTTTTCTCGGTGAACCTGCAAAAATTTTCTGAAAAATGGCGCGCATTCAAATTTAGTCTCCCAATCATATGACAATTCTATATAATCACACTATACGGTCAAATAAAATGACTGATTTGGGTGATAAAATCGACACATAGACGACCATAACAAAATATACACCCGAAAAACCGACCCCATAAAAGTATTGATAAAGTTGCGCACCGAACCAATGGCGGATGAAAACATGGCTGCATTTTGAAAAACAGTTTTCCGTGAACAGCGGATGAATAGATAATCTCAGCCAATAATTTTCAGTAGCCATAGCTCATGCTACCCCGAGAAACAGCCGTTCGTACGCCTATTTATTCTGTTACTGAAAAAAACTTCAACGCGTCCCAGTGAAGGAGAGGAGGGACAAAGTACAGAATCGGTGTTACGGGGGCATTTGTCGAGCATACACTATGGTGAAGAGATGATTGTTGTTCTGGGTTTTAGCGTATGACGTAGTACACATAACCGTAGGGTGCACATGTACTACTCTGTTTCGTCATGATCACCAGCATTCCAAAATTCTGGCATAACAGGTTCACAGTTTGTTAGACTACGAGCTCGACCATGCACATGGTAGTTCGTGGTAAAAATTTATACCTTGATTCCTGCCATGACTGCTGATACCACTTCCGCATTCGCCAGGGATGACCATCAGAGCTTTGAACTGCGTTATTATTCACAACTGAAGGGTTAATCAACAGTCATGCCAGCTAAAGATCATGTCTGTAATGGATAAACAGTAAATGTGAAATGACAATGCAATGGAACAAGCACATTGGAAAGTTGTACCCGAAATTATGCGCTTACCGTATTTGTATGGAATGAAGGAAATCAGTTGAGAAATCGGAGGCGGCTACGCGGAGGTTAGGCGAGTTCGCTGAAATTTCAGCTAGACTGTACTTGGCGCTTATTGGTTGCCCACTTACCTAAACTTAAAGTGGATTTTCTCATTTTAGCTTGAGGCGTGGCCAACCAATAGACATCGAGAACGACCGAGCTTGATTTTCAGTGGCCTCGCCGAAACTCTAAGAAGCTGGACAGATGGGATTTCGCAAAACGGGATATTAAAAGAGAAAATGTATTCGATCTTAGAATCTACCTTCATCTGATTTCCTTCTGTCAAGTACGGGCAAAATTAAAACACAATTTGATATGTATCACAATGTTTATGGAATGATGGACATCATATCACACGATCCTTGTAATAAATTAAACTGAATAAATTATTATTACCAATATACTTTCTGTATACAACCATTAAAATGCTCTTTCTGAGTGATTTCTTTGGACAAGAAAACTCGCTAAGGTAAATAAATAGAGTAAACATTTGGACAAATGAATAATACATAATTCACGATTGGGATTCTTAATGGGTGTTCACGGCCTAGCAAATATTGGGGATCAGTCATGAGACCAAATGGCGAAAATTATGAAATATTTGTCATGTTTCTGGTTCTGGCCAAGTTGGAGCCTTTTTAGAGATTTGGTTAAAGAGCTGATTGTCTACAACATAGCCAGATAACCAGAAGAACATGGATCAGGGAAGAGCTGCCACCGATACTGAAAAGACCTACATGTACTTATGTAAAGCGACGACAGACTGAATGCTGATGCGGCAGTGTGTGAGTGACTTAATTTTAACTGCTGTGTTCGAGTTGTTCGAGATACCTAAGATACCAGAAATGCCTAAGTTATCTAATGTATCTAAGATAGCTATATACCTAAGACTACACTCAGCAAAAGCATACCGCATCCATTCTCATCCGAAACGCAGAGTCATAAAAATAATAAAATAATTACCTAGCTGATTGTCTCCGAAGGAGCTCAGAAATTTGGCCTGACCGGCACTCCAGCTTTGTTAATTAACTTTCGCATCATCTTCTTATACTGCGCATTAGCGTCCAGCTTCAGTTCGTCTTGGATCTCGTCCATGAGCGCAACTTCAATGTCTTCGTTCTTGTGCGCCGTTCGCCGATTCCGACCTGATCGTTCTTGTTGGCTATCGGCGTAAAGTTGTTGTTGTAGCCGAGTAAGTCGATCGAGTTCTTGTTCGAGCTGATTGAGTTTATGGTGAGATCTGACGACGCGATGTTGATGATGATTTTGAAGTTCCTCCACAAGCTGGTTCATCTCATCGATAAAACGCAGCTCGGCGTCGACAACGTTGTCATAGATGGAGTCATCGAAGAAATCGGGACTCGACGATATGGTATCGGTGTGGACTCGGAGGCGTCGATGACGATGTGGTTGCGTGGGTGGCTGAAATAGAGAGATGAATGTATTTACATTTGGGATAATTATTGGATTAGTGATAACGTTTTTTTCAGCTTATCTTTACTGTGTCAATAAATGTTTGTCTAAAACATGGGCCAATTCTAAAGGTATCTGTTCAGTATTGGTTTAGATTTAAGGTGTATTCTGACTAATGTCAATATAGTTTCACGATTATAGACGGAAATAATGATTGAGACAGCTGTTCACTGACCTGCATGACATCCAGAATTTCGCCAACAGCATCTTGGTCGGAAAACTCAGCGGGTACTTCTTGTGATTGCGAGCCCGGCACCTGAAGTGATCTATGTTTAAGAAACTGTCGTTTCATTCAAGAACTTTAATTTCAAAAATCTTTCTGGTAAAAAGTTATCCAAATGCCCAACCGACCTGAACAACGTCAAATATCTCCCCGACTGCTGCTTTATCGGAAAACTCTTTAGAAGATGATTGTGTAGATGAGGTTGATCGTTTATAACGAAGTTGACTACGCACATCGGGTACGATTACGGGCTGATTTTCTGCCGTAGATTTGTGAGCTGTAAGTTCGTGAGTTCGTGAATGCGTTCGTGGGTTAGTTCGTGAGTGAGTTAGTTAGTGAGTGAGCGAGTGAGCGAGTGACTTACTGACAGACAGACTAACCGTAATACGATCGGTGGTCGACGGGTAACGAGTTAACCGTCACTGTCTTCCAGGTCAGTAAGAGCGCCAGAACGAGGGCGTAGCCGCCCGTCGAGGTAAGATACTGCGACAAACGTGGCAGCATATTTTAGTGATTGATGGGTGGGAGAAATTTTCAGTTGATCAGATGAACTGGTAGATCTGAAAAAAAACGATGTCAGGGAATCTATTAAAGTTTACTGAAGTTATAACAAACATTAAAGTGAGAATCCAGATTATCATCAAAATTAACAAAATGATTTTATAAAAGTCGGATACAGTTGGATCAAACTTAGCCGCAACTCAGGATAAGCGTGAACAAAAGTGAGCAGCATGGAACAAAAGTGGAGATGAATTTGAATGGTTCAACTTGCGGAAATGACTATATCATCACAGCAGCGTGCCCAGCCTACCGTAACCTGAATGCAAACAACCATGTTGTACGTTGCACCCCAGAGGCAGAGCTGAGTCAGACCACTAGTGGACGAGAAGTCTCCCTTTTTGGTGCTTTCAATGAGAGAGGATTTTTATAGAAGGTAATGTAACCTAATTTCTGCCGTTTCCCCTCATTTGAAAAGGTTCCCCTCTTTTGGAGGTGGGGCTCGTCCGCTAGTTAGTTAGAATATGAGGCCATCAGGAAACAAACCATCAATTGATCGTTTAGAATAAACAAGTTTCGAGGCCACTGTTTTGCACGTCGAAGCTTATCAATTCGATTTTTTCATGCTTATAGAGTTGTTTTTCTCCTACAGTTAGAAAAACAGCAGAATCTATAGAGATTTTATGATGACGTCGCAAATCAGCTTCGCGCTGTAACCATTAAAAACAAAAAAATATGAATATCATATTTTTTTGGGGAAAATGGGTGTCAATTTAAAAAGCAGTCACTAGCGTGGACTTAATCGGTCGTAAAAATTCCAATGAACTACGAAAAAACAACTACCTGGTTGTAACATATGTACATACATACCACTGATGTGGTAAAAAAAACCCTCCGCAGTTATCGCTAAGTTGCACATACTCGTGATTCTGTACTATTTTTACCAATACTTTAAGTAAGGTCTTACGCATGTCATCTGATATAAACCATGTAGTATTTGATCAGCGTACAGAGTCCACGACAGTGTGAAGCAGTGAACCCTTAATCGGGTCCAGAAAAACACGAGTGATAGAGTGGGGGTGGCAGATAAGGGCAAGGTGTTTTTTGGGTTGGGCTGAAATCCTGCTGTTTGTTTCTACAGAAAGCATGTCTTGGATTTCATCGAAATTACAATAAACTGCTATGGTTATGGTTTCGTTAAGGGCGCGCGCGAGATCAACCATGGGTTTCAGACCTGAAAAAAATTTGGTGAGAGAAGAACTGGCTCATAAGAAATTCTTGATGATGAGAAGAGTGAAACAGATACAAAGATTCTGTGATTGTCGGTGACCTTGCAAGACCTGATCATTCTGTACTTTGAATTGTTGACGTTCACTAGCCACATTAGCGGTGAGTCCACACACCTACCACTCCCGACGGCCCGGCGCTGCACCAGCCGATTCGGCGGACGAGATACTCCGCTCCAGAGGAAAGGATTATCTCCACCTCAGAAAGTCTTATTTAGGAGAATCTCGGAGAACCTACACTCGAAACTCGCTTCGAAGTTCTCAAGTGTGTTGGGTTTTATTTAGTTTTACTGATGTCTTGATCACGCACTACTAAAGCAAATCGGCTGGGCTGTCCGAAGCACTGATAACAATAAAAGTCACCTGGACCGACCGCAGTATGACTGCGGAAGAGAACTTAACTGTGAATGGTAAACTTTTGTGACTTCTGCCACGTACCAACAAGTTGAAAAAACTTGTCGCAAAAAGTTTTGGAGTTTTTATGCCCAATCATAAGACACCTACGTCACTGCTTAATCTTGTTTGTAAAGAGGATCATCTATCTAAAATAAACAATACCACTATTGGAACAGTAAGTTTCTGATGAATTTGACTTTGCAGTGGGCCCAAGCTGCCCGTTTGTACTCTGCTCGGGGCATAGTACAAATACCGTAACCAAGAGTGGGCTGGTACTGTAAAACAAATGGTCGAAACACTTTAGAAGCAAATCTGCAGATGTTACTCTTTGCCGCATATCCCACAACACTTTCAAGTTATGAAGCTCTAAACGGTTTACAGTACCCGCAAATCAACAGATGTTAGTCTTTGCAGCACATTATATCTATCACCAGAGCACTTTCAAGTGATGAATTTGTAACCTCTTTATTGTCGAATGAACGGATGTTACTCTTGGCCAAACGTTTATTCCAGACCGCTTTCAAGTGATAAAGTTATGAACACTTTAGTAGCAAATAAGCTGATGTTACTTTTTGCCACACGTTACATGTATTCCAGAACACTTTCAAGTGATGAAGATCTAAACGGTTTACCAGCAAATGATCTGATGACACTTTCTGCCACAGATTATATTTCAGAACACTTTAAGTAATGAAGATCTAAACACTTTATTATTAAATGAACTGATGTTACTTTTTGCCGCGCATTTCATTCCGGAACACTTTCAAGTGATGAAGATACATCTTACCAGAATCTATAATTAATACACCTCATTCAGTGAGCTAAACACTCACTGAGCACTCAGCAGAATTCCACTTAGCGAAGTCACTTAGAGAAATAAGATCAGTAGTTTTTCTTGAAATCTCACATTTGCTGATTGAAACTATGTACCAATAACCTGGCTCTTCTATGCATCGAACAGATTCGCACGATAGATCTGGGGATGATCTAGAAAGTTACGGGATTCGAATCTCGTGAATACTTCATGAGACATGACGATTACCGGTTTGCTGCGATTGCCGCCTTCATGTTTAAATGGACCAGCGAACAAGAAGGCTTGGGATAGATGAATCTCCTCTCTCTTTAGCGTTTCCAAAAAGTAGTTTTTGTTCTCTAGGGTGTAGATAAAATGGTCTAGAAACTGGCAATTCTCCCCTCTTTGACGGAATTCCCCTCGCTTTGTAGGGTTAGCTGGCCGCAAGTGTTTCAATGTCTATCATGTTTAAATCGCGTGCCGATAGTCATACTTTTAATGTCAGAATGCCATGATTTTGAATGTCTAACATTTTTCATCAAGTGAGAAATTTTAATTTCAAAGTGGGCTGAGATTCTTGGTGGTTCAAATGCATATTTTCAAAACCCAGAAATTTTTCTAGAGTTTTTCCAAAACACGAAATTTCATGTCCGCATACTAAGGTGGATAACCACTGAAATACCACCGCTGCGCGGGCCTAACGCGCTTGCTAAAGCCAGCCTAACGATAGGTTATCGGGGGTTAACGGACAGTAAAACTTCATATGAAATTTGTTTTCGGTGACCAAAAAAATTGGCGTGTAGAAAAAATTCTAGGAAAATTTCTGGGGTTTGGAATTTCGCGGTTTAGGCTGCCATTGCTCGTCAGTTTGTTCAACCTCTCTAGCCACATCAAAACACCATTCCGATGTGGCGTTAGTGTGATTGGATCCTTTAGCAACGAAGAAGTTCCGGTGAACATGGAACGTTAGGAAGTAGGAAACAACGGGAAAGACTATATTTATGTTTGAATCTCTCGCCAACGCTATTCCTAAAATAAGTGGAACGGGGGTTGTTGATTGTTTGCTAATTGATTGACCATTTGCTGCTAATAAGCACCCAGGAGGAAACTTAATGGAACAGTTCTAATAATAAATTGCACTTTACGAGTATTGACTGTACATCCAACGTATCTTAGTAAATATTTTGTCACTTAACGTTAATAAGGGATGCACTAATATTATTTCCTTACTCGAGCAATAGTTAAGAGTGACACTTAACGAAAACTGTTCAATGTAATACTTTTTGATTTGATAATTGACTACAACAGTTGTGTAAAGACATTTTTCAGCTGACATTCATGGTCCATTTTCCAGCTGACATTTTGATTTATTCTGCACTTTTAACCTGGAATTAGTTAAATAAATTTATAGATGAACTATCTGGATGTACTCTCTCACATTTGTGCAGTTTAAAATGTCAGAAAGAAGAAACAGTTTGTGTTTGGAATATGAGAACCTATACGGACAGGTAACAGGCATGAAGGGAAATTGAGAACATTGTAATATAGAACGTCAGATCTATTCTACAAAATTAGAACTGCATTTAATTGACCTTGCTCTAATTTATTAGGACAATAAAATATTTGGTAAAAAAATAACCGGAGTTCGACTGAACTAACGATTTATGTAGCTGTTATGAAGTTTCTTCATAACGGTTACAAATGTATATACCTATGTGAAACTCAATTAAAAGTGACAAAGATGAACTGATGCGTTCTGAAGTTATTCATTACATCTATATAATCTAGTTAAATGTCTCCGGAAACGCTTAATTTGTCCTAACAAGACTTAATTAACGTACAAAGTTAATTATCTATTGTTGAAAAGACTAATTATTAATGTGTCCTTTACTGCAGAGCTTCTTAAAATTGACATTCTATTCAGTAGATGCAAAAATAGATAATGATCTTAAAATATGTTTCTAAAAGATGAGGGCCTCCGAATTTTACAACTTGAGAAATTATTAAGTTCATGAAAATGGCAATTTTTGTCCTAATCCATTCGACCTGTGGTCAGAAAAATGAGTTTCTTTTGAATAATGTCGATCAAAATTGAAAATAAAGACATTTTTAGAATTAAAATTTTTTGTTGAATATAGCAATCAGCGAAAACGACGATTTCGAAAAATCTGAGGGAAACAGCTTGAACGAGTGATTTTCTCTGGCACTGACTCAAAAGCTTTGGAGTGTAATTACTCGTTGTTTGATGTTAATCACATTCTCTCACCATTGATGCTTCTTCATAATGATTCCAATTTGTAAGAGCCATCGTCCTACTTTTTACTTGAACCCCAGGAAACTCCATAATTCAATTAGTAAAGCTTTATTGAATCCGGCGTCAGAGATTCGGGATGAATGGAGATCCCAGATATGTACGTGCGTACACAACTCTAATTTAATTATAACGGTCATCCTGGAACAGTTGAGGCGATTTCGAATTGTTTCAATTTTTTAGGTGGTTCCGTGGTTTCACAAGAGAATTTTAAAAGGAATTTGAGACGACTGGTCGAGATAGCATTTCAACAAGTTTTTATTATTTTTACGGGAGAAGCTGAATAAATTGATGGACACTGTTTGAGGTAGACACCCTACGCACTAGAAAAGACAAGAGACAGAACGATGGTCTAAAGCCACATTTGTAACATAACCGTTCGAAGAGCCAGACTTGACCACGGACCCGAGTTTACCTGCAGTTCCATTCAACTGGTTTTTATTCGACAACCACAACACCTATGTACCAACGTAAATCTACATCGATGCATCGACTGTTTATATTCGATAACCACATAATCGAATTATCAACGTAAATAGTCATTTAACCAAAACTTTGCAAAATTTATATACATAACAGTTAGTTTAACATAACTGGATTCTTTAAATGTGTCATGACGTGATAGGGCGCAGATTACTGTATCTACTGGAATTGTACTGTAATATATTGTATCATCGAAATAACCGTGACCGTGAGTCATGATTAATTCTTTTCGGCTCGGAAAGAGTAGACACGGATTGAAGGAAATCAGCAAAAAACACTCCTTCCCACACCGGGAGTCGAACCCGGGCCGCGTGGGTGAAAGCCACGAATCCTAACCGCTAGACCATGTGGGAGTCCTTTCATTTTCCAATAACCTAGCTTAGAGTGTCTACAGTAGTTGAATGCACCGAACTGCAAGTAAATGAACAAATCAGTGCTTTTCGATATTTAATTTAACGAATGAATGACTGACTGTCTAACCGACTGACGGGTTGACTGACTAACTGACTCTAATCCTCACTGACTGACTACTCATAAAGTTGAAAAAAGCACATTAATGATGCGATTTATTCAGTTAATGATTTGATCAGTCAGTCAGTCAGTCAGTCAGTCCGTCTGTCAGTCAGTCATTCGGTCAGTCAGTCTGTCAGTCAGTTATTCACTCAGTCAGTCGGTCAGTCAGTCAGTCACTCAGTCAGTCAGTCAGTCAGTCAGTCAGTCAGTCAGTCAGTCAGTCAGTCAGTCAGTCAGTCAGTCAGTCAGTCAGTCAGTCAGTCAGTCAGTCAGTCAGTCAGTCAGTCAGTCAGTCAGTCAGTCAGTCAGTCAGTCAGTCAGTCAGTCAGTCAGTCAGTCAGTCAGTCAGTCAGTCAGTCAGTCAGTCAGTCAGTCAGTCAGTCAGTCAGTCAGTCAGTCAGTCAGTCAGTTAGTCAGTCAGTCAGTCAGTCAGTCAGTCAGTCAGTTAGTCAGTCAGTAAGCTCCAATCTCAGTTGACTGTAAATGGGTTTGTCAGTATGCGAAGAAATAAAGTGAAAAAAACAAACTGTTTTAAACCGTAAAAGGAGATAAGAAAAGCGATTGATAACCAATAAATTTATTTGGTGACGCACGAACTGAATCGTAAAAAGTCTTGTGATTTGATTATGAAACCAGTTTATCACTACTTAATATTCAGTCAGTCAGTCAGTCAGTCAGTCAGTCAGTCAGTCAGTCAGTCAGTCAGTCAGTCAGTCAGTCAGTCAGTCAGTCAGTGGGTCACTCAGTCAGTTATCGAAATGTAACGTATAACAAAAACATAGTAACATGATGAGAAATGGGGTATTTTTTGATGATTAGGTGATTTCAAATTTGTGTTGTTGATATTCAGCTTGCATGGAAAATTTTTACAAAAATAAAATAAGTTTTATTGATATCCGAAAAAAGGGTTAGTTTTCAAACCTCGGGCAACTAATGAATTGGGACAGTTAGAAAATTAACATAACACGAAGAATTTATGGAATGTATTCTATTAAAGTGCTTGGTAACGTCAACGTGATAGACTTATCAATTATCAGGTCGAGAAAAACGGTGGCAAAATTCCTGAGGTTGTTCGATAATAATCAGCAAACAAAAGTCATTTGACAAGAGCTGTAACCCTTTACCTACGCACGATTTAACTTTAGTATCTTTTTCGGAGAATAGTTCCGTAAACTGAGTTTGTATTAAAAATACAGAGTTGTTGAACGCATTCTTTATTATGGAATTAAGAAGATTTCGTCTACGGAGAATCTGTATCATATCCTGAAAAACTGGGATAATATCGTCTCCTGAAAAATTAGAATTCTAGGAAAAATTTAGAAAATGCCAATTCTAGGAGAGATACACTGTTATTGAGCCCGATTTTCAGCCTGAAAAATGCTCAAAACGTAACACAGTATCATGAAAGCTAATCCGGGAATAAATAGGGTGGTTGAGACATGGGAAAAAGGCATTTTCGCAGAATAACAATGGTGTTCTATTTACAAAACGGTTAGTGCATTCACAATTCATTGGAAGGTTGAAAATAATACCTTCGCTCAAATTGATATATTCAAGGTTTTTCCAGCAAATTCTGTAACCAAGAAGGCACTATAATACCATGTCAGAAAGATATTTCTGCAATGGCCAGAGATGTTGAATACACTGACGAGCCGCTGTCAGGTTTTGAACTAAGGACCTTCGGATTACGAGTCCGGTGCCCTCACCACTAGATTATACAGACAATGAATCAATGCTATCGAACACAAGCCATACAGATTCAGAATCCTAATTAAATAACAATGATAAACGCCAATATTCTATGGTTTTGCGTACTCTAAAGTGATTATGCGAGTGAAATTCAGTTTTCTAGTTAACCATGATTGCTAAAATCTATAAATGGGTAGTACAAATATGGGGTGTCGAAAAGGGAATTCCACCAGGACCCGCCTTAAGTACACAAACAAATTATTCCGCGACGACATGCGAAACTGTTTTCCCAGATTTCATGTGAATCACCACGTTGTTAAATTTGTCTCACGCATGGAAAAAGAGGATAATTTTCGAGAAAATTCCAAATTTAATTTGTGAAATTTTTTTTGACGCAAGTTTTTATGAAGTCTGTACAGTATGTTGTTTCTACGAGCCACAATGTTGCCCAAAACGTCTGATAATGAAACATCAGACAATCAGTGTTCGCGCACATCATCATCACCCCATGCTATACAATGTGATGGTGTCAACCGAGTTAACTTGGGGCTAGTGATGTTTCATTATCAGATGTTTTGAACAACATTTTTGCTTGCAGAAACAATTTACGAGATTCAGAAGCCGCTAATGTAATTAGTGGGAGATAATGGTTAACGGGAATACAGTAAGTTTTTACAGTGTAACTCAACGTTATAGCGTGAATATTATCTTTTCCCGGACCAAAACGCAAACAATTTAGTCAACGCACACATATTCTGATAAAATTTATTCGAAAAAACTACGCTTAATAAAGTGACGTAAGTTAATCTCATTGGTCGAATAATGATAAGGTATGACGTTAAATTCGACTTGACAACGTCATATTTTTTTGACTTGGCTTTTTGAAACGCCATATTTTTTTCCTCCTACAGTTTTTTTACATGTCTCCGATTGTTTCACTCACTCACTCACTCACTCACTCACTCACTCACTCACTCACTCACTCACTCACTCACTCACTCACTCACTCACTCACTCACTCACTCACTCACTCACTCACTCACTCACTCACTCACTCACTCACTCACTCACTCACTCACTCACTCACTCACTCACTCACTCACTCACTCACTCACTCACTCACTCACTCACTCACTCACTCACTCACTCACTCACTCACTCACTCACTCACTCACTCACTCACTCGCTCACTCACTCACTCACTCACTCACTCACTCACTCACTCACTCACTCACTCACTCACTCACTCACTCACTCACTCACTCACTCACTCACTCACTCACTCACTCACTCACTCACTCACTCACTCACCCACTCACTCACTCACTCACTCACTCACTCACTCACTCACTCACTCACTCACTCACTCACTCACTCACTCACTCACTCACTCACTCACTCACTCACTCACTCACTCACTCACTCACTCACTCACTCACTCACTCACTCACTCACTCACTCACTCACTCACTCACTCACTCACTCACTCATTCACTCACTCATTCACTCATTCACTCACTCATTCACTCATTTACTCACTCATTCACTCACTATGTAGCTCACCAACCGATGACTGAAAAAATTGGTGAACAACCATTGAAATCTGAAAAGATTTCATTGGTATACAAATTTAACTTTTGTATAAAATTCAGTACATATAAAACGCTATTGATCATTGTTCCATAAAAAAGTTTGGCGTTTCCTCACTTGATTGAGACGTTTGAACTGACGGACTCTTCAAGTCCCATCAGAAGTCTGTTCGAATAAACATGTTCCAGTTGTTGTTTCCAGCTGAAATCAACCACCACGTGAATTTCATAAGAACGATTACAGTCTGGACGCCTTCAACGCCAATGTCCTGGTTTTGTTTTTCTCTGGTAAAATTAAGCCGATTTTGTAGTAAACTGGGCTGCTTGAGTTTTTTTCCTGTTCCAAAATTTGATAAGAACAATAACTGATTGTGAGTCTGGATAATGAATTAAGGAAATGTTTCACTTCTTCATTCAATTAAGCCAACAATGCATAGTAATACTATAATAATACGATAATAATACGATAATAATACCATAATAATACCATAATAATACCATAATAATACAATAAAAATGCCATAATAATGCCATAATAATGCCATATCCGAAAGGTGTTTCGTTTTGGTCAGAGACGTTGGATAAACTGACGAGTTTTACGGGTCAATCGAAAGGATTTTAGCAGTTTTACCGACCTGTTAAACGGTATGAAACATACTTTATATTTGCAGTATAACCTACACATGTTATGGCACGGGAAAACTACAAAAAGGGTGTTTGGATAAAAAAAGGTGTATTGGTTTTGATAAACTCCAGGGTGATTCATTGACTAACTCTGCCCTGGGCGAAGTTTCCTCTACATGAATAATGGTTTTTCTCTTCAAGGAATTGTCAACAAAACGCCTTAGTGTGCTAAAACAATAGTAAACAACGTATTTTACGTTTTCTAGTTTTCTAATCAACAAAACACTGTGAACATAATGAAAATTGAAATTACAATGAATGATTATTTCAAAATCAAATTTGAATCATATGAAGGCCATTTCAAAATTATTTTGGATATTATAAATACTGTACCCTTTCGCATGTTCAGGTCGTGAAAATTTACTTTTATGAACACAGGTGATGTAAACTGATGATGCTGCCTAACCCATTCTGATATGGTATTAGTGTGCCTAATGACATCAGTTAATGAAAAAATCCGAAAAAAAAAAACAAGTTAGAGCATACATAGATACAGTATCTAATGATTTCGAGTTTGGATGCTTGCTCGGTCATCACCTTCTATCATATAACACTATGAGTTAATGTTTCACGGTGTGTTAGAACCGGAACATCGATTATTCTTTCTTACAATCCCAAAATTGAATTCCAAACCAAAATTAAGGATAACAAAATATAGCCCGTATGTTGATTCTGCCAACAAAAACATTGCCCAAAACGTCTGATAATGAAACAACAGACAATCAGTGTCAACACGCACATCAATCATCATCACCTCATGCTAGCTTGTGTTAAACTAATGTGTCAACCGAGCCGAATTGAGGCTGGTGATGTTTCATCATCATACGTTTTGAGCAATATTTTTGGTTGGAGAAACAACATACGGGTTTTACCACCAGAATCGCGAAACGGTATTTATACCATATTCAAGAGGAGTGTTTGTTTGCTCAAACCCACTCAAAGGAACCAAACGCCTCTGAAAATAGGCCTATCCGTTTGGAGAGACTCCTACACAGACTATGGGATCATCTGGCGGACGAGTTAAACCTTCAAAAGAAAGTGAATGTCGCCAAAGAAGGGAATCGGCAGTTTTTAGGCTATTTTACCAACACCTTATTGAAGAAATTCTACATCATTTTTGAAAACGCCAAAGAGAGGGAAATTCCACCTTTTCCACCTCTTCTCGTCCGCTAGTGATCGTATCAGATTACCATTGTGTTGGTTATCCAGAAGCAGCTATGATGACTGTCTGAAACGTGAATAAGAGAAAAGAATGACAGACTGACTGACTCTGAAAGAAGTGACTGATTGATTCCCAGACTGCACTCCCACTTGGTTCAAATAAGAATGACCTTCTGGGATCCGGGCACTAGCTTACAAAGAGGGTTGAGAATGGATTTTTCTCCCTTTGGTGGTCTCAAAAATTGAAGAACGTTCAATGGCCTCAAACCTCCCGATTCACGAACTTCATTAGCACGTCCGGCAGTTGACTGCTGAGTGATTGATTAAAACACCATACCTTAATTGTTTATCTTCTGTGATCCGGGTAAAAGGCTATAGCACTCACTCACTCACTCACTCACTCACTCACTCACTCACTCACTCACTCACTCACTCACTCACTCACTCACTCACTCACTCACTCACTCACTCACTCACTCACTCACTCACTCACTCACTCACTCACTCACTCACTCACTCACTCACTCACTCACTCACTCACTCACTCACTACTACTCACTCAATCACTCACTCACTCACTCGCTCACTCACTCACTCACTCACTCACTCACTCACTCACGCAATCACTCACTCACTCGCTCACTCAATAACTCACTCACTCACTCACTCATTCACTCACTCACTCACTCACTCAGTCACTCACTCACTCACTCACTCACTCACGCACTCACTCACTCACTCACTCACTCACTCACTCACTCACTCACTCACTCACTCACTCACTCACTCACTCACTCACTCACTCACTCACTCACTCACTCACTCACTCACTCACTCACTCACTCACTCATCACTCATTCACTCACTCACGCACGCCTTGAATCAAGAAACTGTCAGGTTTCATGCTCAGAAGGATTCATTTCATAAACGACCTTGAAACAGGGTTCTCACACCAATTCACTAATTTGCTAAATCTGATTCCGCATTTACGGAAAGAATTCGAATAAAAAAACTAGATACACGGTTTTTTTCTATTGTTGGGATTAAACATAATTGGAATGATTGATGATGATTCAACGTGATCGTGTTTAATGAAACCTAATTTATCGTGTTCTGGAATGTTCTAAAGAACATTATCTATGTGCTACATGTTGAAAGAGACTATTTCAAAAGTCCAAAATTTTTCACGTGCATAAAAATACAAACAAAAAATATGATAGCCAAGCCAATATGATAGGCTAAGCCAACCGCCATCATGATTAAACGAAAACTATGTATCCTGCGATTTCATGTCTTGAAAGTGTACCTTTAACCTCATTTATTATATCTGGTGAATTATTTCACTTTCGGTTCATTTGCCGTGTTTGTGTTGTAAGCAGCGAGATGCTGTTCGATTCAAATTTGGTCGAGATGATCATGATCAGAAAACTGTTATATTTTTTTTATTTATACACGGGATTTCAACCTCTCTCAACTGTAATTATGAAACTAGGTATTTTACGTAGCTTCACTTGATATCAATATTTCCCACTTGAAGAGGTATTCTCGTCTACGGAATTTCGATTATCGACGGTTTCTTCGCTCGATTTACGCCGATAATTGGAACGATACATCTTTGACGAGACTGGCAAATAATCCTTCAAAGGGAGAGTAATTTCGTCAAAGAGGGGGAATCGGCAGTTTTCAGGCCTTTTTACGCACACATTTAGAAACAAATTTAACTTTTTGGAAACGCCAAAAAGGGGGGAATTCCACTTTTCCCACCCCTCCTCGTCCGCTAACGTTTGACGACTGGTCTTATCACTGGTGGACGAGAAAAAGGAGAAAAGAGGATTTCACCCCTTTTTGGCGGTTTCAAAAGACGAAATTCGTTCTTTGAGGTGTATGTAAAATTACCTGAAAACTGCCGATTGTCCCCTCTTTGAGAAAGTTCCCCTCCCTTTGAAGAATTGGCTCGTCCGCCAGTTGGTGGAGAGAAAAGGAGGAGAGTGGAATTTCATCCGTTTTTGGTGGTTCCAAAAAAATCGTTCTTTGAGGTTTAGGTGAAGTAGTCTAATCACCGGCGAGGTCCCCCCACTCTTCAGGAAAATTCTCCTCCTTTTCAAAAATTGTGCATTTTGAGGAATTCTACAATGAATATTTTCAAACAACTGGCTCAATATAAAGTGGTGTGAAATAATATTCCATGATGTGTTAGTTTTTACCCTTCATCATTACCAACTATTTTCAGCATGTCAGTTATTGCTTATGTATATTGTATACTCTTTGAACGAACACATACGTTTACATATGTTGTTGTATTGATAAACTTGGAACTTGGCATTGGAAACTGAAAAATACTCAACGGACAAATCGCATTGCAACCTGTTATGTTACGCTCCACACCGCGTGCAAGCGTTGCGCTTGCAGCTGCTTTTTGAAATTAAAATTCTTAAAAAATATTAAAGCGTGCAAAAATACTGAAATTCGAACATGTGTGTTATTATTTTATTTATAAACTTGTCATTTGATACTGACCAGCATGCAACAGGAAAATCGCAACGCAACGCGTTATGTTATGTTATGTTACGCTCCACACCGCGTGCAAGCGTTGCGCTTGCAGCTGCTTTTTGAAATTAAAATTCTTGAAAAATATTAAAGCGTGCAAAAAAATATTGAAGTTCGAACATGTGTGTTGTTATTTTATTGATAAAATTGTCATTTGATACTGACTAACATGCAATGGACAAATCGTATCGCAACGCGTTATGTTATGTTACGTTCCACACTGCATGCAAGCGTTGTCCTTGCAGCTGCATTAAACAAACACGAAAATTTGAAAAAGCGCCAAAATCAATTTTTTTCGAATAAAAAAACGTTTTGAGTAACAAGAAAATCTGGATATGCTTTACACACACGTATTAATAAAGTTGTCATTTGATACTACTGACCAGCATCAACGGACAAATTACGTCGCAACGCGTTATGTTATGTTACGCTCCACACTGCATGCAAGCGTTGCACCTGCAGCTGCATTGAACAAACTCGAAAATTTGAAAGCGCGCCAAAATCAAATTTATTTCCAAAAAACTTTTTTAGTAACAAGAAACCCTGGATAGGCTATACATGTACATACATACACGTATTAATAAAGTTGTCATTTGATACTAACTAACATGCAACGGACAAATCTTATCGCAACGCGTTATGTTATGTTACGCTCCACACTGCATGCTAGCGTTGTTGGGCCTGCAGCTGCATTGAACAAACTGGAAAATTCGAAAGCGCGCCAGAATCAAATTTATGTTCGAAAACGTTTTGAGTAACAAGAAACCCTGGATAGGCTATACACACGTATTGATAAAGTTGTCGTTCGATACTGACCAACATGCAACGGACAAATCGTATCGCAACGCGTTATGTTATGTTATGTTATGTTATGTTACGCTCCACACGGCGTGCAAGCGTTGCGCTTACAGCTGCATTTTCAAACGGTCGGAATAGTCGCCATGAATTTTCCGTAATCACATCAGGTGAATAGTAATTGATGTAACGATTATGGTGTTTTCCAAGATCTCAGTTTTGCAGTTTGGTCAGGGTTTCGGGGTTTTAAATTTTATACTGAAGTACCCCAATGTTTTCACTCGACACTTGGATTACATGAGGAGTGAGTGAGTGAGTGAGTGAGTGAGTGAGTGAGTGAGTGAGTGAGTGAGTGAGTGAGTGAGTGAGTGAGTGAGTGAGTGAGTGAGTGAGTGAGTGAGTGAGTGAGTGAGTGAGTGAGTGAGTGAGTGAGTGAGTGAGTGAGTGAGTGAGGGACGGACGGTTCGCCAAATTCTTTGTATATAAATCAACGATTATCAGAATAAAAAATAGTTTTTGACAGCTAGAATCCACTATGAATGCTATAATCATGAAATGTTCTGGACTGCACATGGACAACTAAATTGTCCGATGCACGCGAAATTCGTGCGCTAATAATTATATAGTGTACGGTGACTTCACGTTCGACATTTCACGTTTCCGGTGTCGATATTCAGTGAATTGAAATATCATACATTTTTAACAGCATTTCAGAGTCTAAACAAAAGTAAAAAAGTAAACGGAAACTGAAAAGCAAAAAAAATTAGTTGCACATTTCATCGGAATATTTATCTCATCAGCAAAGTTTTATTTTTTCTAAACTTTCTCAATATACAAAAAATGTCATTCCCCTTCCTTTTTCGCTTTCTCTTCGTACTCTGCGATTTCCTCGACTCTAATCGTCTCTCTCTTACAGTTTTAGTCTTCTAGTCAATGTGTAATGTGAATCCTTTCTGTGGAAGAATTTTTGCCATGTAAATTAGAACTGAGGTTCGAATATTTCGCGAAAGTTTTCCGGGACATTGTCGGGACAGTTTTTTTGTAAAAAAATTTCAAGCACACTATTTTTTGTTTTTGTTTTTTTTGAAACATTCTTTGACAAGCACATTAATTTCAAATTTTTAATTTAAGGTGTGTGGCAAAAGTCTTATAAAAAATTCGTGAATTTGTCGCTTTTGTCGCGAAATGTTCGAACCCCAGTTATAAAACTAATTCATACAACAATACCAAATACATACATACATAAAGCATACATATGTACATACTAGTTTTCGTGATTCCTATTCCAAACGTGTTCCAAATAGCCGTTTTTACATGCTTTACCACGGTTTGCTGTTATTTCAGTTGCCTCTATTTCTATTCAGTTTTTCTATTTTTGTGTAATTCCTGAAGCTTTTGTATTTGCGCTTTGTATTGTAGTTTGTGAAAAGTAAACAGACCGGTTTTACGAAAGTCTTTTATTTAAAATTCGTACCACGTTATCTGACACGCTTCTTTTTTGGTCTTCTTTTTACTGGTGGTTCGCATATCGCATTTAATATGTGATACATATTTCTATCTTCTAGTTTATTTTAAGAAGAATTTTTTTCACCTGCATTGGTTTACTTATTATTGTGTAAATTCTCAGCTTCTGCATTTGCACTTTTTGTTTTGTTTTGTGAAAAGCAAACAGACCGGTTTTGCGAGATTCTTTTATTTAAAATTCGTACCGCGTTATTCTACATGCGCTTCTTTAATGTTATGCTATTTTGTTTGTCTTCTGGTTATTTGTAGTTTGTCGTTAATACATTTAAAAATTTCTTTTTATTTGTTTTTTTTGTGTCTCATAATCAATCAGGTTTTATAGTTCTGTTAGGTGTGATTTCTGTATTGTGTATTTTGCGAGTATTTTCATTACCATTTCACTAAATCTATAAATTGATTTGTTATTTTATGCTCGCCAAGCAACATAGGTACACTCTAATAAATCTACAGATTTATTTCCAGCTCATGTATAATACAGCTAACACTTTCTTTTGTTCTCACGATCTGATTTACGACAAGAATACACATGTAATCGCCAACAAGAACGGTGCTCGCAATGAATTCTCGGAAATAAATTAATTAACTTTGGAGCAAAATTGCTATAAAGTTTCTTCTGTGCTGTGCACCCATTTTTAGACCAAAATGGGTTAATGGTAGCTAAAATGTTATAGTTAATAAGCTAAATGTACTTAAAGAAGCTTGTTAGGAATTTCTGCAATGCAGATTCTTCAACTAATTAACCATTCTTCATACAGGGTGTTATATTTGGAAAAGGACACTTCGTTGATTTTTTGTTCAAATTTGCACTTCAGTAAATTGGATCTACGAATCAGTACTTGTGGCAGATTTGCATAAATTTTTCATCCGCAAAAAAGTGTATACAGTATTATTGAGACGTATTCGTTTTTTTAATGCAAGCTACACAGTCAGAGTGCAAGTTAGCAAGCGCATGCATTTATTTTTACAGCGCGTGCAGTTTTGTCTGCTATACTTAGTAAGAGTATGCAACCCATAAATAATAGTCTGTTCGATAGTTCAATTCCCTTTTGAGATAATTAATTTGCAGAAAAAAACGTTTTAATTAATCAGTTATATACACATTCGAAATCGGTTGTTTCATTGCAAACTGCACATTCGAGGGCAAGCGCATGCATTTGTTTTTACGTGTAAATTTGTGTCTGTTTTACAAAGTCTGTAATAGTATAAAATACATATATGATGGACTACTGTGTTTCAAATTTTTTTAATGAAAAAATCATATCCCGTTGCTATTCTCCGCGCAACGGTGATTTTTTTTATTGAACACTAATGTAAAAAGTCTTTTTCTAAAGCCTTTAAAAACTCATTTATGTTGCTTATTAATAGTAAGTAAAGCTTGGTAATAGTATACAACGGATAAATGATGTTTTATTGAAACTAATTGGCACGAGACACCTTGGATATGTCTTATAATCCGCTAGCTTCCGCATGTAGATATTAAACGTAGATAGTCCGTTTCATAACCACAGAAATCATCATAAAACATGGAAAAAGTTATCGTGTATTTCGAATCATCATCATGAAACATGGAAAAAGTTATCGTGTATTTCGAATCAACAACCTGCGTTTTCCTGCACGGTTCTACGCACGCATTATGTATGCGTATGTGTAAAGCGCAACCTGCAACCACGAAACCCTAACCTAATTTAGAAGATTTTCATATTTTTTTAAAGAATGAATTACGTTTTCTCAAGGGTTTCGTTATTTATTCAAAGTATTTAACTGAGGTCTCGGTTCTGCTGCATGAAAATCGGTTTCACGTATAGAATCAAGTATTTACGGGGATCGGTCATCTGCCGCCACTATTTTCGAGTCAACTGCCGCCACTAATTCCATAAATTTGTGGCTGCAGTTGACTCGCCTAAAAGTGGCGTCAGTTGTCTCAAGACATGGAATCAAACGATGAATGATTCATGGAATCAAAGAATAATGGCCGCAGTTGTCTTGACTATTAACAGCTGCAGTTAAGAATCAATGCAATGCTCGTTGAGTGTATGTATGTGAATATATGCTTATAGTACTGACTGATTAGTTAACTGCCTGACTGACTGACTTAATGAATGACTGACCTTCTGATTGATTGACCAACTGAGGGACTGACTGAGTGATTTACCTTTTTAAAGACTGACTGATTGATTGACCAACTGGCTGACTCACTGACTGACTAAGTGACTGACAGACTGACTTACTGATTAACTGACTGATTAATAGACTGACTGACTGTACATCTAGCATGAATTAAATTTTAATGGCAGTTTCCAAGACATGCATGATTTTTTTTCAAAAATTCTTCAGAAGTTTTACGATATCAATTTTGTTCAGAACAGCAGAAAAAATAGAAAATGTTTTTTCATCAATCTATTTGGAAAATGGAAAATACATGCACAACTCTCTCTTATGCACATATTAGAAAAGCTAAGAAAATAATAGAGTAACGTTCAAAGGAAACCAAAAAGTTGAAATAAAAAAGGGGTGAGCTTTCTAACTAGAAAAAAATCTTCTTTCTTTCTCTAGAACATACTCTAGTTAAAAAACAGAAAATATTCTTTCTTACTCTAGAATATATTCTTGTTTCAAAAAACCGACCGCTCCTCCAAAATATTTATATTACAAATGTGTAATTGTGGTTGTTTGGCGTTCAGAACTCAGAACTACAGGGTGGACCAAAAAAAATGACAACACTTTGAAGCTGAATAACTCTCGACACAGAGATCAGATTTGGTTGAAATTTTCGGGTATCATCATCAACATACTAACTTAGAAAAATATATAAAACCAAGGGGATCGGACGATCACAGCGGCCACCACGCATCAATGTTTGCGAAAATGCGCATGGGTCAAAAACCGAGCGATTCATATATGAACATTCAGGACAAGGTTTACCCGTGATTTGTGAAACAATAAACTCAGTTATTTTAGCTTGTAATCAATCAAGAGTCTTTTTTACTCATTCTGAAGCATTTTTGGTAAAAAAATTCTTAATTTATTTTTTATTGGATAAAATCTTGTTTCAGAGGTGAAAACTGCGTGTATCTTCTTCTGACATTGAAAAAGCGCTTAATTAGCTAAAGTAAAACGAAAAGATTGAAGCCAATTAAACAAAATGCTTAAAAACCAAAAAAAAAACAATAAATAAACATGGAATCGTACCAACGGCTAGAAAAAACAAATGTTTCATTTATTACGTGCATATCATCCCTTGAATATGCATGCCCGATTAGGCGGTTTTTGACCCATGCGCATTTTCGCAAACATTAATGCGTGGTGGCCGCTGTGATTGTCCGATCCCCTTGGTTTTATACATTCTTCTAAGTTAGTATGTTGACGATAATACCTGGAAATTTCAACCATATCTGATCTCTGTGCCGAGAGTTATTCAGCTTCAAAGTGTTGTCATTTTTTTTGGACCACCCTGTATGTATGATATCAACGATAAGTCACTCACATATTTGATTGGACTTGTGCGTGCATTTTGATTTCCCTCTTCTGTATAAGTTGCGTGCATTATTACACAGTTTTATGTTTACCTTGATTAACGCCATAACATATTTTCTTGTTTATTTGAAATTAATATAATGTCGAAAGATAAAAAGGGAGATTTTTTGCAGATTGTCATTTGTGTCAGATGGTGTTCCTTATTTACCAAACATGTATCTAGTATTTTTTTGTTGTTTTTATTGTATTTTTCACTGTTTTTTTATTGTTGTTTTTTGTTTTGTTTTTTAATTACTAAAGTGATTTTTGTCCATTTTTTTCTCTTTCATTTACATTCATGTAGGAAGAGCACCGTACCTGTTTTCGGAAATTCGTGACGTTATGTAACTCTTTTACATCCTTGAAGTATCCCATCCACAACTTCACCACATCACACTTCAGTTGGAACAACACATTCGAACTGTGATTATTTTAATTTCATTCATGTAAGAAGATGATTCGTTACGTTAACTCTTCCACATTTTCGAAGTATCCTATCCACAACTGCACCTATCTATGTATTTGATGGCAAGCTTTTCGTTTTGCGTGCGATTTTTCTCTGACTTTTCTAGTTGCACTGGCGAGCGAGAGTCTCACATGAA
>OZ038448.1:2732023-2734523 GCA_964036265.1 Daptonema setosum
TTACCTTTTTCTTTATTCAGGCGTGCCTGACCGACAACCAGGGCCCGAGGAAGGCAGAGTCCGTCTTTAGGAATGTGGATCACTGTTGACTTCTTAGCCAGCCAGTCGTCAAAGTTGCCGTTTAGCTTGAGCCTACCACCGCCCTGAGGTATCTTGATGTGTGTGATCTTGATGATCAGCTTGTCATCCAGGTTGAATGCCAGAGCCGATGTTGCAATGTTCTGAAGTGAGTGAGTGAGTGAGTGAGTGAGTTAGTGAGTGAGTGAGTGAGTCAGTGCGTGAGTGTGTGAGTGAGTGAGTGAGTGAGTGAGTGAGTGAGTGAGTGAGTGAGTGAGTGAGTGAGTGAGTGAGCGAGCGAGTGAGTGAGTGGGTGAGTGAGTGAACCTCGATATCGCGGATGACAGTCTCAGCATCCATGTGTTGTCGGAATGGTATGAGGATGGGTTTTGACAGACCCTGATGCCGAATCTCCAGTCCCACTCGATCTGCATCTTGTGGGTTCACCACTGCCAGTTCAATCAGATGATTGACTGTCTGAAAATTGAATAGTTGTTGGCTAAATAAACATGAACTAAATTGATAGAAAAGTAAATATTTATGAGGAAAGAAAAGGAAAGAATGAAAAAATAAAATAACTAACATCGATCAGCAGTTGGTGAATTGAAACCGGCAACAGATGCAGGTTTCGGAACCTCAGGATGTATGCAGTGCCTGTGATGGCGAATCGGCGCACATATTGATCTCTTCGAGTGCCGATTTGAATGAAATCTTCTAAATTATACTGTTCATTATCGCTGGTTGATGGTCGATCGTCCGGTTGAGCACTGGTTGATGGCTCATCTTCCTGATGACCGCTAGTTGAAGGTTCATCAGGCTGGACATTTCGCCGTCGTTTCCTCAGAGGCTCGATATTATCGAAAACTGGGGATTCCGGCTGCGACATTTCTGAAAGAATGAAGTAAAAGTGTAAAAATAGCTCTATATATAGCAATATAAAAGCACAATAGCGAATCCTGGCGGAAATGAAAGTGCGCAAGGCTTGCGGATAGTAAAAATGCAAAGGAAAGACACATTAGCGGTGTCTGATTTCAATAAATCCGAAAAAAAACTTGTGTGATGGAGTATATGTCTAAACATGTTTAGTCATTTACTCCATCATCCGTGAAAAATTCCCATTACCGTATTCCTGAATGTTTATAAATGTTACCATAATTTATGGATTATATGTCTAAACCATGTTTAGTCATTTACTCCATTCTCCGAGAAAAATTCCCATTACCGTATTCCTGAATGTTAACAAATGTAACCGTAATTTATGGAGGCCTAAACCATGTTTAGTCATTTACTCCATTCTCCGTGAAAAAATACCATTACCGTATTCATGAATGTTAACAAGGTTACCGTAAACTATTGTGTCACAGCTCTCACCCCTCATGTTTACCCCTAGAGCCGACAGCATGCGCTCGGGCGCCCCTGCTTGCTGATTGATCAGAGCCCTAAAGGCATTTTAGTAGTGTATGTAGAAGTCTAAATGGAATATGTAAATTTGGGGCTTATGGGTTGAATGTATGTAACAAGAAACTGCATTAGACACAACACAAAAAATTTCCATTATGAGCACCGCCGTTTAATAAATCAGTATACCAGCATTATCATGTAGAATGCGTGAGTGACATGTTATTCCGGCTATATGATAATTAGCTTTTAAGATTCAGTGAGATGTTACATTGATACTAGCATTACATAAAGGAATTTAGAGTGTGGTTTAGTGGGTTACATAGGTTTTACATGAAAACAATGAGTCAGTCAGTCATAGTTGATGTAGAATGAGTGAGTGACATTACTTAGAGTTCAAACTATATGCATGTACTACATAGCTTTAACTTTTTATTAAGAAACAGTCATACATATAGAAAAATGATTCACGTTTCTTACAAAGCTTTTGAATTGCGTTGCATAGGTTTTACATAAATTCTGTCAATCATACTGTTTGCATACAAATGTAACAGTTGAATACATTTACCCAGAAACTTTCAAATACCAACATACACACACACACACATGTACATAAAATTGAGTGAGTGAATAGCTATACGATAATTAGTTTTAAGATTTTATTAGATGTTACAGTAATACTAGCATAAGCGGTTTCATATTTATACATATAATGCGTTATATAAAATCAGTCAATCATGTTCTTACAAATGTTACATGTAATCCTTTAGTTAGTTGATTTACCCAGAAACAAATATCAACAGCAACACATGTACATATTATTGCACCATACATGGCAATTGTGTAAACTCCCCACATTAAATGACGACTGCTGATCAGATTCACTGTTTTTACGATCACTACTTGTCCACGCCGAAACCACGAAAGTTTCCAAGCGTGTCGCTAGATTCAAATTCCAAGTAAATCACAGTGGCGGCACATAAACCGTTCTCGATCATTATAATTAAGGGCCACGGATTTTTAAAGCATATGATGCTCCTTGGTT
>OZ038448.1:2737023-2834201 GCA_964036265.1 Daptonema setosum
TGAACACCATTTGCGACAGTCGGAGAGGCATCAACAAACCGAAGCAAAGAGCCACGAATAAAGTCAGTCGACGATTGTACTGTTTCACAGAAATGGTGGTTCCTACAAACGACTGACAGACTGACTGACTGACTGACTGACTGACTGACTGACTGATTGACTGTCTGACTGACTGACTGACTGATAGACTGTCTGCCTTACTGACTGACTGACTGACTGACTGACTGACTGACTGACTGACTGACTGACTGACTGACTGACTGACTGACTGACTGACTGACTGACTGACTGACTGACTGACTGACTTACTGACATACGCACCCAGTATCTCGGACAACTTCTCGTCTGTCTTTGATAGTGCATGTACGAGGTTCTGATGGTGACGCATTTGGAGAGCGAAAAGCAGCATCTGACCACAGTTGATGACTGGCTTGAGGCCTGTGATAGTCAGCCAGTCAGTCAATCAGTCAGTCAGTCAGTCAGTCAGTCAGCCAGATAAATACGGTATATAGCTACATATTTTAATTTTAACCCTATACCTGAATTCATTCTGTTTCAAAGCATCATTTTCAGAAGTGTTTATGTCTAGTCAGTCTGGCAGTCAGTCAGTCAGTCAGTCAGTCAGTCAGTCAGTCAGTCAGTCAGTCAGTAAGTCAGTCGGTCAGTTCATAACGTTTGTCAGTCACACAGTTATTTATAAGTTACGAAAGCAGTTGGCTCGTGAATTATTCAGTCACTTGTTTGAATTGAGTACAGGGTGTCCCACTTAAAAGTTCAGGTGAGAATGTGCTCTCATTTTTTGATAGGATTGACTTAATTAGAAAATTTGTGCGCCAGTTTGTAGACAATTCTTGAATATTTTGTTTGTTGTTTAAAATTTTGAAAAAGCTGAATCACCGCCAATTTAAGGGCCAAATTTCAAAACCTCCTCATTTTCGCATTTTTCGCACATGTATTTCACTGATTTCGCTGCTACTGTTGCATCCTAAGACAACATTATTTATTGCAAATAGAAGTTGAGTTTTTTTAAGTAAAAACTATTTTTTTGATTGAATAAATTAACAAGGCGCATAAAATGTATCATAATCCAGGCTTCTCAACATGACCAGTCGGACTCTGCGTTAATTCATTCCACGCACTCAGGAAAAACAGTTCCTAACTTATAATATGGGTGCCCATTTTGCTAAATAGCAATTCAAAAATACAAATAAACTCAAAACTGCTCTACTTTGACCGTCCATACTTCAATCGATCAAATCCCATTGGTTGTCGACATTTTTGTTGAGTGGCTCTGGTTTGAACGACGCGCCCCTAAACCTAAGGTTTCATGTTGTGCACTACCTGGCTGTTGTCACCATGCCTGTCATTTGCTTATGTGGCAGGTAAAAACGCTCATGTTTAATTGTTGAAAGACAGTTTAAAATTTTTAGTTTGATTATTGCGTCAATGAAACATGAGTTGCTGAATATTCTGCGCCTACAACCATAGCAAAACGCGAAAATGAGGAGGTTTTGAAATTTGGCCCTTAAATTTGCTGTGGTTTAGCTTTTTTCAAAATTTTAAACGTCAAACAAAATATTCAAGAATTGTCTACAAACTGGCGCAAAAAATTTCTAAATAAGTCAATTCTATCGAAATTGAGAGCACATTCTCACCGGAACTTTTAAGTGGGACACCCTGTACAGAGCTCGTCACTAAAAACTCCCACATGGTCTAGCGGTTAGGATTCGCGGCTTTCACCCACGCGGCCCGGGTTCGACTCCCGGTGTGGGAAAGAATGTTTTAATTTTCTCACTCACTCACTCACTCACTCACTCACTCACTCACTCACTCACTCACTCACTCACTCACTCACTCACTCACTCACTCACTCACTCACTCACTCACTCACTCACCGTCGATGATAACCGTGATCGTATCAATGCCCAGCAGTCCTTTGTTGCTGTACTTGTAAATGGCTTCTTCAATGTTGGACTTGGCGAAGAAGGCGTTGATGCAAAGGGTGAAGAGGAAGATCAATACTGCCAGGAAAGTGTCGGTGTTCTGAAAAAAAGTTTTGCCGTTGTTGTTGTTGTTGTTGTTGTTGTTGTTGTTGTTGTTGTTGTTGTTGTTGTTGTTGTTGTTGTTGTTGTTGTTGTTGTTGTTGTTGTTGTTGTTGTTGTTGTTGTTGTTGTTGTTGTTGTTGTTGTTGTTGTTGTTGTTGTTGTTGTTGTTGTTGTTGTTGTTGTTGTTGTTGTTGTTGTTGTTGTTGTTGTTGTTGTTGTTGTTGTTGTTGTTATCGTTGTTACTAACCAGTAGCATGCTGTATTGAGACTGCGGTTCGGTGGTACTGAAGTGACAAGGAAAGTAGGAAGCAAACTGAAGAATACGGTAACTGGTGCTCATTCGTGTCGCCAGGTTGTTCTGCAACAGTGAGTGAGTGAGTTAGTGAGTGAGTTAGTGAGTGAGTGAGTGAGTGAGTGAGTGAGTGAGTGAGTGAGTGAGTGAGTGAGTGAGTGAGTGAGTGAGTGAGTGAGTGAGTGAGTGAGTGAGTGAGTGAGTGAGTGAGTGAGTGAGTGAGTGAGTGAGTGAGTGAGTGAGTGAGTGAGTGAGTGAGTGAGTGAGTGAGTGAGTGAGTGAGTGAGTGAGTGAGTGAGTGAGTGAGTGAGTGACTGAGTGAGTGAGTGAGTGAATGAATGAGTGAGTGAGTGAGTGAGTGAGTAAGTGAGTGAGTGAGTGAGAGAATGAGTGAGTGAGTGAGTAAGTGAGTGAGCGTTTGAATGAGTGAGGGAGTTAAGGAGTGAGTAAATGAGTTAGTGCATTCATTCGTTCTTTCGTTTGTGCTCTCGTTCGTTCGTTCGTTCGTTCGTTCGTTAGTTCCTTTGTTCATTCGTTTGTTCGTTCATCTATTCGTGGTTGAGTGAATCAGTGAGTGAGGGAGAAGGCGAACCTGTGCGCTCTGATTCTGATGTACAACAGTGTTGGCCTTCAGGAGGTCAGGTGCCGTGTAGTTAACCACCGGCAAAGGTTCGGTTTCTTCCGTCAAGATGGCGTTGCTCATGTTGTTGGCTGAATGACGGTTATTACGACGAGTGACTGACGGACGTGTGCAGACACTCTCGCTGGAAAAAATATTTTATCAGGTACATAAGTTTGTTTTGTCTGTCATTGAAATTTTTATCAGTCAATTAAATGTCAAACTATCGTACTCCCATGATTACATAGATCAGTCAGTCAGTCAATCGATATTGTATAAACAATGTTAGTTCAGTGATAGTGAAATTGATCACGGTTTTTACGACAGGTGACGGAGGGAAGTGTGCAGACACTCTCGCTGGGAAAAAGTTAGTCAGTCAATAGATTTTGTCTGTTAGTCAGTATTTTAGTCAGTCAAACACATTTTTTACGAAATATAGGCCAGTCTGACATTCTTTCATTCTGTTAGTGAGTCGGTCAGTCAGTCAGTCAGTCAGTCAGTCAGTCAGTCAGTCAGTCAGTCAGTCAGTCAGTCAGTCGGTCAGTCAGTCAGTCAGTCAGTCGATCAATCTATCATCGTTGTTGACTAACAATGAGTTAATGAACGATTGTCGGTCACCACTTGGTAAGTCTGTCAAAGATACTGAGGACGCATGTCCCCGTTCTGAAACCGATTGTATCGGACTCAATGGTTGTCGATTTCTAACTGGCAGTCCCAAAGCATCATCAATCCGCACCATGCGATTGCGCTGATACATGTTGTTGTTGTTGTTGTTGTTGTTGTTGTTTTATGTTGTTGTTGTTGTTGTTGCAGTTGTTGTATTGCGGTCGTTAAAAATTCAGATATTATATCTAAAGTGTGACAAGTACATAGTTTATAAAATGTTTATTATTTTTACTCCACCATAGTACAGGGTGGGCCAAAAAAACCATACGATTTTGAACGTTAATAACTCGATCTAAAAACAACCGATTCAATCGTTCTTGTTTTCATTTGAAAGCCAATACTTTAACTTAAAACCCCTTCAATTTTAGTCATGTTTTATAGAGCTGTCCTCAAGTTACAAAAGAAACCCTCAAAAATCGTGTTTTTGGACGAGAAAAACCAAAATTTTGTGGTTTAGCAAAATGTTCCTTTTGGGCAACGAATTTCTGAATTTGAAAAGTTCAATAAGGGAAATTGAGTTTGCTGAGCTCAATTCTAACTTGGAAACTTTGGAATATCATATTGGAGTGCTTGGACAAAAAAATTCATGGCGAATGTCATAGCCGCCATTGACAAATTTAACGCTGAGCTCAAGCTTTTGTGGTTCAGGAAAATGGTCAAACCGAGTGTACCATTCATTTATCTTTGATCAACAAGGTTTAACTAGTTGTTATTTGATGCATTTCATTCATTCATAAACTTAAATACTCCGTTTACAGTTTTTAAAACATAATTGCCCATGCATTTCGATGACTTTTTCGCTAAAAATACACGATTTTTCAAATTTTCTTCTGTAACTGCTGGGCAACTTCATAAAACTTAACTAAAACTAGAGGGATTTTAAGTTGAAATATTGGCTTTCAAATGAGAGCAAAAACGATTGAATCGGTTGTTTATTGATCGAGTTATTAACGTTCAAAATCGTATGGTTTTTTTTGGCCCACCCTGTATATACATAATCAAATTTTACTCATCTTAATTGTTGTATTTCATTATTATTTGGTCATTGAATTCGGTTACGTATAATAATCGTAATTTAAAACAATGTCTTTGACTTTCGCACTCATCATGCTTTATTCGGAATCGGAAACCTAAATGAAATGACAAAGTTGTACATCAAAACAAACCAGCCAACCAACCAATATATGCCCTACACGCCTACCTGCTGCTCATGTATAATTTAATGACAATGAAGTCAATAGCCCCCTCCATCCATCGGGCATGGTTCATAGCTAGCAAATAATCAAAGGGACTTGATTTTCCCAAAGAGAGGGTATGGCATCGGCAGTTTTGTTACAATGTCATCTATGTACAACTTCAGAAAAAACTTCATTTATTTAAAAATTCCCAAAGAGGGAGATTACCACTATGACCTACATTTCTATTTCGCTAGTGACTGCCAATCAGCTCAATATAGGGGGAATGGCTCATACTCATAAATGGTAACCGGCGGAGCGGATGAGCCATTGATCAAAAGGGAATTAAATTTCTTTAAAAAAAATTAACTGACTCAAAGTATTTTTACCATCGAAATTTGGTATCTACCATAACTCTGTAAAACCGTCGGATGTGAAACTGTTTATTAATTCCTTTTTTCCGTTCATTTCTCATCCAACAAGTGTGATGGCTCATACTAGCGGACGAGAAGGGAAGGGAAAAGTGGAATTTCCCTTTTGGCGGTTTCAAAAAGTGGAGTTTGTTCTTCAAGGTGCAGGTGAAATGACCTGAATTTTGTTAATCCCCCTCTTTGAAAAAATTCCCCTGCTTTTGGAGGTTTGGTTCGTCCGCCAGTAATTGCTCAAACTCATAAATGGCCACGGCACAAGAGCCCCACAAAAGCGTTAATGAACCCAAACAATATATAGCGTACGCATACGGAATGAATGAAACAAAGGGGAATTTCCCTCTGAAAAAAAATTTCTGGAAAAGTTGTAGGTTTTAATTCAGTAATTTGTCACTGCGAACTTTCCCCTCGCTGTGGAATACTGGATCATCCGCCTGTGAATAACTCAAATAACTCAAATAATGCAAATAACCTAAATATTCTAACTTAAATAACTCCAATAACTCCAATAACTCCAATAACTCCGATAACTCCAATAAATCCAATAACTCCAATAGCTCCAATAACTCCAATAACTCCAATAACTCCAATAACTCCAATCCACTAGCGGACGAGAAGGGGAGGGAAAAGTGGAACTCCCTCCTATTCGGCTGTTTCAAAAAGTAGTATTTTTTTCTCAGGGGTAGATAAGATGGCCTGAAAACTGCCGATTCCCCCTCTTTGACGAAATTCCCCTCCCTCTGGGAATTTAGCTCGTCCGCCAGTGGCGTACGGGAAAAAAAGGACAGGAAGGGGAATTTCCCTCTGAACAATTGAAAACTTTTGCAATATTTGTACGGAGAACGTTTTTTACTCAGTAATTTCTCACTCTTGTTTGCGACTTTCACTTCCCTTTGGAATTATGCATCATCCGTCAGTGAATAACTCAAATATTGGAGCCATGCCTCCAAAGGGAGGAGAATGTCCTCAAAAAGAGATGGAATTCGCAGATATTAGACCATTTGTCCTACATCTTAGGGAACAAAATATTTTTTTGAAACCACCAAAGAGGGGGGAATTCACTTTCCCACCCCTTCACAGTTCACATACTCCATTGAATAAGTCAATCCAATCAATACACACTCAGTGGCTTATTTGCATGTATGTACCAATAAAAGTCATAGCTACATATGTAGTACATGGAATACTAATGTAATTGATATGATGCGCCTTTGGGACTCGATATATCCAAAATTCATTTCATGCCCTAGCAGAGGGAAACACAAAATTTTTGTATTATGAAAGCTTTGTTGGTCATTCAGATTTTTTTTATATTATAGTTGTGGTATGGCAACTTTAGCCCGCTCGAGAGCACTAGCGGACGAGAAGGGGTGGGAAAAGTGGAATTCCCCCCTCTTTGGCAATTTAAAATTGTAGAATTTGTTCCCTAAGGTGTAGGTAAAATGCGCTCAAAACTGCCGATTCCCCCCTCTTTGGAGAAATTCCCCTCCCTTTGGAGGTTTGGCTCGTCCGCCAGTGCTCGAGAGTAGTCTTGCTAATATTCGCACTTGATTACATAAACCCTATATTTGAATTCAGTCATCATATTACTATTTTGGATTATAAATATTCTATGTTTTCTGAAGTTCGCCGCTGAAGGCTGGGAATAAAGCGAAGGCTTGGAATCGACTCGGACCGTTCTTTTTAACATCTGAAACCAATTCCTTGGAGCCTAGGGCTTATTTTCACAACTTGGCGCTCCTGTTTTTCGCTGAATTCCAACCTGACGGTGCCGAATTTTTCGAGTAAATTAAAAAAAAATCCAGCCTTCTAAAAATAAAAATTCGCGAAGAATTTAAAAAATTATAAAAAATAAATTCGTGAAGAATTGCGACTGCCGACGAAAATAAATTCGTGAAGAATTTATTCGCCTACAACAAAATCGACTTCGGAGCAACCGGTGAACCTGAAGAATGGCCGCCGCACGCAATCGTTCGACATGGGAGTTCGAGTTAAAGCAGGATAGTGCTTATGTATTGTTTTATGATGTCGTGAAGACTAAAAATCTGAGTTTGGCCGGTCGTTTATATCAAAATTTTGTGTCAGTAATCCAGACACATTCTTCACTCAGTCAAGTAAAAATTCCGGTATTGAATCGATCTGATAATTTCTGCAATTTTTGTTGCCGTATTGGATGGATGATTGAGGAAATCTTTGCCACTGTAGAATCGATCCCGTGGCCAGAGCCGCCGCCGAGCGTTGGGCCAGACGTGAGCGGAGATTCCGAGAGTGCCGTTACGCCGGTCAACCTGAGCGCACTATCGGATGATGTGGGCGGTCGTGAAGACGGAATGGGTCACGGACTTGAAGCCGAAAACAGGTGCAGTGTTTATAATTCGGGTCAGGAAGTTGCCGAGTGCGGTGCGAAGGGTTCTGGTACTGGTCGCCGCCCTTACACCTGTGTAGATAGTGAGGTGACTTCTGGATTGTCCGGTCCGGTCCCCACTATGTTTGTTAGGGATAAGGATTTCAGGGTCAGTCAGATTAGTGAGAAGTCCAGGATGCGACAGGGCGAGAGCGCCGTTCCTGGCAACACCGAACTGGATAGGCCACGAGGTGCCGATGACCCCAGTTCGAGACCCACTACCGAAGCGGATAGTTCGCGTAAAAACGAACAATCCAATTCGAGACCTGAGGTGAGGCCACGAGGTGCCGATGACCCTTTGGCTACCGGTATAGATAGGCCACGCGGTGCCGATGATTCTATATCGAGACCATATCAGCAACGACAGCAATGTGGTCAACGTTTCATCACGCCGTCCGTCTCAAAAAGGCCGCTGGTGCAGTCTGCATCACAGATTGGTCATAATATGAGCTATCAAGAAGCTCATCGACAACAAGAACAGTATGAGGGTGCTACAAATAGTTTTGCGAGGCAGACAAATGTCACTGGGCAACGTGACATCTATGACACCCTAAACGACACGATTCAACGTCTCGCGCTGCAACAGGAAGAGTCTACACGTCTGTTACTGCAACAAACGACCCAGCACAACGCTGAGACAGTTCTGGCAGGTTCCGGGTTTGAAAAATTCGACGGCACCCAACCTGATGACCTCAAGTCTTGGCTTTTTGGCCTTGAAAATCGACTGCGTCTGACGAAGACAACAGATGATGACGTGAAAGTGGGTCACCTAGTGAACTGTCTGACCGGCCTGGCACGCCGACAGTTTCATGAAGACTTGGAAAACCCCACATTCCACGCAGCCGTTAACTACCTGAAGGAGAAGTACGCAGATACAAGATATGACGCGCTGAAATTCCAACAGTTTCGCAGCCGAGTACAGCAGCGTGGTGAGACAATCGAGTCTTATGCGAGAGATTTGAAACTGGCTTTCCCGTTTCAACAGTGTGACTCGCAGCAGTCTAATCTGATGCTGATGGAGCAGCTACAGCGGGGCCTTCAAGAAGCAGAGTACAGACAGTACGTTCAAGAACGTCTGTTAAACCCGAAGAAATCGTTTGATGATGTTGTCAACAAACTGAGCCTAAAGGAATTGGCTAAGAACACAGCTGATGTTAAAGAACGTGGCCGTTACTACGATAGTCAGCAGCATGAAGCCAGAGTCAGGCTTACGCGACATCAAGCACAGTCTGACAAGAAGACTATTCAATGCTACAGATGCCAAGAATTCGGGCACTATGCGTCTACGTGCAACAACAGTAGAGTTTCGCGAGCATATGGTGAGCCGTTTTTGAGCCATGAATACGCCTATGCACCACCGTTTTACTCGCACCAACAGTATGATGCGCAGCCCTACTGGTATCAGCAACAATACCAAGGTCAGATTGAGAGTCAGGTGCCGAAACCGACTATCGAGTACCCTCATATGCCAGCGCAGCAGCAACACGCTGTCACACAGTCAGTGACAAGCGCAGCAGTAGGTCAAGACAGCGCGCAAATACCGCAGCGAATTGGCGCCTGTAGAGTGAGGTCAGTTAAGATAGCGAGCACGCGCAGCCCTATCTACATTAACAGTCAAAAAGTATCTGACAACATGTGGCAAGCAGACACTGGTGCGCACTGTAATCTGGTTACGTCACAGTTTCTAGATTACATTGAGGGTCCGCTGGTTGAGAAACCATGCACTGAAACCCTAACATGCATAGATGGACTGAAGACCCAGTGTAAAGGTCTCATAAAACTAGCAGTTTCGATCGGCAAGCTGACTAAACAGATACAGTTTTACGTGATTGAAGAATTTTACGGTGAAATTGGTCTGGTTTTGGGTATGCCAGCGTTAAATGAGTTCGGATTCAGTCTGAAGAATGACAGTGGATTCGATCTGACACCCAATATGAGCGCATCTAACGATGAGAACTTTTTTGGTGTCGCTAATTTCGTCGCATTAAAGGAGGGAGGAAGAGGCGCGAAGCCGCTAAAACGTGCAGAAAAGAAGCGCAAAGATGGCGTTTATTGGAAAAAGTTTGCAGGTGAATGCAACTTTGAGAAGCGCGTACGAAAAGGTGAGCGTACGTTAGCAGCTGAAACGCGCCAGGCTAACTACAGCAGCACGCAAGCAGCGCAAACTGAGCGTGTTAAACCACTGCCGCGCTATAAGAGCGTTAACTGCGCGCCGCACACCAAACCGCAGAATGTCAAGCAGCGAGGTTATGGACCTGAATGTGCCAAGACGCAGAGAATGTGTCGTGAGGCTAGAAATACGGTGATGAAGCCGTACAATGCGCTGCGCAACAACGTATCTGACTGGCCGAGATCAGATTATGAACCAGTGGCTAACAGTGAGCCGCGTTATGACCCACGCTTTCGGGTTATTGAGAAACCGACAGCGCACGCGTTCAAGGCGAGGTATCGAGGCGACATCACGTAGCTGAATCGTGGTCTGCCACCGTCATAATTATAGTCACCTTAACCTATTTCAGACTTTTCAAAAGTAGAATACTATTCTTGACTAATTTCAGCTTAGGGTGATACAGTTCTTATTTTGGTCTTGAATTAAAAGTATATTTAAAATAAAATTGCAGGTACTGATTAATCTATATTTCAGGCCTTATTTCACAAACATGGGTATTTTAGATTGTGATCTATTGTTATTGTCGAGATCTATTAAAGTATTCTTTTAAAACATACATCGATTCTTATCCATTATTTTGAGTTCGACTATATTCTAGGGTGATCCTATTATCATATACGAATTACTATACTATGTGATTATTCTAGTCTATCATATTTACATCATATACTTTAACCTTCTTTTATTGCTTTTTAAAGAGGAAGGAAGTTGTGGTATGGCAACTTTAGCCCGCTCGAGAGTAGTCTTGCTAATATTCGCACTTGATTACATAAACCCTATATTTGAATTCAGTCATCATATTACTATTTTGGATTATAAATATTCTATGTTTTCTGAAGTTCGCCGCTGAAGGCTGGGAATAAAGTGAAGGCTTGGAATCGACTCGGACCGTTCTTTTTAACATCTGAAACCAATTCCTTGGAGCCTAGGGCTTATTTTCACAACTTTATCAAAAAACTGTTACTTATAATTCTGTTATTCTATGATTTTCGTTATGAACCAATAAAAGTCGTACATAGCTAGGACATGGAATACTAATGTAATTGGTATCATGTGCAATTTGGACGCAATATATCCAAAATTCATTTCATGCCCTAGCAGAGGGAAACACAATGTTTGTGTATTATTCTATGAAGTATTGTGGGTCGTCCATATTTTTTACTACGCTGTCAAAAACTTGATTATCAGACCAGGGCAATGGATCAGATTTTGGCTGGTCCGGACCTATCCACACCAAAAATTTTGCGGGACACCCCTTCCTTACCATTCATGCTTCTGAGGTACAATTTTTTCATATGCTCATAGCATGTTGAAAAGTCAGTTTTTTCTTTGTATATTGGACACGTCGTGAAAGCTTGGAAAATTATGGCTTGGGGCAACGGAAACTTCAGGTTTCAGAAAATATATTCAGCTGCGCTGCTTTGTATGTATTAACGACGTACTTTGAAAGATCAAAAACGGATGGCGCGTAGCGCCAAAATTTTGACGTTTCTAGTATTACTGCTTTGTACTAGAGACGTGTCTTGAAAACCCGAGAATTGATTGTAAGTGGCGCTGAAAATTTGATGTTTTTAGCAATGGTGCTCGACTTTAGAAACCTCTTAAAAGCCCAAAAACAGATGGCGGGTAGCGCCAAAATTTGGACGTTTCTAGTAATACTGTTTTGTATCGGAGACGTGTCTTGAAAGTCCGTGAATCGATTTTAATTAGCATCGAAAAATTGATGTTCTTAGCATTGGTGCTCTGTTTTAAAAACCTCTTTTAAAAGCCCGAAAACGAGTGGCGCATAGCGCCAAAATTTTGACGTTTTTAGTATTACTGCGTTGTATTAGAGACGTGTCTTGAAAGCCCGAGAATCGATTATAATTGGCATTAAAAAAACTGATGTTCTTAGCAATGGTGCTTGGTTTTAAAAACCTCTTTTGACAGCCCGAAAACGAGTGGCGCATATCGCCAAAATTTTGACGTTTTTAGTAGTACTGCTTTGTATTAGAGACGTGTCTAGAACTCGAGAACAAATGGCGCTACGCGCAAAAATTTGGACGTTTTCAGCACTACCCCTTTGTAATAAAAGCGTGTCTTGAAAGCTTGAGATTTAATTGCAAGTGGCGCCGAAAATTTGACGTTATCAACACTAGTTTTGGATTTCATAGACCTGATATAGAAGAAGAAGAACGGTGGCGCGTAGCGCTGATATTTTTACGTTTTCTGTATTGGAGACGTATCTTAAAAGCTTGAGACTTAATTGCAAATTACCGTTCTCAACGGTAGTGTTTGTATTTATAAGCCGGAGTTTATATAGTACAAAAATGGATGGCGCGAAGCGCCGGAAAATTTTAAGATGTTATCCTCGCGAAGCGCCGAAATTTGGACGTTTTTAGTACCACTGCTCTGTATTAAATCTGATCGAGCCAAAACTGATTGCACCGAATGCCGCAGGAAAAATGGTGTTAGGATTGTATGATCCGTAATGGCCGTTGCCCGCTGCGGTGATCAAGTTTATTAGTCATACAATGCATCACTTTACGCCTTGTACGGAACCAAAATTGAGTTAGCATTAGCATTAACATTAGCGACAGTGGCAGATAATATTGAGCTGCCCTATCCTGACCCATTGAATTGAACAGTTTCAAAGAGTGAAATTAGAGCTTGAGCTGCGGGACACCCTTTCATAAGAGAAAACGACTTTAGTTCTTAACCATCTTTTGAGTTTTCGCAGAATATGCGGGACACCTCTCTTAGGGAGAAGCTTATGATAATATGTCATCCCTTCGTTACCATATCTTGAGCTTCTGCGGGACACCCTCTCATAGGGTTAGGGGAAAGCGACTTTAGTTCATAACATAACTATCTGTTGAGTTTCTGCAGAATATGCGGGACACCTCTCTTAGGGGAAAGCGTTTTTAGTTCATAACATAACTATCTGTTGAGTTTCTGCAGAATATGCGGGACACCTCTCTTAGGGGAAAGCGTTTTTAGTTCATAACATAACTATCTGTTGAGTTTCTGCAGAATATGCGGGACACCTCTCTTAGGGGAAAGCGTTTTTAGTTCATAACATAACTATCTGTTGAGTTTCTGCAGAATATGCGGGACACCTCTCTTAGGGAGAAGCTTAGCTTAGGGTAATATGTCATCCCTTCGTTACCATATCTTGAGCTTCTGCGGGACACCCTTCATAGGAAAAAAACGGAGAGAAAAAAACGAAAAAAGGAAAAAATTAGTGATTGATTTAATAACAAAGGCGCGGAGCGCGAAAATTTTCGAGTTTGGTTTCATTGAATGCTTGATTTTATATTTTTTTCGGGTGAAATTGTTGTTTTTTACCAAGGGTGTTCCGCAAAACTTCGAATTTTGCGGGACACCCTGCTCTTTTCGCTGCGGGACGCGGGACGGGCGTACCAGCCAGGACCAGCCAATGCTAGGTATTGCCCTGGACTGTTGATTATGATTATGAAAACGAAGTATGATTCTGTTAATCTAGGATTTTTGTTATGTACCAATAAAAGTCGTAGCTGTTACTGAATACTAATGTAATTGGTATGTATCATGCGCATTTTGGACTCGATTTATCTAAAATTCATTCAATGCCCTAGCAGAGGGAATCACAAAATTTGTGCATTAATTTAAGAAGTTTTATTGGTCGTTCATAATTTTTGATATATTTCACTATAATGTACGATATACTTTTCAAAATTCATTTCATGATTCAACAATACTTTGTGTTTGTTGTTTCATCGTTCATCATACTGTTATTTCCCATCATAAACGTAACACTTTGGCATAATTTCTTTCTCTCTTCTACATTCAAATCCCGATCCGATTCAGAACCAGAAGTTATTCCCACGCCACGGGTGTTTATACAGTAAATTGGTAAACAATATGATAAAAGATAAAACAACAAGGCCTGATAACTAAATTCAGGATTTCATAAGATTTTGCGTAATTTTTTTCTTCGTTTTTATGATCTTTCACTGAAACAACAAACTATAGCCCTCTTGATTGGGATGACTGATGGGTATTTCATTCGCTGTACACACATTACAATACTCAAACAAGTTTTATGATAATAATGTCAATCATAATGCGACTCTTTCACTTGACGAAAAATACTGGGTATGGGTTATGGGAGCACTAGCGGACGAGGAAAACTCCCCTCTCTTTGGCGGTTTTCCAGTCCAAAGTTTATTCCTTAAGATAAGGGTAAAATGACATGAAAACTACCAGTTCTGCCATCTTTGACGAAATTCCTTTACCTTTGGGGGATCAGCTCGTCCGCCAGTGGTTATGGGAGAATACAAGGAATCATAAAAGACATGAAAAGTTAACAGAAAAAATACTAGAAAAATACCAGACCAGAGAAAATACTCGAACTCAAGTTGAATGATATACATGACTCCTACCAAGTACATCGTCATAAAATTTAAATATTACGCAGTACACCAAAAAAAAAATGAAAAACAGAAAAACTTCCACGCACAGGAAAAATGATTAAAACTAAACTATATAATACTGGGTCGGAAGCGGCAACCAAAAAAACGAAAGGCGACAGAGAAATTCCTTAATAATAAAAACGTTTAAAAAATTATTTCCGCACAATAAAACATTTCTACAGCAAAGACTACGATTATATATTATGTATAGCAAAAGGGAAAATTTGATGATTTCTAATTTGAGCCATTCACCAATAAAGGGAACAATTAGAGGAGCAATGGGTCAATGAAAAAGACAGAACATCTATTAGATATACAGTCGGTTATGATAAGTCTTTCCAAAAAGGTGTACCTGATTTTATGTACAGACACAGAGAAATTTTCCTTTAGCTCTGTTTCTTCGTATTTGGAGTTTTTTAGTTCTTGAACTACAATATGTTTACAGTTTTTGTCTTTTCCCTCTTGAAATTCTCTCGTAAAACTTTAGGCCGCATGAATTAAACACGACGAAAAATCTGTTTTTCAGGTTTTTGTGTGGTTGTAGAATATTTCATGACAAAACGAAAGGTTTATCATAACCGACTATAGCTTGACCAAGGAATCTTGATAAAAAAAATCCACGAATCCGGTACGCACAACTGCAATGAAATAAACACAGTGATAGTGTTTTGTTCAAAATGTTGAGTGAGAAATAGTTTTTTTCTTAAAAAACTCGAAGCGCGCCAAAAGCAGATTTGAATTCAAATTGCGCGCCAAAATCTTTTTGGTTAACAAGAAACCCTGGATAGGCTATACAAATAATACACATATTACGCGAATAAATTCGTAAAGTGACTATATCGGAAAACCCAGGTAGCAAAACCGAAAACCAGAACCACGGGGATAGGGACATAGTGGTGCCTTGCCTTCATAATAAATTTTGTGTAAACCCTTCCAATATTGAAGTAACTATACACACTCTTACAATAAAAACAGTACACAAATCATAAAAGATGCACGAGAGGAGGTAAATATCATACTTATTTTATAAAAAAAATTAAGAACATAAAATCAATATTATAATAGTTCAAAACTGAAATCAATCCATGTATGGTCGGGCCGGCGGTCCTAACAATAGAAGAGCTTGATCATGCGGGCCACGAGCTAAGGCAATGCGACTTCGAGTGATATACAAGACATTGAAGAGGGAGCATAAACTAACCGACTGTGGTGCAGAAGTTTTTTTTCAAAAATCTTCTACTAAAATGAAAACCATAATTATTTTTTTCTCAGAATCTAGGTAGAGTAAAAAACGTCTTCAAAACCATAAAAATTCATTTTTTTCAATTGAGAAAAAGCGTTTCGACCAAAAATCAACAAAAATCCACGTGAAAATCTAAGACAAAATACTGAGTTGACGTGTTTTGCGCGAACTTCGACAATCAATTAAGCATTGGGTTTGACAAAATTCGAAAAAAAAATAAAATTTAACGTTTGAAAAAAAAATCGATTTGACAAAATTTTATCAAAAAACAGAATTTTTACAGATTTTTTGTCAATATTTATCCTGGTGATTTTCACTATGAACGGTCGATCAGCGCATCACGATCCTGGCCAACTCCGATCCAGCGGACTGAAAAATGAAATTATATTTCTATAATAAAATAAATCAAAATACTGATAATAAAAAAGTTATTGTAATTAAATGCTAATTAAAATTTTTCTTAACATAAATTTGAAAAAATACTCATTAACCAGATCCAAAATCGCTAGCTATATACAATATTTCAAAAGGCAAAGATACATTATTTCAAAGTAAAGGTTTCTAGATTCTAATTAGCTTCTGAGATTTTTATGATAAAGAAACTCACCGTAAAATAGAAGTTGCAGCCTCATTTTTCTAGTTTTAGGGTATTCTCAAATCAAATGGTGCAAATTGTTACATAAGGCTTTTAGAGATAAAAGTTTCTAGTTTCTCTGTTGCTTCTGAGATTTTACGATGAAGAAACCCACCGTAAAAATCATTTTTTTGCCAAATTTTTCTAGTTTTAGGGCATTACCTCGGCCAAGGCTTATAATTATTAAAAAACAAAATAAATACAAATACTTATTAAACAAAATAAATAATGAATACTCATTAAACAAAATAAATAATAAATTCTTAATTCCCAACCTTTCACGCCCGTTTCGGTTTCGATCAACTTGATGAAATCGCGCGCCTGCACGGGCAGTTGGTCGAAAGAACGTTTGGTCGCCGTTACACATTTCCAACCGGGCAGCGTCACGTAGTCGACCTCCACGCGATCCATCTCCGTGATGAGTGCTGGAACGTCAGTGAGTGAGTGAGTGAGTGAGTGAGTGAGTGAGTGAGTGAATGAGTGGGTGAATGAGTGAGTGAGTGAATGACTGAGTGATGGAGAGTAAGTAAAAGGATGAATAAGTGAGTGCATGGTAAAGTGCGTAGTCGACTTAGTGAATGAAAAAGAGAGGGAGTGAATAAGTGAATGGACTGAGTGATGAAGTGATTAAGTGGGTGATGGCAGTGAGTGAGAGAGTGAGTGAAAGATTGAGTGAATGATGCGTGATAAAATGAGTGAGTTAGTTAGTGAGTGAGTTAGTGAGTTAGCGAATGTGTAACTGTAATAATGCAGTAAGTGAATGACAGAGTAATATACCAAACAGTGGATGACAACAATAGTGACAATTATCACATATAACAAACTAAATCTATAAGTAAAGGATTTCGAGCTGAACGAGCAACCCTATAAAAAACTGAGCGAACGAAAAAGCAACTAAAATGAGTAACTGAATAGAGGACCGAATGAATGAATGATTAAATGACTGAATGAGTGACTGAATAAGTGACTGAACCTGGTGGATTCTCCAATACCTTCCCATCCAGCTTATAAGTGACGCCGATTTTGATCTCGTCAAAGTCATCGAGGACGTCCAGTTTGGTGAGCGCAAAACTGGAAAGTCATTCATCGAATAGCTAAATTCATTCCAAAGGAGAATTCACGCAGCTTTTTGGAACAGTAATTCATTTTCAACTATAATCTAACAAAAATTAAAAAAAAAACAATTAAAAAAAATTAAATAACCAATTAAATAAAAACTAAAATACCAACGCCGTAAATCCGTTAAGCAGCGTGGATCGTTTGAGCATGACCAGATCCAGCCATCCACAGCGACGCGGTCGACCCGTCGTCACACCGAACTCGTGGCCGACGGCACGGAGTTGCCCACCGACACCGTTCTGTAATGAGTCAATTGGTACGTGAGTACGGATCCGTTACTGACTCATGAGTTATGAAAGAGAGTGAAAATGAGTGGAGTACTCAGTGAGTGAGTCACTGAGCAGATGAGTGAGTCAGCCACAACGGTCAACCGGTTGTCACACCGAATCAATGACCGATGGCACGGAGTTGACCACCGACATCATTCTGTATTGAGTCAATTGTTAAGTGAGTCAATGAGACAATGAATTTAATTGACTTACCTTGGCGCCCAGTAAGGTAACTTACCTGGGTAAGACTACTGACGATGACGGAGCCTGGCCACCGGAACAATGTGTCTAGTTCTTTTAAATTCCGTCGAAACACATTGGTTCCAACTCTATTATCCTACCATTTTTTTGAATGTATTATTTGTACACTTCTCTCTTTATTACCAATAAGAACTTATTAGGAATAATAATAATGTTCATGTTCAACCAACATCGGGTTGTTCAGTGGGGAACGGACCGGCACCGACTCGGGTCTGATACGCCTTGACGATACCCACCACTTCGCCGATTCGCGACGCCGGCACGCCGAGTCCGGTGACCGCGCCGCCGACGGTGCAGTTGGACGAAGTGACGAACGGATATGTGCCTGAAAAATGTTATTATACAAGTATTAAACATAAACTGATATTTATTATGTTTATTATGAGATGGCTTGTATAATTATAATAAGCGGCTATGCACAAGACACACAAATAAAACTCTGCGTCATTCGCAAAATAAATCTATATTCTGTAAAATGAATCTATATTCTGTAAAATGAATCTATGTTCTGTACGTTTTTGCTGTTTTTGGGTTGCCGCTTTCGGATTAGTAGTGTGACTCCGATGAGTGAACCGTCTAAATTTTATTTGCAACTGCAGTTCACCCTTCCCCGTATGCAACTCCGAAAAAATCGTGTCGGTGGCAGTAAAAAAAACGCGAGTTCAGAAAAATACACTCATAACTCGGTAACACTATAGAACGAGCCAACTTCCAAAAAGGGGGGAAGAAAATATTTCAACTCAACTTTCCCTTCCTTCAAAACGTTATCGTTACTTCCCCGTCTGAAACTCGGGGAAAATTCGAGTTAGTCTCCTCAGTCGAACAATGCAAAGTCAAAAATCATCACACCACAGCTGGATAACACTGGCGAACGAGCCAATTCTTCGAAGGGAGGGGAAATTCCTCAAAGGGAATTGTCAGTTTTCAAACCATTTGACCTACACCTTAGGAAACAAACTCTATCTTTCGAAAACGCCAAAGAGGGGGGGGGGATAATTCCACTTTCCCCACCTTTCTCGTTCGCTAGTGCAGCTGGATAACACTGGCGAACGAGTTAATTATCCAGAGAGAAAAGAGCTTTTTTCCGAAAAGAAATTCGCCTTGTTGAGAACACTTTACCCACACATAAAGTAACAAATGCTACTTTTTAGAACTATCAAAGCGGGGGAAATCCATGCCCGCCCTTCACATTTGTTATTGACTCGTTAATACTGGCGATCCGCCGAAGGCATGGGAAATTGCTTCTTTTAAGATCCGCAATCCGTAGTTTTGCGCCCATCTACCCATACTTTAGGAAAAAAGTAGACTGTTTTGATTTCTGAAACCACCAATTCAAGGTAAAACATCTCGCTGTTCGTCCGCCAACCCCCCCCCCCCCCCCGCAACTGACACACTTGTGGCGGCAGCGGCGCAAAACAAAGTTTCACGCGCAAAAAAATTCAAGTCTGTCAACGTTGCCCAATCACTAGCGGACGATAAAGGAAGGGAAAAGTGGAATTCCCCCTCTTTGAGGTTTCAGAAGATAGAATTTGATCCTTAAGGTGTAGGCAAAACGGTCTGAAAACTGCCAATTCCCTCTCTTTGAGGAACTTCCCCTCCCTTTGAAAGACTGGCTTGTCCGCCAGTGCGTCGAAAGGAAAAAATTCCTCAAAGATCCGCAATCCATAGTTTTGCGGTCATTTTACCCACACTAGGGGAGCCCAAGCAAGGGAAAATATCCCTCTGCTCGTCCGCCAACGCCCTCTTACCCCATTCCCACCCCCGCAACTGAAAAACACTTGCGGCGGCAGCGGCGCAAAACAAAGTTTCACGCGCCAAAAATTCAAGTCTGTCAACGTTGCCCAGTTCCACTCAGGGGTCAACAATGGATTGGATTCTGGCTGGGTCTGGGTCTCAAAAGCCTGCTCGCACCCCAAACTCACAAAACGCCATAAAAATCAGTTTTAGCAAAAAACAACCCCAAATTCACGCATATACTCCATCTGCTGGTTTTCTTGCGTTATACTGGAGAAATCGTGATAAAACAATGAATTATTAACTTAGTAGTTGATATTGTCACATAGGTTGATATTTAAATAAGAATCTTATCTGAAAACTGGCAGGCTAAGTGGCGCGCAGCACCAAACATTCAGCTTTTTAAAGCCCGCTGATTTGTATTAGAGACTTGCCTGAAATGTGGCAGGCTGAGCGGCGCGCAGCGCCAAAATTTCTGAAATTTAAAGACCCCTGGTTTGTATTAGAAACACATCTGGAAACTGACTGCCTGAGTGGTGCGCAGCGCCAAACTTTCAGCGTTTTAATGCCCGCTGATTTGTATTAGAGACATGTCTGAAAATTGCAGGCTGAGCGTCGCGTAGCGCCATAATTTCTGCATTTTGAAGCCCACTGTTTTGTATTAGAAACATATCTGAAAAGTGGCAGGCTGAGTGCCGCGAAGCACCGAAATTTCTGAAGTTTAAAAACCCATCGTTTTTATTAGAAACACATCTGGAAATTGAATGCCTGAGTGGCGCGCAGCGCCAAACTTTCAGCGTTTTAAAGCCCGCTGATTTTTATTAGAGACATGTCTGAAAATTGCAGGCTGAGCGTCGCGCAGTGCCATAATTTCTGCATTCTTAAGCCCACTGTTTTGCATTAGAAACATATCTGAAAAGTGGCAGGCTGAGTGCCGCGAAGCACCGAAATTTCTGAAATTTAAATACCACATGTTTGTATTAGAAACACCTCTGAAAACTGACTGCCTGGATGGCGCGCAGCGCCAAACTTTCAGCGTTTTAAAGTCCGCTGATTTGTATTAAAGACATGTCTGAAAATTGACAGGCTGAGCGGCGCTCAGCGCCACAATTTTTGCGTTTTGAAGCCCACTGTTTTGTAGAAACATAGCTGAAAAGCGGCAGGCTATTAGAAGGCTATTGGAAATATTATTGAAGAACAACTAACAATTTTGGCTTCAGTTAAACGCTGACTCAAGAAAGATGTCAGACGTGCGAGCATAAATTATGTAGTGAATAACACTAAAATTACAATAGAAAATATGAGCTGCTCTTACTCACCGAGCTACTACTGTATATTAAGGTTTGGGTTGCGATGATACGGAACCGTTTCAAAGTGCGCGCGCCAGTTGATCAGTTCAAATTATTCAAGTGTATGTTAGTTGCACAACTTTGTGCTCGCACAATTTTGCGCTCGCCCTAATTGATCGAACCCGAATGTTTGAAATTCGGAAGAAAAATTTTCTTTCTCTCTTTTCTTTTTTTCTTCTTTTCTTCTCTCCTTTCCCTTTCTTTCTTTTTCTTTCCCTCCCCCATCTGCTCGCACTCCACCGAAATCCTTGCTCGCAGCTCGCACCCAGACCAAGCCAGACCCAGCCAGACCCAGCCATTGTTGACCCCTGGTTCCACTGGCGGACGTGTCAACCCTCCAAAGGGAGGGGAACTTCGTCAAAGAAAGGGGAATTGGCAGTTTTCAGGGTTTTTTACCTACACATTAGGGAACAACTTCTACTTTTTGAAAACGCGGAAGAGAGGGAATTGTATTTTCCCCACCCCTTCTCGTCCGCTAGTGCCCAGATACACCAATAAATTAGCCATTAAAAGTACATCCACGTAATTTTCTCATATATTTATGTTTTGTATACAACAAAAAGCATTTTCTCTACAGTAATTGCTGCCCGGTTGTTTTCTTATTTGAAAATGTTAAGTATCATATCGAATCGAAAACTATAATCTCAAATTCAGCCCACTTAGTCACTCAATACTTCATCATATCGCTTTCCGGAGAAGTGATAAGGAGGGAAAATTTTGGTCCCCCTGAAAAGTTCAACCTCAGTAGCAACGAATCTTGTGAAACGTTCAGCAGATTAATTTCCTTCTCATACTTCACTCAAGCACTGGCGGACGAGCGAAACTTCCGAAGGGAGGGGAATCTTTCCAAAGAGTGGGGAATTGGCAGTTTTCCGGTAGTTTAACCTACACCTTTGGGAACAAATTCAACTTTTTGAAAACGCCAACGAGGGGGAAATCCACTTTTCCCACCCAAATTTGTGATCCCTCCTATTATGTTCAACCTCAGTAGCAACGAATCTTGTGAAACGTTCAGCAGGTCCATTCCCGTCTCATACTTCCCTCAAGTATGCCAGAGCACTTCCTGACAAGCTAATTCTTCAAAGGGATGGGAATTTCGTCAGAGAAGGGGTAATTCACAGTTTTCATGCCATTTTACCTACACCTTTGGGAACAAATTCAACTTTTTGAAAACGCCAACGAGGGGGAATTCCACTTTTCCCACCCAAATTTGTGATCCCTCCTATTATGTTCAACGTCAACGTCAGTACCACTGAATCTTGTGAAACGTTCGGCAGATCAATTCCCGTCTCATACTTAACTCAAGTATGCCAGATCACTGGCGGACAAGCTAATCCTCCAAAGGGATGGGAATTTCGTCAGAGAAGGGGTAATTCACAGTTTTCATGCCATTTTACCTACACCATTGGGAACAAATTCAACTTTTTGAAAACACCAACGAGGGGGAAATCCACTTTTCCCACCCAAATTTGTGATCCCTCCTATTATGTTCAACCTCAGTAGCAACGAATCTTGTGAAACGTTCAGCAGATCCATTCCCTTCTCATACTTCACTCGAGTATGCCAGAGCACTGGCGGACAAGCTAATCCTCCAAAGGGATGGGAATTTCGTCAGAGAAGGGGTAATTCACAGTTTTCATGCCATTTTACCTACACCTTGTGTAATAAACTAAAAATGTTGAACAGCCAGAGGGGGAATTCCACTTTTCCCTCCCCTTATCCTACTTCACTCGAACTCGAGTAAGCCAGAGTGAAAGTCAAAGACACTTTACCATTTAACGCCCACTTGAACCACGACGCTGGTGTGAATCACTAGCGGAAGGGTGGGAAAACTGGAATTCCACCCTCTTTGGCATTGTCCAAAAGCAGAATTGGTCCCCTAAGGCATAGGTGGAAATGTCCTGCAAAACTGCCAATTCCCCGTCTTTCATAAAATTCTGCTCCCTTCAATCTGAAAAATTGGCTCGTCCGGCAGTGGTGTGAATGGCAAATTTCTTTTTTTCATGTTTGGCACATTTAGAGAAACCGTCGAAGAAACGCATCATAAATTTGTAACATTCCATTCTCCAATAAATATAGAACAACTAAAGTTTATTGATTGAATGAGCTTTTCAAGCGCGGCTGCCATCCCCCCTCATCAAAAACAAAACATGGAAAATGAATCAACAGTAAGTTAGCGTAAGATAAAAATCTTAAACAACCCCATCTCTCATAACGCGTGGAAACAGGTTTTTTCATGTACTGGCAAGTTTTTTCATGTTATGTTATTAATCATATATGCTGAACAAAGTTACAAACTAAACTAAATATAGATTCAGTTAAAAGCAATGGCGGACGACCCAAACCTCTAAAGGGTGGGTAATTTATTCAAAAAAAAACAGGAGAAGTTGCAGTTTTGAGGCTATTTTGCTTACACCTGAAAGAAACAAATTCAACTTATTGAAAATGCCAAAGAGGAAGAAATTCCACTTTTCGTTCTTCCCTCGTCCGGTAAAAGTTAAAAGTACTGATATTTCGCGACGCCGAGTGAATCTGGTGCCTCCTAATCTATAATAAAGGGGTGGCCGTGGCGGGAAAGCAAATTAACAGTACATGGAGATTAATTTAGAACCTAATAACGACGAAAAAAATAACAACAGACGAACCAAACCAAAACCTAGAAAAATTACAAAACAGCACTAAAATTGATAACAACAACAACAACAACAACCAATAACAAACTCACCAAAATCATTAGCAACAACAACCACAACAACAACAAACTCCCCGAAATAGACAACCACAACAACAACAAACTCATCAAGAACAAATCATTAGCAACAACAACAACAACCTCAACAAACCCATCAAAATCATTAGCAAACTACAACAATGACCACCATAACAACCATAACGAACTCACCAAAATCAACAACGATTACAACAAACTCATCGAAATCATAAAAAAACTACAATAATAACAACAACCACAACAAACTAACCAAAAAAATAAAATTTTAAAAACAAACCCACCAACCAACAAAAACAAAAGCTTGAACAAACCCACCAAAATCATTGGCAACAACAACAACGACAAAAAACTCACCAAAATCAATCACAACAAACTCATTAAACAACTACAATAATAACAACAACCACAACAAACTAACCAAAAAAAATTAAAGTTCAAAAGCAAACCCACCAAAATCAATATCCAACAGGGCGCCGTTAGCGCCTTCGACAAGCACCTTTTTGTTATTATTGAGGGCGTTGGCCAAATATGACGCCGTATCTCGAACCAGGTCCAGAGTACGGAGTTTTTCAGCGAATGCCTGGAAGAATGGTCTGTCTTAACACAACACAACAACCACGCAGCAGCACCACCAACAACAACAACTACAACAACACCAATAAACACAAAAACACCTACATCACAACAACAACATCAACAACAACAACACACAACAACAACACTGACAACAACAACAACAAAAACACCTACATCAACAACAAATAAAACAACAACAACAACACCCACAACAACAACAACAACAACAACAACACCTACATCACAACACCAACAACAACAACAACGACAAAAACAACAACAACAACAGCACCTACAACAACACCCACAACAACAACAACAACACCCACCTTGTACTCCTCCAGCTCTTTCTCTTCGTTGATCTCGATCTGCGGCCACTGATGACGATGATGAGCCACCAAACTCGTGTATCTAGAAAAGGCGCCAAATTTGAATTTTGAAAAAGCAGATACTGAATTCTGAAAAAAGTTTTATATCCAATGATAAGATTGTGATTATCCAACAAGTATGCTCACGTGACTAGTAACTGTAATTCGCTGTTGTATTATTTGAAAAAGTAAGCTATCCTACAAAAACTTGAGCGGCTGCTTGAACAATTCAATTGAAAATCTTGCTTAACAATGAAAAAAATCTATCATTTTTTCCTTGAACAATTCAATTGAAAATCTTGCTTAACAATGAAAAAAATCTACCAACTTTTCCTTGAACAATTTGATTGAAAACCTTGTTTAACATTGAAAAAAATCAACCAACTTTTCCTTAAACAATTCAAATGAAATGGTTGTTTAACATTAAAAAACGACCAGGTTTTCCTTGAACAATTCAGTTGAAAATCTTGTTTAACATTGAAAAAAAATCTACCAACTTTTCCTTGAAGGCCTCGAAGTCGCCCATCAGATCGCAGACCCGAACACCCAGTCGGCGGTATTTGTTCGAGTAGCAGGGACCGATGCCCTTTTTGGTGGTGCCGATCCTAAAAACATGATTCACGAATAAAAACAAAAAAAGTTATAGCCTATCCCGGGTTTCTTGTTAGTCACAAACATTTTGGCGCGCAGTTTGAATAAAACGCTGGTTTTTGGCGCGCTTTAAATTTTCTTAAGAAATGAAGACTTCTTCACATATCATTTGGAAAACATAAAAATAGAGAATAATTCGTTGCTTACGTGCGTAACTGACCTGTCAAATTAATTTTTGATAACAAAAAAAAAACCCTGGCCAAGCGGAAACTTTTTAAAGAATGACTCTTAAAGGAGGTGGAACAACTAATCAGAAAACGAGTTTGATCTGAATCCTCACACTGACAGGAGACCTCATTGTAATCGACTAATTAAGGCACATCACGACTTCAAAAACCCCACCTGACTGAGCATGACATGAGGAGTTATCATGGGATCAGCCGAAATGAAAGGCTAAATTAAATGTTCTTGCAAACTCTAGCGGACACAAACACAAGGGTTAGAAAAAAGAATCCCCTCCTCTTTGGTGCTATCTAAAAGTGTAATGTGTTCCTTAAGGTGTAGCTAAAATGGGCTGAAAACTGTTAACCCCCTCTCTTTATTACAGAATTCCCATACCTTTGGTGGTTTAGCTCGTCCGCTAGTGCTTACGAATTTCCCTAGCTTCTATCTATAAAAAAGACTACATCGGTGAAACTAAAAACGCACTTCTGTTTGGCATTCCTCGAGTCCTCCTGCATACCGTCAACCTGCATGTGGCACTGGAACACTGCAAATAATTATCACACAAATTAAAAAATTTTAATAAAGTAATTTTAATAATGATAAAAGTTATTTATTGAAAAAAAACATTTCAGACTTTGACGACAATCGCCAAACTGAATATAGAATATGGACCCGTTTGGCGAAGCCATGTTATCGCCCCGATTTAGGCGAGAAAAAATGCAGGTATGAATTGTGGTTTTGCCATGACAATGTCTAGGCTATAATTCACCTAATTTTAAAGTCTAGAAGCAGATTATATATGTAGGCCTATGCTATGCTTACAATTTTCAAAACATCAATATTCAGTACAATTTGGGTGAAAAAACTAGATACATTTCTTCAAATACTTTATAACCAGAAAAACTCACCCAGATGAGCCAATTCGGAGACGATTAATCGCTTGTTCCAGCCCTCCTCTTTGTGGATGCCGTTCTTCTCTATCTCTTCGAACAGCGCCGGGATGTTTAGCACCACGCCGTTGCCTAAAAAGGACAGTCAAGTCAACCATTTAAACAATCGATCAGATCTGTCAATCAGTCAGTTAATAAAAACTCAGTCAGTTAATCGATCAATCGACCCTGTCGGGCAGTTAGTCCATGGAACTTGCAATCTGTCATTCAGTTTGGTCAAACAATTGGGTATGTCAGTCTGTCCGTGAACATTCAGTCTGTCACTGTCATCCAATTTTTAAATAGACTACCTGCAACCTGCATTCAGTCTGTAACTATTAGTCAGACGAAAAATCACACTGTCTCACTTCACCGCCAAAATCGGGCATATCAGTAGGTTCAGTTAGAATCATTACTTCAGTTTAGTTAGATAATCATTACTTCAGTTCAGTTAGATAACAATTTTCGAGTCTGCAATAAAAAAACCAAATATGCTATGCCCACAATTATTCAATGAATCTTGTATATGTCAGTCACAGTCGGTTAATCAGTCAAAAAATATCGGTGTTATTTATTGACAAAAGGTATAACCAATGAGCGCCACCGAGTTCTTATGTATGATGCCACTAGGCAACATGTGAAAGTCGTATGTTTTACCCTCGGCTACAACCGTGTGACCGGCGTTATTGCCACCTGAAAATCCAAATTTGAACAACCATCTACATCATAACAACAGCATAATCAAAATTAACATTATCAGCAACCTCTTCATTTAAAGAAACAACTTCCTCGTTACATAACAACAACAACAATATCAACATCTTCATCAAAAAATTTTTTATCATAACAATTTCAAAAGGATTTTTTTATTCCATAACAACACCTTTATTAATAACATCTTCATCAACAACAACAACAACAGCATCAACACCAACATCTTCAACAACATCATTAATATCAACAACAACATCAACAACAATAACAACATCTTATCATCAACAACAGCCACAACAACAAAAACAACAACAGCCACCACAACAACAACAACAACAACAACAACAACAACAACAACAACAACAACTACACCACCACCAACCAGCACAACGACACACCACGTCCTGCCCACTGGCCAAGAGGTCAACAATTTTGCCCTTGCCCTCGTCACCCCACTGAGCGCCAATAACAACCATCACCTGAAAAGGAAAAAATTTCAGGATTTCAATGAACAGTTAATTTGGGGAGTATTCCATCAAAGAGAAGGGAATCGGCAGTTTTTGGGCAATTTCACCAGCAACTTATGGAACAAAATCTTCGTTCTGAAAAAACCAAAGAGGAGGGAATTCCATTTTCCCCTCCCCTACTCGTCCGCTAGTGCCTACTTCTACTACAACCAACCTTGGTATTATGGGCTGCACCATTCTGCGTCCCGACTGAGGTCATCCCTGATGCTTCGAGTAATTACTATCTCAACCTGCAAATTATGATTTACGGTAAAATTTACTTACAAACTAACGATCGATTAAGAAAACATAAAAATTATTTCACTGGAAGTTTGCGCGACTCAAACAGCGAATTTACAAAACCAACGGAACAGGAAACAGTTGCCTTGTTCAAAGAGTAGTTTGGGAAAATTTGGGTGAACCAATAAGGCAGAAAATAAATGAATTAATAGTAAAAAACTCACAAAATAATAGCCGAACGAATAAACCAAATCGTTCAAAAAAACGGAGAAAAAGGCTGGTCAACGCAAAAATTTATATTCCGCAAACACAGATAATTTTGTAAGACTTTATTTATTAGCAAAAGTTGAAAGCTGTGAGTCATATTTCCAAAACCCAGTAATTTTCCTAGAAATTTTCCTATACATGAAATTTTATAAGGTGGGTGATCACTGAAATACCACCGCTGCGCGGGCCTAACGCTCTTGTCCTCGCTCCCGCTCGGACAAGCCAGCCTAACGATAGTTAATCGGGGGTTAACGGACAGTAAAACTTCATATGGAATATACTTTTGGTGGAATTTTTTTTCGGCGTTTAATAAAAATTCTAGAAAAATTACTGGGTTTTGTAATTTTGCAGCTGTGATTCGGCATGTAGCTTGGTCAAAGTATCTTGTTATCAAAACTTAGTTTCAAAAGGATCCGTTACGTATGCAATTTTTTAAAACGAAATTTTTGTGTTGTCCTTATAAAAAAGATTTCATTACAAAATTTGAAAGTGCGCCAAAACAGACTTGAATTCAACAAACTCCGCGCCAAAGAAACGAGGAACTCCGGATAGACTATTAGGGTCCGGATTCATGGTCCGGTTCACTTATACAAATGCTACGAATCAGAACTAGGTGAACTAGGATCTTCTGGAAATGCAACCCAACAATTAAAAAGGTTAGTTGAATTCCCATTCCCAATGAAACTAAGTTTTGATTAACTGATGATTAAATAACTGAACTGCAGACTGACTGACTGAATCACTATTTTACTAACTGACTAACTGAAAAAATTGCTGATTGACTGACTGACTAACTTACTGATTGACTTGCTGGCACAGTCAGATAGACTGACTGACTTACTTACTTACTACTTCACCTTACTTTATGTCTTGCCTTATTTTACTTTATGTCTTTATATGAATGGCTGACTAGCCGATTGATGGACATACTGATCGTATAATGATCGACCAATTGATAGACCAACTAACTGACTGACTGACTAGCCGATTGACTGATTGACAGTATGAGTTTTTGGCCCCGTGCGCATATTTGTAAACTGTATCGGTTTTTTGTCAGAATTCGTGTGACCCAACGACAGATAATAACCATTTGATTGTTTGTACGGCTTAGGCTTAGTTCCGAACATAGACTGTACGTTAGTGAAAGAGATAGCCTAGTTTAGCCTCTCCGTGAATCCAAAATGAAAAAGTCGAATTTTGGATTTTGACAAAAAACCGGTACAGTTTCCAAATATGCGCCCCGTGCACTACTAATTTTGAATGTGCGCAATTGTTACAAAACATTTTAGTGTAATTTATTTTTAATTTGAAATGATAAGGAATTTCAAATAATGCTTATCTGATTGGTACAAATTGTTGAAACAAGGTTTGAAAAACACCGCGCCCGAATTAACTCCAATTACGACAAAAGTGTAACAAAAACAAATTGTTTGCGGATTTATATTTTCCGCCGACCGTCGGTTGGTACATTACATAGTGCGTAAATGGGGAGATTAATCAAGTCACTACGAAGTGGACTAATCATCATAATGAATAGTCCACTATAGAAAAAGGGTTAAGAGCAAGCGACAAATTTCATTTGATGAACTTTCCACTCTTGAAAGAGGTTTACAATTAGAGGACAAATAAAGTGATGAACTTTCCACACCGAGGTTGTCGAAACGATAGTTGTCCGAATTGTCGCTTGTTCGAAGTTATTTGTTAGAGCAAAACAGTAGTTTACACTGAACTCTATGTGAACATAATATTGTCAAAAAATGAACCATTCCAACATGCCCAGTCAGTCGCTCAGGCTGTCATCTTATCAAACAGTCACTCATCAAGTCTTTCTAGTCGTCTTCTCAATCGGTGACCACTTAATCAGTCAGTAATTCCCTCATTCGGTCACCCAACAACTATGCAGTCTTTCACTCGATCAATCAGTTACTCACTCAGTAAATCAGTCATCCCATCAATTAGTCAGCCATCTTATCAACCAGTCTCTGCATCCACCAGTAACTCAGTCAGTTATCTGATCAAACAGTCACTCAGTCAGCCATCTCATCAACCAGTCAGTTATCTCATCAACCAGCCACTAGCTCAGTCATCTCATTAAACACTCTTTCCATCAACCAGTCAGCTATCTCATCAACCAGTCTTTTCGTCAACCAAATACTCAGTTAGTCATCTCATTAACTAGTCTTTTCATCAACTACGATATCAGTCTCAAACCCAGAAGTTTCTGTCTCATACACTCATTAATTAGTACAGCTACAGCTGTTATTGTTTTTAGTCGTACATCTGTTCTCGTTAATTGTTTCTGTTTTTATTCACCTTCATTGTGATGCCTGTCTTAATAAAATGGATACTATAATGGAAGGGAACAGATAAACAAGTGGTGTGTGTGTAGACGAAATATATTTGGCGGACGTATCGAAAATTCGAATGCGAGGGCTCGTAATATTCGCAGAACTACAATCCATGGAGCCATTTGGCAAGGAGCTCAGCATCTTGAGGGGAAGGGTCCTAATGCAATGCAAATTATTATTTTGTGGTCGATGTTCTCTTTCATCTGACGTCATGAGTTTTTACTGAGCAATCTTATTTTTTACTGATCGATCTCATCTTATCTGCGTGCGTGTGTAAAGTTTCAGCTTCAACGAAATTTTTTTGGAAAGCGTCAGGGATAAGGAAAACTGAACGAGAAATATGATCTGGCCAGTTCAGAAGATGGGCCTTTTTGTCCGAAAAATAGTCGCTAAAAAGAAGACCAAAACTCCCACCACACATATCATACTAACAAGTGCAAATGGTAATGGTTAAAACCAAACACAGCACGGTAATTATTCACAATAACTTATATGAATGTACACACCGTTGAATAAATATAGTCGACAGCAACACGATTTGAATGGTGGTCATATAGAATTTTGAACAAACGAAACAATAACACAGTAAATTACTAAAATGTTTTCGAACGGAATCTATTTATGATCCTGTGGGCATAACACATTTGAAAAAAAATTAACCACCACCAGATAACTATAATGCGACAACATAAATTACTCAACATACAAAAAATGAATTCCCGGTTCTTCCCTAGAAGCTCATAAAAATATTCCACGAATTGTAATTTCAATCATAAGTAGTAAGAACCAGGTTTTAAGGTTATTCGTTGATAATTAAGATGGCAGCAATGACATTTGGATCGACCACTAAACATTCGACTGCAACACCAGTGGCGGGATCTAGGACAGTTTGAAGAACACCCTGTAAAAGAGGAAAATCAATCAATCAATACAAAGATATTGATAACGATACACTAATTATGTTCACATTTCTCAAGTATAAACTTATTCAACCACTTTAGTCGTAACTCACTCAGTTATTTTATCATCAATCACAGCAGTCATGCACCAAACCAGTCAACCATTCAGCAGTCACTCACTCACACAATTACTCATTCTACTCAGTCAACCAACTACTTCTGATCAGTCCTTCATTCAACCGTAAGCTGATCACGTAGAGCCCACAAATCATTCACTTACTGATTATTCAACTCGTCACTCACTCGTTATAAATATTTCGAACCTAATGGAAGAAGAACTTTCATCAATACTATCATAATTCGGGCCCTCTGGCGGGATTTGAACCCACAGCTTCTGATAAAAATCAGACGTGTTACTTTAACACCACAAAGGCGAGTCTCAAACATGACAGTATTTCTGATAGTTCCCGAGAATATGTACAATAACGAGAGAACAGCAGACTTAACGAGTGGGTCACCAGTTGAGGGGATGACTGATCACTAAAGCTAAACATGACCAACATAAGTTGCAAAGAAAACTAACCGAATTTTCTTTGGTGTTTCTTCAGAAACGATAATAGAAGTTCACGGCTGTCGTTGCCGTATAGAAGTCCCCGGCTGTCGTTGCCGTATAGAAGTCCCCGGCGGTCGTTGCCGTAATTTTCCTTCAAAGTTAGGGGCAATGACAACATTTGACGTTAAAATTACGATGTAAACGATCCACCGAAATTGAATATTGGTCGACCATTTGAGCCGATCTTTATCTTTTAAATTAATTAATTTTTCATTATTTAAAAAAAATATTTTTCACCGCTTCAAAAAGGTGTTTAGTAAGTACTTTAATCTAGGAAAGAAAACAGTTTCCTACCGTAATCTCAATTATGAAGAAAGGTACGGTTGGTTATTTTTTTTGTTCAAGTAATGTTCACGTATTTTCATTTCAGATGGCTGGCTGGAACCACCAACTTAGATAGAAGAAAGGTTCAGAAAAATAATCTTGGTAAATAGATTTGGTTCGATTTTCTTCAGCATTTTTGTGAAGTGGTATGATTAAACATGGGTTTGTTCGAAGTAAAAGGAGTCTTTATACTCCACTTTCTAGAAGAATCTCTGTATCACAGAACGAGATAGAAATTTTGTTTCGTTTCTTAATTCTCAACAGCCACTAGTCTAGATATTTTCAGATTGATTCATCATTACGATGCCGAAACATCAGCATGTCATGTCCAGCCAATCATTTTTGCTTCATCTCGAAGCAGAAATTTACTGACATCATCTCAGACACTCTTCTGTTGACTATTCTTAGCACGTCTGTATGATAATTATATTGCGTCAGTCATTCACGGACCAAATCATAGGATAAAAAGTTCGTCAATAAATAGCAATAGCCGATTGCGCTGTTGGTTTTTTACTAAATTTTATATAATGTTTAGAAAAATGAATTTCATAAAAAATTCACAACGGAAAATTGAGACAAATACCGTTTGTCTGAATAACATACCGTAATCCTTTTTTATACTTTGAATAAATTTTTAATTTTTATTACGGTGGAGAACTTTTGGATTAATGTTTTATCCGCATGTCGAAATTGGAAACTAACGACCCTGAACAACTGTGAAAACTCCGGGACTATTCATTTGTAAACCAAAAGTTTTTCGGGACATTTTAATTCGATTGTAGTCATCAATTTTGAGTACGGAAATTATCAGAATAAACAGTAAGTTCAGTTTATTTTGAGAACAGAAATTGTTATTGACGTATCGAAAGCACAATCAGCCAGCAAGTTAGTGAGTCAGTCAGTTGATCAATCAGTCTTTCAGTCGTTTATCAGTCAGTCAATCGCCCCGTTCAAGTATGTATGCGAGATCTATATCATTAAGTTGCGGCTTAAAGTTGATGTAGTGTAAAAGTATAGGGCCAGCATAAGCCGGCGTCCTCAAATTAAAACCCAGAACTACTAAAATCCGGTAAACGCCAAGTTTATAATTAGAAGCTTCGGCTTTCAAGTTGAGCAGCGGCTTAGCCATTTTGTCAAAAAAGTTCGATTGCAAATCGCACCAAAGACCCGTTCTCTAAATGTTAGTTAGCTTCATTCTGAAGCCGCATCTACACTTCGAAAAAGGAGTTTTATTGAATTTCAATATTTAAGGGTTTTAAGTTAAAGCCTCAGCTCTGCTTTAAAAACATCGGCTTAAGGTGTTCCTATTCTTATACAGTCCTACATTCAGCTTAAGCCGCGGTTTAAAATTTGAAGACCTCAGATAAATACGTGAACATGACCAATATGACAGTCAGCTACAGACATTAAGGCCCTGTACACGTATAAGCTTTGGGCTTATAATTATAAGCCCAGGGCTTATAATATACATGCTGCAGTATTAAAATTATAAGCCCTAGGCTTATAAATTATAAGCCCTGGGCTTATGAATTTATACTGAGGTATATACTTTAACACGTAAATTATAAGCCCTGGGCTTATAATTATAAGCCCAAAGCTTATACGTGCACAGGGCCTAAGCTATTCAATCAGACAATTAGTCCGTTAATCAATCGGTGAATCAATCATATGTCAGCCTGTCAAACATCCAGACAATCAGACAGTCACAAAGTCGGTTATTCACTCCTAATATCAGACAGTAATTCAGTCAACCAATCAGTCATACACTCAAACAATCCGCGTTATCTGAGTAAAAGGGCAATTCATCAAGAAATCAACCAAATGAGGCCAAACAGTCACATAATACATTCCCATTGTAACAGAGTACCGTTTGAAATGAACTGGCAATTGCATAAAGTTTTCTGGTTGTTAATCTAGTGATAATTTTCACTGTTTATCAGCAAGAATCCCTGGTCCAACCTATTTTTCACTGATTTGTCTGTAAACTTTTTCTGTGTATAAAATTGCAAAATTTATGATTTTTAGCAGAAACCGTAGAATTTTTCCCCTGGGCGTAGTGAGTGGAGTGGTCACCCGTAAATGGGTGCGCCCGCGATTCTTAGAAGGTTAATTAATTTTTATGAGAATTTATATAGGAATATTCTCATAACTTACCGTAAGGGTGCTTTCAGAGTAAAAAGGAAAGTAAAAAAGAAAGTAAAACGGAAAGTAAAATCTGTAAAACAATTGACCGGGAAGTCAATTTTGTTCCCGAAATTTTGTTTTCAGTCAATAGGTTTACAGATTTTACTTTCTGTTTTACTTTCCTTTTTACTTTCCTTTTTACTCTGAAAGCACCCTAACCCAATGAGAAATAGTTCTAAAACAAACGGTGTATGGGTAACAAATTATTTTCAAAATAAAATTTGTAAATTATATTACGCTATTTCCATTTAATTTTAATTTTTGGTTTATTTTATTTTATTGTGTTTTGCGAATAATAACAAATTACTGGCTTTGTTTATCGATTATCGGTGTGAATGCGGAGTCATATACGCGTATGTAGTTTGTCTTATGGCTGGGTATATGGATACCGGCGACAGTGGATTCAGTGTTGGGTTATCTATGATATGGATATGGATGTGGTAATAGATTCACAGAATGCGGTTTGCGGAACTTTTCAAAGCAATCATTCTATGTTTGTGCTAAAGCCTGTCTGTTATTTCAGCAAGCAAAAATGTTGCCCAAAGGTCTTATAATGAAACATCAAGTTGTGGTATGGCAACTTTAGCCCGCTCGAGAGTAGTCTTGCTAATATTCGCACCTATTTACATAAACCCTATATTTGAATTCAAACATCATATTTCTATTTTGGTTTACAAATATTCTATGTTCTGAAGAAGCCGCTGAAGGCTGGGAATAAAGTGAAGGCTTGGAATCGAACTCGGACCGTTCTTTTAACACCTAAAACCAATTCCTTGGAGCCTAGGGCTTATTTTCACAACTTGGCGCTCCTGTTTTTCGCTGAATTCCAACCTGACGGTGCCGAATTTTTTGAGTAAATTTTGAAAAAATCCAGCCTTATAAAAAATAAAAAATCCGTGAAGAATTCAAAAATTATAAAATAATTCGTGAAGAATTGCGACTGCCGACGAAAATAAATTCGTGAAGAATTTATTGGTCTACAACAAAATCGACTTCGGAGGAGCCGGTGAACCTGAAGAATGGCCGCCGCACGCTATCGTTCGACATGGGAGTTTGAATTGAAGCAGGATAGTGCTTATTTTTTATTTTATAATGTCGTGAAGACTAAAGATTTGAGTCTGGCCGGTCGTTTATATCAAAATTTTGTGTCAGTAATTAAGACACATTCTTCACTCAGTCAAGTAAAAACTCCGGCATTGAATCGATCTGATAATTTCTGCAATTTTTGTTGCCGTATTGGATGGATGATTGAGGAGATATTTGCCACTGTAGAATCGATCCCGTGGCCAGAGCCGCCGCCGAGCGTTGGGCCAGACGTGAGCGGAGATTCCGAGAGTGCCGTTACGCCGGTCAACCTGAGCGCACTATGGGATGATGTGGGCGGTCGTGAAGACGGAATGGGTCACGGACTTGAAGCCGAAAACAGGTGCAGTGTTTTTAGTACGGGTCAGGAAGTTGCCGCATGCGGTGCGAAGGGTTCTGGTACTGGTCGCCGCCCTTACACCTGTGCAGATAGTGAGGTGACTTCTGGATTGTCCGGTCCGGTCCCCACTATGGTTGATAGGGATAGGGATTTCAGGGTCAGTCAGATTAGTGAGAAGTCCAGGATGCGACAGGGCGAGAGCGCCTTTCCTGGCAACACCGAACTGGATAGGCCACGAGGTGCCGATGACCCCAGTTCGAGACCCATTACCGAAGCGGATAGGTCGCGTAAAAGCGAACATTCCAATTCGAGACCTGAGGTGAGGCCACGAGGTGCCGATGACCCTTTGGCTACCGGTATAGATAGGCCACGAAGTGCCGATGATTCTATATCGAGACCATATCAGCAACGACAGCAATGTGGTCAACGTTTCGTCACGCCGTCCGTCTCAAAAAGGCCGCTGGTGCAGTCTGCATCACAGATTGGTCATAATATGAGCTATCAAGAAGCTCATCGACAACAAAAACAGTATGAGGGTGCTACAAATAGTTTTGCGAGGCAGACAAATGTCACTGGGCAACGTGACATCTATGACACCCTAAACGACACGATTCAACGTCTCGCGCTGCAACAGGAAGAGTCTACACGTCTGTTACTGCAACAAACGACCCAGCACAACGCTGAGACAGTTCTGGCAGGGTCCGGGTTTGAAAAGTTCGACGGCACCCGACCTGATGACCTCAAGTCCTGGCTGTTTGGCCTTGAAAATCGATTGCGTCTTACGAAAACAACAGATGATGACGTGAAAGTGGGTCACCTAGTGAACTGTCTGACCGGCTTGGCACGCCGACAGTTTCATGAAGACCTGGAAAACCCCACATTCCACGCAGCCGTCAACTACCTGAAGGAGAAGTATGCAGTTACAAGATATGACGCGCTGAAATTTCAACAGTTTCGCAGCAGAGTACAGCAGCGTGATGAATCAATTGAATCGTATGCGAGAGATTTGAAACTGGTTTTCCCGTTTCAACAGTGTGACTCGCAGCAGTCTAATCTGATGCTGATGGAGCAGCTACAGCGTGGCCTTCAAGAAGCAGAAAACAGACAGTACGTTCAAGAACGTCTGCTAAACCCTAAGAAGTCGTTTGATGGTGTCGTCAACAAACTGAGCCTAAAGGAATTGGCTAAGACCACAGCTGATGTTAAAGAACGTGGCCGTTACTACGATAGTCAGCAGCATGAAGCCAGAGTCAGGCTTACGCGACATCAAGCACAGTCTGACAATAAGACTATTCAGTGCTACAGATGCCAAGAATTCGGGCACTACGCTTCTACGTGCAACAACAGTAGAGTTCCGCCACCATATTGTGAGCCGTATTTGAGTCATGAATACGCCTATTCACCACAGTGTTACTCGCACCATCAGTATGATGCGCATCCGTATTGGTATCAGCAACAATACCAAAGTCAGATTGAGAGTCAGGTGCCGAAACCGACTATCGAGTACCCTCCTATGCCAGCGCAGCAGCAACACGCTGTCACACAGTCGGTGACATGCGCAGCAGTAGGTCAAGACAGCGCGCAGAAACCGCAGCGAATTGGCGCTTGTAGAGTGAGGTCAGTTAAGATAGCGAGCACGCGCAGCCCTATCTACATTAACAGTCAAAAAGTACCTGACAACATGTGGCAAGCAGACACTGGTGCGCACTGTAATCTGGTTACGTCACAGTTTCTAGATTACATTGAGGGTCCGCTGGTTGAGAAACCATGCACTGAAACCCTAACATGCATAGATGGACTGAAGACCCAGTGTAAAGGTCTCATAAAACTAGCAGTATCGATTGGCAAGCTTACTAAACAGATACACTTTTACGTGATTGAAGAATTTCACGGTAAAATTGGACTTGTTTTGGGTATGCCAGCGTTAAATGCGTTCGGATTCAGTCTGAAGAATGACAGTGGATTCGACCTGACACCCAATATGAGCGCATCTAACGATAAGAATTTCGTTGGTATCGCTAAATTCGTCGCATTAAAGGAGGGAGGAAGAGGCGCGAAGCCGCTAAAACGTGCAGAAAAGAAGCGCAAAGATGGCGTTTATTGGGAAAAGTTCGCAGGTGAATGCAACTTCGAGAAGCGCGTACCAGAAAGTGAGCGTACGTTAGCAGCTGAAACGCGCCAGGCTAACTACAGCAGCACGCAAGCAGCGCAAACTGACCGTGTTAAACCACTGCCGCGCTCTAAGAGCTTTAACTGCGCGCCGCAGACCAAACCGCAGAATGTCAAGCAGCGAGGTTATGGACCTGAATGTGCCAAGACGCAGAGAATGTGTCGTGAAGCTAGAAATACGGTGATGAAGCCGTACAATGCGCTGCGCAACTATGTATCTGACTGGTCGAGATCAGATTATAAACCAGTGGCTAACAGTGAGCCGCGTTATAACCCACGTTTTCGAGTTACTGAGAAACCGACAGCGCACGCGTTCAAGGCGAGGTATCGAGGCGACATCACGTAGCTGAATCGTGGTCTGCCGCCGTCATCATTATAGTCACCTTAACCTATTTCAGACTTTTCAAAGTAGAATACTATTCTTAACTAATTTCAGCTTAGGGTGATAGAGTTCTTATTTTAATCTTGAATTAAAAGTATATTTAAAATAAAATTGCAGGTACTGATTAATTTATATTTCAGGCCTTAGTTCACATACATGAGTATTTTAGATTGTGATCTATTGTTATTGTCGAGATATATTGAAGTATTAGTTGAAACACACATTGACTCTTATACATTAATTTTTGCATTCGACTATATTCTAGGGTGATCCTATTATCATATCCGAACTACTATACTATGTGATTATTCTAGTCTATCATATTTACATCATATACTTTAACCTTCTTTTGTTGCTTTTAAAGAGGAAGGAAGTTGTGGTATGGCAACTTTAGCCCGCTCGAGAGTAGTCTTGCTAATATTCGCACCTATTTACATAAACCCTATATTTGAATTCAAACATCATATTTCTATTTTGGTTTACAAATATTCTATGTTCTGAAGAAGCCGCTGAAGGCTGGGAATAAAGTGAAGGCTTGGAATCGAACTCGGACCGTTCTTTTAACACCTAAAACCAATTCCTTGGAGCCTAGGGCTTATTTTCACAACTATCACTAGTCTTATCTCACCTCGGTTGACACCATAGTTTAACTGAGTATAACACGGGGTGATGCTGATTGATGAGCGTGTTAACACTGATTTTCTGATGTTCATTATCAGACGTTTTGGGAAATATTTTTGTTTGCAGAAATAATATGACGGTGACTGAAGACGCCTGCGTCTCTAGTTTTTTTAGTTGTTTCACGATAGGTAGAAACAACGAGAGGGTTTTCTTTTTCTGTCTCTAAGTTAGAAAGCTCGTAGAATACTAATGCGTTATTTTCTTAGCTTTTCTAACATGCATGCTTTACAAAATGTTCCTCGGATGTTTCTCCAGTGAAAAGCTTTCTGCACGATTTTGAGGACAGATTTTGCGTAGCCGCTGTAGCGGGTGTATGCGCTTGCCTGACAGTAAGATTGGGTTGAGGGTGGGACCCTTGAAACAGCTGTGGTTAAGTCACTAGTGTCATTAGTGAAACCTGAGTTTGTGTGATTAATAGTGTGGTCGGACGCGGGTATGGACGCGGTTGTAGATTGGTGAAGTAGCACGGGCAAGTGTTATGATACATGGTGGCAATGGAATATCTTGTGACTATGTATAAAGAAGCTTAACCATGCACCTGGCAGCATATTCCCAGAAACTACAAAAAAAATTGTCATCAGTAAAACTTTTCTCAAAACTATGGTTTCGCACAAGTGAACGGAAAATTTTGTGACTAAAAATAAGCATAAATCAGAGAAAAAATAGGATTGCCTGTTATGAAGAAACTATCCGATTCTAGCACTCTTATTTGCATTAAAAAGTCCCCATTGTTTGTATGGCTTCGGCTTAGTAATTATCACAGACTGTTCCTTCTAAGCGAGATCGCCGAGTATGAGGCTAAGAGTTAGTTTTCAGTTTAGGCTTAGGATTAGGCTTAGGGTTTGAGAAGGGCTTGGGCGCGTAGCGCCCTAGCCCTTCTTCAAAGGCTAAGCCTAAGCCTAAGCCTACACTGAAACCTAAGTTTTATGCCCCCGCCTTGGACCGTTAGCACCGCGAAGCGGAGGTGTCCAGCGTGGTTTTGTTACCACAAGCCGAACCGTTAGCCATAACCTAAGAGGTAACACATGTTTTAATAACATGTATTTTTCATGGAAATACGTTGATTATCGAAAAGTTGAAATAATTTTTTGAAATTTAATTCTAACTTTTAACGTTATTTTAACCATTCAATAATCAACGGATTTCCATGAAAAATACATGAAAAAAATCAGCAAAGCAAGCTTAATTTTATGACAATAAAAATTTCATCAAAGAAATTAATTTTTTTCGGAACTTTTTTGAGAAAATTTTTTTTTGTTCATTTGTTCGAAACCATTCATCCATTCAGGGAAAAGTTTTACTGATGACAATTTTTTTTGTAGTTTCTGGGAATATGCCACCTGGCAGCTGGCAATAGCATATACAGCCGGCCAACCAGGATAGAGAAAAGCGAAGAGCTTTCTCTGTTCTGATTGGCCACCTGTTAAAATTGTAATGCTAGCTAGGCAGCTTATGCGCGACTGTGTAGTTGCTAAGCAACAATGTTTAGGTAAACGTTAATTTTTTTTAATCTGGAGATATTACACTACCATGAGTGATTAGTTGCGGGTGAGAAGAAATATGGTGTGATACACTGCATAATCAAATCTAGCAGAACCTGCTCTATTCGTAAGACTCACATTTACTTACCCCAGCCACATACAATCTCAGAAAATCGACGATTTATCAGATTATCCAGCGTTATGAACTCAATATGTGTTTTTTGTAGTAGATACAACACCAAACTTTGGAAATACAAACTTTTGGATCGCAAATCGGTTGTTCAGAAAATTCTTACACCAATCAGTTGCCGGTTAACCGGTAACTAGAGAACAGACTATATATCGATCTTTTGTTTTCAGGCCTGCGGCTATTCACCTATGCAAGCTATAACAGTCAGTGCTAACACAATGTTGTATGCATTATGTACACCACATTAGATGCGTATTTTCATCTACATACAAATTTTCAAAATTATTGCCAAAAAAATGTTTATAATTTAAATTGTTGTTTTATTTTTTGCAATATTATTTACAGGTATTTTCTTTCCGATTAGCTGGTATGATTGATTCCAAAGTTTAAGTTAGTGGTGGCTAGGTAAGACTACTGACGATGACGGAGCCTGGCCACCGGAACAATGTGTCTAGTTCTTTTAAATTCCGTCGAAACACATTTGTTCCAACTCTACTATCCTAACAATTTTTGAATGTATGATTTGTACACTTCTCTCTTTATTTGCATGCAATAGCTCGAGAAAATCTAAAACAAAAAAACTGTAGGGTCTTTAATCGTGCTTAAAGTGAGTGAAAGAATGAATGAGAGAGTGAGTGAGTTAAGTTAAGAGTTTGTGGTATACTGAGTTGGTGAGGGAGTGAGTTGGTTAGTGAGTTATAGGGTGAGAGGGTGGAGTGAGTAAGTTGAAAGAGTGAGTGAGTGAGTGAGTTAGTGAGTGAGTAAGTTACTGGGTGAGTGCATGTGGACTTTCAAGTAAGTGAGTGAGTGATTAATTATGTAATAGAATCGTGAAATTTACGAAAATTTAAAAAATTACGGTATCTCTGTATTAGGTAATGACTTGCACGTGTACAATTTTAGACTGAATTCCCATGGTGTAGCTCGTGGTCCTGCGATGATTTTCTATCATAATGATGGTGTGTCTGAGCTAAACAATTTGTTTAACAGTAACTCAATTCGATTAAGTTGAGGTCATCAGGATCGTGACAGAGTTTTCAACACTGTAGCACACATTTTTTTAATTCAAAAAAATTGCGCACTTTTTTGCATGTAAAACTTCATAATTATGCAAGGGAAGAGTCTTACACTGTCCTCAAATATTTGATCGCGCCTACGGAGCGGAACTCTTAAAAGCGCACCGTTCATTTGCGGATCTATATTAGCGGAACTGTTCGCATCGGAACCGTTAAGTGGGGATCCATACCCAGCGGAATTGTTATAAGCGGATCCGTAAAAATCGGATTTTTATAAACCGGATCGTTTTTCAGCGGAACTGTACCCAGCGGATTTTTTCATTTCCGGATATTTCAAAGTTCAAAATCGGAAGTATAAAAATCGGAAGTGTTAAAATCGGAAACGTCAAAAGCGGAACTTTAAAAAGCGGAACCGTCAAAAGCGGAACTGCTATAAAAGCGCCATTCTTGAGTGGAAAACCACGCTGGACACCTCCGCTTCGCGGTGCTAATGGTCCAAGGCGGGGGCATAAAACTTAGGTTTCAGTGTAGGCTTAGGCTTAGGCTTAACCTTTGGAGAAGGGCTCGGGCGCTACGCGCCCAAGCCCTTCCCAAACCCTAAGCCTAATCCTAAGCCTAAACTGAAAACTAACTCTTAGCCTCATACTCGGCGATCTCGCTTAGAACGAACAGTCTGTGCTAATGACTAAGCCGAAGCCTTATAAACAATGAAATAGGCTCTCCAAATGTTAATAGCAAAAAAAATTTACTTCACCGAGTTCCGCAAAACTAATATCCGGAATTTAAGGTTCCGCTGTCGTAAGTTCCGCTGAAAACACATCCGCAAAGAACGGTTCCAGAAACAAAATATCCGCAAATAAACTGAGTGAGTGAGTGAGTGAGTGAGTGAGTGAGTGAGTGAGTGAGTGAGTGAATGAGTGAGTGAGTGAGTGAGTGAGTGAGTGAGTGAGTGAGTGAGTGAGTGAGTGAATGAGTGAATGAGTGAGTGAGTGAGTGAATGAGAGAGTGAGTGAGTGAGTGAGTGAGTGAGTGAGTGAGTGTGAGTGAGTGAGTGAGTGACTTATTTCATTAGTGAGTCAATCAGTCATTTCATGATGTCAATCAATACCTCAATCACACTGTCGGTCAGTAAATCACTCATTTCATGCTTTCAGTCAGTCAGTAGTTGGTTAGCGCGTCAGCAGCTAGAGCTGAAGGTCGTGGGTTCGAGTCCCACCAGGAAGCTGAATTTTTTCAGCTATTCTGGTGTCGAACTGTCTATCAGTCATTTCTGTTTCAAATAGTCAGTTTTTTAGGCTTAACCATAATTTTCTTTAGCAAATTTGTTTGTTGGTCAGTTTTCATTCATCGTTCTCTCTCGCTCAATACAACATCAATACGGTAGTATCATGTTTCACATAACAGGATGATTGCTTTTACGTTTCACGAATTGCAAAGCTTGGTTATCACGGTTCACTACGAATTATATCTTTTGACATACTACATCTTTAAACAAACACATTTCGAATTTTGTTTTATTTCCGCGGAAACTTTCTCCCAAATGAATCAATCGGTAAAAGATTTTCGGTTAACCTCTGCAAAATACCACCATCACTATACGAGAATTGAATACATGTGAATACACACAAAGCATGGTATTAAATAGAGTTTTCGTCGAAATATTTCATGTTTCAAGATTCTAAAGTGATTTTCCGGTACATCGATGTCTAATTTTTTGATAATCGGGTAAAGTCTCCGAACACCTCAGAAGCCCATCAACGAGTGGCAACCGACAACGAACACGACCAAGGCAATCAAGGCGTTCTGTGAGTAGGGAGTAAAGTTTTCATGAGTCAAATAGTGAGTGAGATTTGTGAGTAACAAAGTAAATATTGTGTGAGTCAATAAGTGAGTCAGAGTCAAATAGTGAGTCAGATCTGTTAGCAATCGGTCAGTCAGGTCTTTTAAGTTAGTTCGGGTCTTTTCAAGTCAGCTCAACGTCATACTTAGTCAGGTAAAAAGTCAGATCAGTCAGATTCATCAACAGGTCAGGTCATTCATTACGGTCGCGTCAGTCAAGAAATTTCAGTTTAATTCAGGTCAGACATGTCGGTCAAAAGTCAGCTCAGGTCCGAGTCACAGTCAGTCAGGTCAGGTCAGATCAGTCAGTTTCATCAGCAGCTCAGGTCAGTTCTCACGTCAGAACACAAAGTCATGGTTAGTCAGGTCAGAGTCAGAGTCAGTTGAATTTACGTCAGGTCAGGTCAGACAGTTTCATCAGCAGGTCAGGTCAGTTCTCACGTTAGATCACAGAGTCTTAGTTAGTCAGGTCAGAGTCAGAGTCAGTTCATTTTACGTCAGGCTAGAATCACAGTCATTCAGGTCAAAAGACATTCATTCATATCAGATTATTCAGTTCAGGTAAGGTCAGTCAATCACCTGGTGCTTGACGAACGACCCGGCCGATGTGACAGCCGGCTTTGCCGTCGTCGTCGTCGTCGTTGTCGTGGTCGTGGTGATGAGGCTGCCATCGTCAGTCAGCTTGTTGCACTTGTCTGAGTACGTGGGTGACTGGTGAGTGAGTGAGTGAGCAAGTGAGTGAGTGAGTGAAAGAGTTATTAAGTGAGTAATTGAGTGAGTGAGTGAACGTGTGGCATGCGAAAAGTCAGTCAGTAAGTGCGTCGGTCTATAAGATTCAAATAATGATTTCTCCATCGTGCCGTTAAGCTTTTCAGAAAGGTGTCCTTTCATGATGTTTCCTTAATATTGTTTTCCTTGATCAGTTTGCTAAATTACTGAAAATCGATGTTTCCTTAATATTGTTTTCCTTGATCAGTTTGCTAAATTACTGAAAATCTTGAAAAGTTTGAACTATTTCATATTCCTCGAGTAATTTCCAAACCGGATTTTAGTCTGAAACTTTCATTGCTGCGATCACACGAGAAACGGATGTGGATTCATTATGACTCATTAGTCATTATGAAAAAGGACTCAAAACTTGCACCAATAACACCGAAGCAATAAATGCATCAAACTTAGTTCAATAATTCAGGTACCAGTATCATCCACCAAGTCAAACACCGAAGAAGACTTGCTATAAAATCGATCGCTGGAATTTACGTTGTAAAACCGTAGCAGTAACCAAGCCTTAGCCAGACTTAAACCAACCCTGACCTTGAACAGTTTAATCTTGGTCTTTGGGTTGGTCAGGGTTGACTCAAGAATAGTGGCTTTGGCGCAATACATGATGACGTGATCAAAAGGTGGAAAGGATAAAATGATAAGTCCAGTGAATAGCTTGCTGGAACAATCAATCGTCATGGAGCTTCCAGGGATTTCACTAAATATTTGAATACGTTGTTAAAATTTGCATCATGGCTTTATGGTTGGCTAAGACTTGGGTGAACGTATCAGCTCTATGAAATCAAGCTTTTCACACGGGGTTGGATAAAATAGCGTACGACGAATCACAAGAAGCTTTACCAAACTGTATGATTAACCAGTAGCTCAGTGACCAATCAAGTTGTTGGTAATGTTTCCAGGAGAGAACACATTTATGGTTTTTAGAATCCAGACTTGAGAACATGGTTCTGGTCTGGCTATGCCGGGACTTGACTCTCAACTTTATTGGGGCTCGCAGTTCAAGATCGTTTCTTATAAATAATTATACGGCAGTTGAAGATAACCATCTTCAACTCGGAAACAATGTGGAACAGTTTCCACGGTTCCACAGAAGTAACTTACATATGAAAAATTAGAACATTCAATTTAAAATGGGACTGTTACTATTTAGAGCCTGGTGGGTTACATGATGCTTTGGGTTTCGTCTTCGTCGGGCAGCGACTGCGACACGTCACTGGTCTTCACATTGACGTGACTTTTTACCTTGTTCTTGACGTTGACCTTTCTGTTGACCTTACCCTTGACGATTGACTGCAATTTGAAGAAGGTAAATGTAACTACATACAAGAAAAAACTTAAGACGAGTAAAGACGCAATCGAGATTCTAATGAATCACAAACATTTTTAGTTTGATCAGACCATGCAACACCAGCTTCTGCTGTTGGGCCACACACTGCGCTAAACTAGGGTGATGAAGATTGTTAAGTTGTTGACCAATCATCGTCAAGCATGTTAGTCAAAGGTCCAGCAGTTAGAGCTGATGTTTTGCGGTCTGACCAAAATGGGACGTGTGTTATTCACTAGAACCTCGATTGCGTCTTTATATAAAAACGTTTAAACGCACCTTATGGGCAGATATCGTAGGAGTAACAGAGGGCGGGGCAATGCTGACAGTGGGGTCTGCTGGGGCCGAATCGTCGATTGTGGTAGTCGTCGTGAGACCCGCTTTGCGCTGAAATAACAGTGTTAAAACTGGGAACTTTCAAACAAAGAGCCTAAGAACGCTCAGCCTGCCCTCATTGAAACATATGTATTATATTATATAACGAAAATCGGACTACTAAGTCCCTACAGCCGTCAAAGGAAAACAACCAGAGTAAACAGAAAATCTCAACAACCAGACAGTAAAAATGTTACACATTCAAGTTGTTCAAACTATTTCCTGAACCAACCAGCTTCTCCTGTTCCCTGTACGCCAACAGCTCGTTGTATTTCTTCTGGTAACGCAGATGCTGTTTGTAGTTGGCTTTCCAGTCGGCAAGCTCACGGCCCGTCTTCCTGGCGTCGGCGAGTTTCACCCGGCGAGCCATCTTGGTCGCGTTCGGTGGCACACTTTGACGACGACCAGGGCCAGCAGACTCGGAGCGGCGGTACGGACGGGCCGAATGGTTGAGGTGATAATGAGGCTGTCGTATGCGGCGGAATTGACGGCGACGACGTGTGGCTTCCACACGCTGCGTAAGGCGAGTTGAGTCAGTACCAGTAGTTAGTGCGTCAAATTAGGTATTTGACAAAAGTATAAGAGTCAATAAGGGCACTGTAGACAAACTTATCAGACAAAAGTCTAAAGCGTTTAAAAGACTTACCTCTTGGTATACACGATCGTTATGTCTGACATTGAAGGGTACGATGATCACCGTCAGCACCACGAAGATGATGGCCAAGTTGCGCAAGATGTAGTAGGAGGCCATGTGTTCCATCTCATACTGCATTACATATGCCACATATTCCTGTAAATAGTGCGTGTTTAAATAATAAAAACACTTCAAACTGGAAAAATCAATCCTTGAAAACTTATGAAAGTCAATCACAGCCGCATTTCTGTCATGTTTTAGAGCTGCAGTCAAGAAATAGCAGTTGCAATTTCGTGTTTTGCATAATTGTGTCATCCTTCTGCCGTTTCAAGATCTTAAAGCATAAATCAAATCAAACCTGAAGTAAAACCAACCGGGTCATTTGGACGTCGCCATATCGGTACCACCCGCTCTCGATGCTGACTTTCGTCTTCGTTCCTTTTAGTTGTTGTTGTGGTGATGGTGGTGGTAGTTGTTGTTGTTGTTGTTGTCGTTGTCGTTGTTGTTGTTGTCGTTGTGGTTGTCGTGGTAATGAGGAGACCGCCTCCGTCCAGGACATTGCATCTATCTGGATAATCGATAGTTATTAAACATCAAATGCACAAAAACAATAAACCACGATATAACTACCAAAACCTTCAATGATTGATGGAAAAGTGATGCGAAATAAAAATGTTTGTGGATTCTGCTAGTCTACACCTTCTGCCATAAACACTATTAGGCATGAGTAAGTTCAACAGAAATTTTCAAGATGGGTTATTTGACTCATATTACCGATGTTGTTCAAAATGTCGGTCATTGACTCAGGTCGTTCAGCATGTTTTTTGTCGTTTGTGATACTAAGTGAGTGATAAAGGAGTCCGCCCTGTCTAAATGGCTAACCAAACGTGCAGCACGCCTGTGCCGAACCAGACACTGCTGCAAACTTGTTTAATTTGTCTTGGCAATCAGTCTGAAATCAGTGAGGTCTATATATTAATGTGTGTGCGTGTGTGTGTGTGAATGATGTGTGTGTGTGTGTATGTGTGTCACGCTTTTTCAGTACAAAAGTAACAAAATAACTCTCAAACCCTTTCTTATTTTATGTGAAACTTGAAAAAAAAACATCGTGTACCCTTCAATCAACCCATTCTACGTTGAAAATTTGATAGTTCAACTCAAAAGGAGGTAATGATAATCTTGATTTATGATCACTCGATTAAATTATTCATCATTACTTCAAACCCTTAAAACAAAACTCTTGATCACTATGAACTCAACTGAACCACCAAACAACAACAGTTCTTATTGTTTTGGTTCAAATAAAATCTGAATTAAATTGATCGGTTGAAGTTAATTGAGCTGGTTTTCACTACGATATATCCAAGGATCCTAATGGATGTATAAAACATAAACAGACAGGATATAAAATAGCGGATTATAGAATTTTTTTTCAGTGTGATTCCACAGTTAAAGTAATCTTGAAACATTTTTAAATTACTCCGCAAAAAACTCCGAACTTAATGTGTCGGGTAAGTTTTTAACGTGTTGAAATATCGTGTCGGGTAATGCGTGAGAAATATCATAAGGGTTTTCAACGGGAGGCTATTAATTGATCTGCTAGAAGTTATGAAATAAGTTTCAACTTGGAACTATGGAACAATGATGACTTTAGTTGCATAGCGATGAGATCATCTTGCATATATCGAAGCTAATTTTCTATAGTGACGTGTTCACTTCGATAGTATTTTTTTAAACTAAGCACTCAGTTGCGTAGCAACGGGTTTACCTTAGTTCAGATAAACATACAGTTTTACTTGTTTAATTGCAAAGTTCATAAATTACATATTGTATATAGCAGTAGACAGATTTCTTCAAAACAACCTTAGAGAGGCAACCACGGCTCGTACTTTTGTTGCTAGCAACATCTTTAAACACGAAGCAGTAGTCGTCAACGCCACACTTTTTGGTATCGTCAGAGGTCGGGTCAACGTTGCTGTAGCACTCGAGAGGTTCATTGACCGCGTTGTACAGCACACCGCCGTAGTACAGGAACATGATCACTGTAATACATATGTATGTAGCTAGTGTTGTCGAATTATTTTATAGATATTTTCAATATTGATAAGCTACTGATTTCTGAAATCATTGTAGTTCATTTATTCACTATAAACCTAACAAGCAGAGCAAAGGAAAGAGAATAGTAGAAAGAATAGTAGCTTTTCAACATATTCGAGTAAAACAATTGACGTCACACAACATCATTGGATAACGATGATTGACGTAAAACACTCACACGGTTTAATCTGATTTTGATGTTTGAACTCAGGTCAGCCAAAGGTCAGTCAGGTCAAAACTCACTGCATAGTGATTCCTTGATCATCTTGATAGAATCAGGTGATGGATGAGGCGGTGGACTTGGGAGACGGGAACAAGTGGCGGCAGGGGCACGTCTGGCTGCGGGGTGGCGAAGGTCACGGTGAGATGGCGGTGTTGTTTGTGTGTGACGGAGAGTTGAGGTGTTGATAGAGAACAAATCAGTATTTGTGATGAGGTGTTGATGATCAGATGTCAGAGTCAGTGATTTATACAAAGTGCACGAGCGATAAAAAGTGATATATAATGACTTGGATGTCGATTCGGGGTATGTTTATATAGGTTTTGATGGAAGGTCAATTAAAGGCTACTTCGGGTCAATTAGTAGTGGATCCCCTTTAATTGGGTTGAGTTTTGTAAAGGTCAAACGTGTTAATAAGTGTGAGCGGGAAGTAACTTTCTCAAGTTTTTTGTGTGATGAAGTTTGAAGTGAGTTGGGTGACTAATCATTTTGGTTACTCTAAGGACGGATAATTTAAAGGCAAAAAAATGTTATTTTAGAAAGTTGGAAAGTTGTGAAGTGTCTCAGTTTCTAAAAATTAAAAAAGAAAAGGGGTAAGAAAACAATCGAACGTTATTTATATGCGATTTAGGTTTTTACTAGTCAGGATACAATTTTATGAAAATGTGCTTTTTTGGTTTTCATCAGTCCATCCATCTGTCCGTCCGTCCGTCCGTCCGTCCGTCCGTTTGTTCGTCCGTCTGTCCGTCCGTCAGTGAGTCAGTGAGTCAGCGAGTCAGTCAGTTAGTCAGTTAGTCAGTCAGGCAGTCAGTCAGTCAATCAGTCAGTCAGTCAGTCAGTCCGTCAGTCATTCCGTCAGTCCGTCAGTCCGTCAGTCAGTCAGTCGGTCAGCGTCAGTCCGTCCGTCAACCAGTCAGTCAGTCAGTCAGTCAGTCAGTCAGTCAGTCAGTCAGTCAGTCAGTCAGTCAGTCAGTCAGTCAGTCAGTCAGTCAGTCAGTCAGTCAGTCAGTCAGTCAGTCAGTCAGTCAGTCAGTCAGTCAGTCAGTCAGTCAGTCAGTCAGTCAGTCAGTCAGTCAGTCAGTCAGTCAGTCAGTCGGTCAGTCAGTCAGTCTGTCAGTCAATCAGTCAGACGGTGATTCAGTCAGTCAGTCAGTCAATCTTCCAAAGTCAAATTTTGATTGCTGCGATCACAAAGGGAATAGATTTTTCATTTATAAATCTTGGGATCGCTCAGGGATGTTGGAGAATAGTGGCTTTTTCATTATGAGCAATCAGTGGATAGTAGAAAGATTGATAAAACCAAGTAATAAATGAGCTCCCTATGACACCAGTAAGTATTTGAAGGAACTAATTTTCTTAAACCGTAATTACTAGTATATCAAGTATGTAATCACGATAATTTCAATAACTTCTTTAACAGACGGTATGTTCAATCAGTAGCCTAGTCTAGTGCTCCAAGTTTTAATATAGAAAAGGAAAACGTTCTAGATAGTTTTTTACATGGTTTTTTGGATATGGTAGAAATTGGAATACAGAATAAACATACAGTGCTTAATAATTTTTTTATCCCAAATCAACGGTGAGAATTTCAAGGGTTTTTAATTGTGCTTTATTGATTTTGTTTTATGGATTATGGATTTATCGGTTGGTGTGCGTACAGTGGTGTTCATGTTCACGTAGGCACTGCCAACCGTTTCTTCCGCCAGCTCCGTGTTGCCAATTGACATGGTCGTAGGATTGCACGACTGAGTGAGTGAGTGAGTGAGTGAGTGTTGAGTGAGTGAGTGAGTGAGTGAGTGAGTGAGTGAGTTAGTGAGTGAGTTAGTGAGTTAGTGAGTAAGTGAGTGAGTGAGTGAGTGAGTGAGTGAGTGAGTGAGTGAGTGAGTGAGTGAGTGAGTGAGTGAGTGAGTGAGTGAGTAAGTGAGTGAGTGAGTGAGTGAGTGAGTGAGTGAGTGAGTAAGTGAGTGAGTGAGTGAGTGAGTGAGTGAGTGAGTGAGTGAGTGAGTGAGTGAGTGAGTGAGTGAGTGAGTGAGTGAGTGAGTGAGTGAGTGAGTGAGTGAGTGAGTGAGTGAGTGAGTGAGTGAGTGAGTGAGTGAGTGAGTGAGTGAGTGAGTGAGTGAGTGAGTGAGTGAGTGAGTGAGTGAGTGAGTGAGTGAGTGAGTGAGTGAGTAGGTGTGTGAGTAAAGTGAGTGAGTGAGTGAGTGAGTGAGTGAGTGAGTGAGTGAGTGAGTGAGTGAGTGAGTGAGTGAGTGAGTGAGTGAGTGAGTGAGTGAGTGAGTGAGTGAGTGAGTGAGTGAGTGAGTGAGTGAGTCAACCTGTTGGACGGTTCTTTTAGGCGATATCCTGAGGCACGAAACAAATCAGTGTTAGTGAAACAGTGAGTTTTCAAGTGAATTGTTCATCGATAATTCATCAGCTAAACGCTGTATTATTTTTTTTTTCAAATAAACGCTTGATTACGGAACGAAACTTGACTGCTCGCCTTTTTTTCAAGAACTTTTTACACTTTTGAAAAATTTGCAAATTCAGAAGAGGAGGATCGTCTGATACGATTTCAAGGTTATGTGAACGTATGAAAATACTTGCAGGTGTAATAAATGACAGACTTAAAAATCTCGTTCTCCCAATCAATGGTTGATGCTATATTTTAGTCGGTCAAAAAAAAGCTGATTTCAGCAAAAAAATTTAATCAACCATAGGCTAACCAGTTAGAGGCGACCGTTGATGTGGCGGCAGATGAGACCAGTGACTGTAAAAATGAGTGAGTGAATGAGTGAGTGAGTGAGTGAGTGAGTGAGTGAGTGAGTGAGTGAGTGAGTGAGTGAGTGAGTGAGTAAGTGTGTGAATTAGTGACTGAGCGAGTTAGTTAGTGAGTGAAAACGTGAATGAATGCCATACCTTAGAATGTGCGCTGGAGGAACTCCTTATTTTAACGTGCTTCTTCTGAAAGTTATATTTGGCTGTTAATCAGCTTTTTCAGCGATTCACTTGCTGACTGACTGACTGACTCACTTACTGACTGATTGACTGAATGACTGACAGACTGACAGACTGACAGACTGACTAACTGACTGACTGACTGACTGACTGTCTGACTGACTGACTGGCTGACTGAGTGACTGAATCTTCAACGCACATGGTTAAGAATAGCATACAGGATAACAGCCAACAATAACGTTACGGCTACACCCACAACTGCACCAATGATCAGCCAGAAGGTTTGATTCGATGAAGAACTAAAATCGATTACTAATGTTTATTAAATTTTTGAAAAATTAAAAACGAAAAAAAACTGACTAAGAATATAATTCCTTTATGTTTTAAAAAAAACATTGTGTTCCATAAATCATGTATAACTTGAGGTTCGAATATTTCGTGACATTCCGGGACATTGTCGGGGCAGTTTTTTAGTGAAAAATTTCAAACACACTATTTTTCGTTTTTTTTGTAAAATTTTTTGTCAGGCACATCAATTTTAAATTTTCAATGTAAGGTGTGTGGCAAGAGTTTTATAAAAAAACTGTGAATTTTGTTCGCTTTTGTCGCGAAATATTCGAACCTCAGTTATAATACTCTGTGATCAAGTGTAGACTAGGAGTAAGTTTTCGTGTGTTCTCATGTGGGAAGGTACATACATTTGCAATTTTAATGAAAGACTTTAGTATTGCCGATATCGTATTAACAGTTAACGAAATTACTGCTATTCACCCTCATTGCCAACATTATAGCCTATTCAGAGTTACTTGTTAGTCGCACATTTTGTAATCAATGAAAAGGTATTGCTCAGATCCAACATATTGCCATAAATTCGAACTTTCGCCTGTCTGGTGCGCGTTCAAAAATTCAAAACAAATACTTGATTTCCTACATGATATTTAGGACAGCAGGAGACAACTTTTGAGCTATTTTAGATTATGCGGCGTTACGGATCCAAAATTATTTATATCACGAAACCGTGACCAAACTATAGTGGCACTGACCACTGACGAAGCTGAAAATTTGAATATCCAAAATAACCATGCTGATTTTGATGTTGTCGTATTATTGGTAGTTGTTTTCGCTGTTGTCGTTGGTTCGGTTGTTGTTGTAGTTGTAGTTGTTGTCGTTGTTGTAGCTGTTGTGAAATAAAAACTCAGTTTTTAAGGGAACTGAACGAGGTTGGGAAAAATTGATTTACTCACAGCTACATAGTTAACAATCATATATAAATTTGTCTAACTTGTGGTCGTAATCATTTCGCCCTGGTTGTTTAGCTTGTTGCACCTCGCTGCAAACAACGATTTAGTTAAGTTTTCTAATAAATAATCGACTCAAGAACTAAACGATTTGATTAATAGTAAATTTTTCACATATTTCACAATTCATTAAACTTATAATTATTCAATTCATTGGAGTTTCGCAACATGCAAAATGAAGCTTCAGTTGGTTTGCAACAAGTCCTCAATAGATAAACTACACAGTCTATGTAGCCACATAAATTATTTTTTTCTTTTCATTTTTGTGCACATTATTTGATATTTTATACTATCTGTCAAACCGAGAAGCGGTTCAAACTTTTCAACCCGCCAAAAAGTTTGATCACCATAAAATCATGGATTGCAAATTTGCCCTGCACAAATTGTTCTTGCTCAGAAAGGAGAGTTAATTGAAGGATCTCTTAACACATTGTTAGTATACGATTGTACAGTGTTGCAAAAATGTTAACAACATACAAATTGCCCATCCTAACAATGTTTTTTAGTTAAACATTTTTGTTTGAGTTTGATAAATTTTCACTGTAAATCTTTGTTTTGATACATTTATATTTATCAATTGCAGTAGTTTCTTTTGCAGTTTATTCTATTGCACTTGTAAATTGTGTTTATGAATTAGAAATGTGTAGAAATAATCTGTAGCAAATAACAGTTTCGTGTGCATAAATTAGCAGTAATTAAGTCTTAGCCAAACTTAAACCAACCCTGAACTTAGTTCAAATCTTGGTCTTTGGATAAATCAGGGTTGACTGAAGAATAGTGGCTTTGGCATAATACATGATAACATAATCATAAGGTGGAACATATAAAATGAAAAGTCAAAAGAAAAGCTTGCTGAAACAATCAATCGTCATATCATAGAGATTCCTGGGATGCAAATGATTGTTTGAATGGGTTCATCTAAACTTTGTAGCACTGCTTTATGGTTGGCTAAGACTTAGTTGAACGTATCAGCTTGAATAATATCAAGCTTCTTACACGGGGTTGGATAAAATAGCGTACGGCGAATCACGAGAAGCTCTTTACCAAACTGTATGATCAATCAGTCGCTCAGTGACCAATCAAGTTGTTGTTAATGTTTCCAGGAGAGAACACGTTTATGGTTCTTAGAATCCAGACTTGAAAACCTGGTTCTGGCTATGCCAGGACTTGACTTTCAACTTTATTGGGGCTCGCAGTTTTTAGATAATTTTTTATAAATAGTTATACGGCAGTTAAACAATCTTCAACTCGGAAACAATGTGGAACAGTTTCCACAGTTTCACAAAAGTAGCTTGCACATGAAAAAAATAAAAACATTAAGATTGTCGGTAAGCTGTTGACCAATTATCGTCAAGCAAGTTAGCCAAGTGTGTGACCCAGCAGTTAGAGCTGATGTTCCACGGTCTGACCAAAATGGGATATGTGTTGTTCACTAGAACCTCGATTGCGTCTTTATATATAAAAAAGTTTACACGCACCTTATGGGCAGATATCGTCGAAGCAACAGAGGGCGGAGCAATGCTGACAGTGGGGTCTGCTGGGGCTGAATCGTCGATTGTGGTAGTGGCCGTGAGACCCGCTTTGCGCTGAAATAACAGTGATAATCACATGGAATTATCAAACAAAGAGGCTCAGATTGCTCTCATTGAGACACATTATATAACGAGAACAGGATTCCCAACATCCGTCAAATGAAACCAACCACACTCAAAATTCAAAAACCACCAGGCAATAAAACTGTTACACATCCAAGTTGTTTACATATTTTCTGAACTAACCAGCTTCTCCTGTTCTCTGTACGCCAACAGCTCGTTGTATTTCTTCTGGTAACGCAGATGTTGTTTGTAGTTGGCTTTCCAGTCTGCAAGCTCACGACCCGTCTTCCTGGCGTCGGCGAATTTCACCCGGCCAGCCATCTTGGTCGCGTTCGATGGCACACTTTGACGACGACCAGCGCCAGCAGACTCGGAGCGGCGGTACGGACGGGCCGAATGGTTGAGGTGATAATGAGGCTGCTGGATGCGGCGGAATTGACGGTGACGACGTGTGACTTCTAGACGCTGCGTAAGTCGAGTTGAGTTGAGTCAGTAGTTATTGAGTCAAGTTAGGTGTTTGACAAAAGTATACGAGTGAATACTCTAGACGGACTTATTAGACTATAGTCTAGCCTAAAGCATTCAAAAGGCCTACCTTTTGGTACACATGATCGTTATGTCTGACATTGAAGGGGACGATGATCACCGTCAGCACAACAAAGATGATTGCCAAGTTGCGCAGGATGTAGTAGGAGGCCATGTGTTCCATTTCATATTGCATAACATATGCCACGTATTCCTGTAAATAGTGGGTGTTTCATTAATAACAAGACTTAAAGTTGAAAAAAACATGCAAGTTTCATTGAACCATCGATTATAACCACATTTCTGTCACGTGTTAGACCTGCAGTCAATGTCAATAAATGTTGCAATTTCTTGTCTTGCTATTTTGTGTCTTCCTTCTGACGTTTCAAGACCCAAAGGCATGAAACAAATCAAGTCTAAAAAAACCAACCGGGTCATTTGGACGTCGCCATATCGGTATCACCCGCTCCCGATGCTGACTTTCGTTTTCGTTCCTTTTTGTTGTTGTTGTTGTTGTTGTTGTTGTTGTTGTTGTTGTTGTTGTTGTTGTTGTTGTTGTTGTTGTTATGGTGGTGGTAGTTGTTGTTGTTGTTGTTGTTGTTGTCGTTGTCGTTGTTGTCGTTGTGGTTGTCGTGGTAATGAGGAGACCGCCTCCGTCCAGGACATTACATCTATCTGGATAATCGATAGTTATAAATCATCAAATGCACAAAAACAATAATTCACGACATAACTACCAAAACCACCAATGATTCATGATGAGGTAATGCGAAAATAAAGTGTTTGTTGATTCTGCTTATCCACACATTATGTTATAGAAACTATTGGGCATGAGGGCATGAGTGAATCCAAAAGATATTTTCATGGAAATAACAGTCCTTCCGGTCATTAAGTGGATGTACTGAGTTTGTGAGTGAATGAGGAGCGCAGTGTCCAATTGACTAACCAAATGTGCAGCACGCCTCCAGCACAGTCTTCTGCACAAATTTGTTTGTATTGTCTTGGCAGTTAGCCTGAAAATTATTGTCAAACAAAGACAACAAATAGACGTCATTATCTACTTGACAGTGATTACATCCTTCTATTCAACCTTTGAAGTGCAACCACGGATCGCACTTTTGTTGCTAGCAACGTCTTTAACCACGAAGCAGTAATCGTCAACGACGCACTTCTTGGTCTCTTCAGAGGTCGGGTCAACATTGTTGTAGCACTCGAGTGGTTCGGTAACGGCGTTGTACAACACACCACCGTAATACAGGAAGAGGATGACTGTAAGACATAGCTAGTGTTGCAGTGATCCAATTGAGAAAACATGTTATAAAAACTTTTTTTGATAAGCTATAGGCTTTCAAAGCTTCCATTGTATTTTTGTTATAAAATTATTGTAATTCATTTATTCACTATAAACCTAACAAGGAAAGCAAAGAAAAAAATAGAATAGTAGAAAGAATAGTAGCTTTTCAACATTAGTCGAGTAAAACCATTGACGTCACACAACATCATTGGATAACGATGACCGACGTAAAATACTCACACGGTTTGATCTGATTTTGATATTTGAACTCAGGTCAGCCAAAGGTCAGTCAGGTCAAAACTCACTGCACAGTGGTTCCTTTATCATCTTGATAGAATCACTTGACGGATGAGGCGGTGGGCTCGGGAGACGGGAACAAGTGGCGGCACGGGCACGTCAGGCTGCGTGGTGGCGAAGGTCTCGGCTGTTGAGGTGTTGAGATGGCGGTGTTGTTTGTGTGTGACGGAGAGTTGAGGTGGTAAAGGAGAACAAATCAGTATGTGTGACGAGGTGTTGAAGATCAGATGTCAGAGTCAGTGATTTATACAACGTGCACGAGCGATAAAGAGATATATAATGGGTGTCGATATGGTGTATGTTTATATAGGTTTTAATGGAAGCTCAATCGAAGGATACTTTGGGCCAATAAGTAGTGGATGCCATTTAACTGGGGGCGAATTTTGGAAAAGTCACACGTGTTAATTAATTTGGGCGGCAATTAACTCTCTTAAGTTTATTTTCTGGGATAAAGTTTGAAATTCATTTTGGTTAACCAAAAGGACGAAGAATTTAAAAACTAATTTTTTCAGAAAGTTGGAAGGTTGTGAAGTGTTTCAGTTCCTAGAAAGTGAACAAGAAAAAGGTTAAGGAAACAATCTAACATTATTTTTGAAGCGATTTAGGTTTTACTGGTCAGGAATCTATTTTGTGATAGTGTGGCTTTTTCATTTTCATCAGTCAGTCCATCCGTCCGTCGGTCTATCTGTCCGTTCGTTCGTCCGTCCGTCCGTCCGTCCGTCAGTCAGTCAGTCAGTCAGTCAGTCAGTCAGTCAGTCAGTCAGTCAGTCAGTCAGTCAGTCAGTCAGTCAGTCAGTCAGTCAAACAATCAATCAGTCAGTCAGTCAGTCAGTTACATAGTCAGTTAGTCAGTCAGTCAGTCAATCAGTCAGTCAGTCAGTCAGTCAGTCAGTTACATAGTCAGTTAGTCAGTCAGTCAGTCAGTCACTCAGTCAGTCAGTCAGTCAGTCGGTCAGTCAGTCGGTCAGTCAGTCAGTCTTCCAAAATCAAACTTTCATTTTTGCAATCACGAAGGGCTTTTTCAATATGAGTAATCAGTGGATGGTAGAAAAACTGATAAAACCAAGTAATAAGTATATAGTTTGTTGGAAATATCACTCACTGAAGAGCTCCACACTACACCAATGATAAGTTAAACGAACTACTCTTCTTAAACCGTGATTTATTAGCTTATCAAGAATGTAATTATGATAATTTCAATAACGTCTTTAACCGACGTTATGTTCAATCAGTATCCTAATCTAGTGCACCAAATTTGATAAAGACAGGAAAAACTTTTATGACATTTTTTTTATAATCTTTTCAGTAAGTCGATTGTGAGAATTTCGAGGGTCTTTAATTGTGCTTTATTGATTTTGTATTATGGATTATGGATTTGTCGTTTGGTGTGCGTACAGTGGTGTTCATCTTCACGTAGGCACTTCCCACCGTTTCTTCCGCCAGCTCCGTGTTGCCAATTGACATGGTCGTTGGATTGTACGACTGAGTGAGTGAGTGAGTGAGTGAAAGAGTGAGTGAGTGAGTGAGTGAGTGAGTGAGTGAGTGAGTGAGTGTGTGAGTGAGTGAGTGAGTGAGTGAGTGAGTGAGTGAGTGAGTGAGTGAGTGAGTGAGTGAGTGAGTGAGTGAGTGAGTGAGTGAGTGAGTGAGTGAGTGAGTGAGTGAGTGAGTGAGTGAGTGAGTGAGTGAGTGAGTGAGTGAGTGAGTGAGTGAGTGAGTGAGTGAGTGAGTGAGTGAGTGAGTGAGTGAGTGAGTTAGTGAGTGAGTGAGTGAGTGAGTTAGCGAGTGAGTGAGTGAGTGAGTGAGCGAGTGAGTGAGTGAATCAACCTGTTGGACGGTCTGTTTAGGCGATATCCTGAGGCACGAAACAAATCAGTGTTAGTGAAACAGTGAGTTTCCAGAAGAATTGTTCATTAATAATTCGTCAGCTAAACGCTGTATTTATTTTTCCGATTATAATTATAAAAATATATATATACGCAAATCCACTTGATGACAAACAACATCTTACATATAGCGCTTGATTACGGAATGAAAATTGATTGCTGGCCTATTTTTGATAACTTTTTGTAGGACTTTTTAAACTCAGAAGTTTATGATAATCGGATACGATTGCAAGGTTCGTGAACGTATAAAATTACTTGCCGGTGTAATAAATGACAGACTTAAAAATATCGTTTTCCTTATCAATTGTTGATGCTATAATTAATCGGTCAAAGAAGCCAGCAGTTTTTCAGCCCAAAATTGGACAACATTAGGCTAACCAGTTTGAAGCGGCAGTTGGTGTTGCATTAGATGTGACCAGTGACTGCAAATTTGAGTGAGTGAGTGAGTGAGTGAGTGAGTGAGTGAGTGAGTGAGTGAGTGAGTTAGTGAGTGAGTGACTGAGTGAGTGAGTGAGTGAGTGAGTGAGTGAGTGAGTGAGTGAGTGAGTGAGTGAGTGAGTGAGTGAGTGAGTGAGTGAGTGAGTGAGTGAGTGAGTAAGTTAGTGAGTCAGTGAATGAATGTCATACCTTAGAATGTGCACTGGACGAACTCCTTATTTTAACGTGCTTCTTCTAAAATTTGGTCACTGACAGACTGATTGACTGACTGACTGACAAACTGAGAGATTGAATGATTGAATTTGAAACGAAATAGTTTTGTATAGCATACAGAACTCCAGTGACCATTACTTACTAATAACTGATTGAGGTACTGACTGACTGACTGACTGACTCACTGACTGAATGAGTGACTGACTGACTGACTGAAGGACTGACTGACTGACTGAATCTTCAACGCACATGGTTATGAATAGCATACAGGATACCGGCCAACAGTAACGTTACGGCTACACCCACAACTGCACCAATAATCAGCCAGATGGTCTGATTCAATGAAGAACTATAATTGATTACCATTAATTAGCAAAGTTATGAAAAATTAATAACGAGTATTAACATTTTTTTCTTAATCAGAGGTTTTCTTGATAGTACTCGTTATTTCTTAAACATACATTTCATACATGTACAGTCGGTGCAGCGGGTTATGTCTTGTAAAGCTGTTGCCATTCACATCCTAAAATTGCTTTTTCTCTGATTATAACGGAAATATGATGATGAAAATTGGTGGAGATATGAAATAGGGTCTGGTGCACCTTTTCAGGCAGCAAGAGTAATGAAAAAGTCCTCCCTACTCATGAAACATCACCTTTATTACAAATTTATGGTCCGTGTTCTCGTAATTTTTTCTGCCTGTGAAAAACTTTTTTTACTAACTGTCGAGCTGCAAAAGTGCGCCAGATCCTATTTCATATCCCCACCATTTTTTATCATCATATTCACGTTATAATCAGAGAAAACTCAATTTTAGGATGTGAATGGCCACAGTTTTACAAGACATAACCCACTGCACCGACTGTAATGCAATACTCTGTATTTAAGTGTAGATCAGTAGAACAATTATTTTCATGTGATAAGGTACATTTGTAGTTTGAATGAAAGACGTTAGTATTGTCGAAGTCGAATCAACAGTAACGAATTTATTGCTTTTCACCCTCGAATCCAACATTATAGACCATTCAGTGTTTCTTGTTATTAGTCAAAAACTTTGTTCTCAATGAAAAGTTATCGTTTAATTCTAAAATATTGCGTTAAGGTCGAACGAACTTTCGCCTGTCTGGTGCGCGTTCATTTCCAAAGAGTTAATTTTCTACATGATATTTAGGACAGCAGGAGACAACTTTTGAGCTATTTTAGATTATGCGGCGTTACGGATCCAAAATTTTTTATATCACGAAACCTTGACCAAACTATAGTGATTGGGCATTGACAACTGATGAAACTGAAAATTTGAATGTCTAAAGTAACCATGTTGATTTTGATGTTGTAATATTGGTAGTTGTTTTCGCCGTCGTCGTTGGTGTGGTTGTAGTTGTTGTCGTTGTTGTAGCTGTTGAGAAATATAAACTCAGTTTTTTAAGGGAATTCAACGAGGTTGGGAAAAATTGATTTACTCACAGCTATGTATATAGTTAACAATAATATAAAAATTCGTCTAACTTGGGGTCGTAAGCAATTCGCCCTGGTTGTCCAGCTGATTGCACCTCGCTGCAAACAACGATTGAGTTAAGTTTTCTAATAAATAATCAATTCACGAATTAAATCATTTAATGAACAATAAATTTAAGAACAACCAAACAAACGAAAAAGCTCAAGTAATAATTAATCTGTTTTGGGTTTACTGAGTGGAATGATAAGGAGTCCTGTATGACTAACTATACTTGCAGCACGCGAACAGCGCGTTTCCTGGAATATTCTTAAACGTGCGCATGCTATCATTGCAGTCAGCCTAAAATTACTGAACGTTTCAAAATTTTAATGTTATTTTTCTTGTTTTATATTTTTTTTAAACAAGTTTTTTTTGTGAACAATGTGACAGTTATCGATTTCCTCAGTTCAACCTCATTGCAACAACCACGATTCAATATTTTGTTACTTGCGTCGTTTTTTTTGACGACGTAGCATAACTCGTCAACGTCACACTTCATGGTGTCGGTGTTGTTCCGGTCAGCTTTGTTGAAGCAGTCGAGCGGTTCGGTCTCGGCTGTGTACAGGAACAAAACGACTGTAATGACAAGTGTTGCAGTGATGAAGTTTAGTCGATATTTTCAAGCAGGGCTGGGGGACTTAATTAAAAGTACCAGGGCTAAAAGTCCCGGGAATTAAGTGCCTCATTAAGTGGCACTTGAAAAAACGGGACATTTTTTAAGTGCCACTTATTGTTTGTAAAACTTTTCTTTTAGTACCAGAATTTATTTTGTAACTATGTAAAATACTATGGATTTCTTAGTGATAAATTGACAGAATCCAAAATTCTTTACTTTTAGCCAATTTTAGACGACCTACGACCTTAGCCGTAGAGAAATTAATAAGCACGAAAATAATTTCTTGCTACTAAATTCAAATTCTGGAATTCAGTGCCACCTTATTTTCAGGCGACAAATTCAAAAGTGGCACTTTTAAAATGGAAAAAAAATTAAGTGGCACCTAAAAAAGTACTTTTAAATTAAGTCCCCCAGCCCTGTTTTCAAGTATATGAGTCTTGGCACATATCTATTACTTACCACTATATCACTTCCTAATATACGTCTGACAGACTTTTATTAGAAAATCTGGTCTGTAAAACTATCACATCACAAGAATCAGATTTTTTTCCAATTTTGGATTATGACGGAATAATTCATAAAATACGAAAAAAACGTGTTTTCGATTAAAAAACTAAGAATCCAAAATTCAAAAATTTCAATTTTGGATTTGTCAAATAAAATTGGTTTTTTGGGTTTAATTAAAAATAAATTAAGAAAGCATGTTATTATTCATCATATAATTATTAATTGCCATGATATTGGTTTCCAACAGTTATAACACTTGATGCACATATTTTATCTACGTAACACACCTTTGTGCATACATATGTACTTTATCCGTGTTCATTTTCATAACCCAAAATTCGGAAAAATTTGAATCTTGTGTGCCGATAGTTTCACAAATCAGGATTCTAATAGAAGTCTGTCAGATGTATGTATACTCTCTTATTTTTGTTGCACGTATTCTGATACTGCATTCTACATAATTTCGCATTTCCACATAAGCCAACGGTCAGTCAGGTCAAAACTCACTACACAATGGTTCCTTGATCATCTCGGTAGACGTGGGAGGGCTCGGGTGGCCGAATCGAATGGCGGATGGACAGGCTCAAGGGTGTCGTAGGTCTCGGTGGTTAATGTGTTGATATGGTGGTGTTGTTTGCGATGGAGAGTTGAGGTGTTGATAGAGAACAAATCAGTGTATGTTGATGGAATGTTGATGATCGGAGTCAGTGATGTAAAGCAAGTGTGAGAGCAAAAGTAATATAATGATTTGGGTGTCAATTTGAGGTATGTTTATATAAGCTACAATTGTGATTTAAAAGTCGATGCCAGAGAAAAGCACCCGTCCGGGCTGTTTACCTCAGATTTTTCGAAATCGTTAATTTCGCTGTAATTAACGCTATATATGCAGAAATATGTTGCGATTCTAAAAATATTCTTTGTTTTCAAATTTGATCAACAGAATTCATAGGAAACTCACTTTTCTGACCACAGGTCGAATATTTTCGGAAAAAATCGACTTTTCACGAATTTCTCAATTTCTCTAAATTTGAGCTCCGGAGGCTCATAATATTTCAGAAATATATTTTTCAGGTCATTAACTATTTGTGTTTTTAATATCAGTATGCAAAACAAAATTTTCGTCTGTCAATTTCTTCTCTAAACATGGGACATTTCACAAGGTGACGAGATTCTCAGTCGTTTCTAAGGGCCTTGAAATTTGTGCGCGTAAATCTAAAAGCTCCTATCGGCTCGGCATAAATTAGTAGTATTTTATCTTGGGAATATCTTGAAATTAACCATTTAATAGCAATTTCCTATATCTTTCACAATATCTCGAAGAAGAATCAAATACGCGTGCGAAGCTTACCTGGAACACGCGCTTTCTACGTGATTTTCAGCCGACGGTGTTTTGAACATCGTTACGTCATATGTATAACGTTGCAGTTTTTGGTAAAAAATATGGCAAGACTTCATGCTACGCATCATGATCATAATTCTCCCCATATATTAACGATTCAGCGAAAAAAATAGTCCGAAACCATGGTATGGGTATCGAACCCGGGATCTGGCGCGTGAAAAACTAAAGAGCTAACCACTATGCTAAACACGCGATGAGTATACATGCGCCTTACACAAATATCAAACATCTGACTGCTGGTTGACATTCCATGTGTGTTAGCTTTGGAACTCCCATGAAGGTGCAAAACCACAAGTTTCCTCAACTTCTTTGACGAACTGTGAGAGATATAAGAAATTGCTATAAAATGGTTAATTTTAAAAGATTCTCCATATAAAAGACTATAAATATAAAAGACCCACCCTGGTTTTTCAATGTCCTCGCTTTCTGTGCGGCCTCGTTTTTTGTGTAGCGTCCTCGTTTTCAGGTACCCTGGTTTTTTAATGTCCTCGCTTTCTGTGCGTCTTCATTTTTTTGTGTAGCGTCCTCGTTTTCTGGCGCCCTGGTTTGTTTTTTCAATGTCCTCGTTTTCTGTGCGTCCTCGTTTTTTGGTTTAGAGTCCTGGGTTTCTAAAGTCCTGATTTTCCACCGTCCTCGTTTTTTGCGTAGCGTCTTCGTTTTCTGGTGCCCTGGTTTGTCCTAGTTTTTGTGTAGCGTCCTCGTTTTCTGGTGCCCGCCCTGGTTTTTCAATGTCCTCGCTTTCTGTGCGTCCTAGTTTTTTTGTGTAGCGTCCTCGTTTTCTGGCGCCCTGGTTTTTTTGTGTAGTTTCCTGGTTTTCTGAAGTCCTCGTTTTTTGTGAAGCGTCCTCGTTTTCTGGCGCCCAGGTTTTTTCAATGTCCTCGTTTTCTGTGCCTCCTCGTTTTTGTGTAGTGTCCTGGTTTTCTGAAGTCCTCGTTTTCTACCGTCCTCACTTTTTTTGTGTAGCGTCCTCGTTTTCTGGCGCCCTGTTTTTTTTCAATGTCTTCGTTTTCTGTGCGTCCTCGTTTTTTTGTGTAGTGTCCTGGTTTTCTGAAGTCCTCGTTTTCCACCGTCCTCATTTTTTGTGTAGCGTCCTCGTTTTCTGGCGCCCTGGTTTTTTCAATGTCCTAGTTTTCTGTGCGTCCTCGTTTTTTGTGTAGTGTCCTGGTTTTCTGAAGTCTTCGTTTTCTACCGTCCTCATTTTTTGAGCAGCGTCCTCGTTTTCTGGCACCCTGTTTTTTTTCAATGTCTTCGTTTTCTTTGCGTCCTCGTTTTTTGTGTACTTTCCTGGTTTTCTGAAGTCCTGATTTTCCACCGTCCTCATTTTTTGAGCAGCGTCCTCGTTTTCTGGTGCCCTGGTTTTTTCAATGTCCTCGTTTTCTGTGCGTCCTCGTTTTTTTGAAGTGTCCTGGTTTTCTGAAATCCTGAGTTTCCACCGTTCTCGTTTTTTGTGTAGCGTCCTCGTTTTCAGGTGCCCTGGTTTTTTCAATGTCCTCGTTTTCTGTGCGTCCTCGTTTTTTGTGAAGTGTCCTGGTTTTCTGATGTCCTCGTTTTCCACCGTCCTCGTTTTTTGTGTAGCGTCCTCGTTTTCTGGAGCTCTGGTTTTTTTTCAATGTCCTCGTTTTCTGTGCGTCCTCGTTTTTTTGTGTTGTGTCCTGGAATTCTGAATTCCTAATTTTCCACCGTCCTCGTTTTTTGTGTAGCGTCCTCGTTTTCTGGCGCTCTGGATTCTTCAATGTCTTCGTTTTCTGTGCGTCCTCGTTTTCTGAGTAGTTTACTGGTTTTCTGAATCCCCGATTTTTTTTCAAAGTCCTCGTTTTCTGCGCGTCCTCGTTTTCCACCGTCCTCGTTTTTTGTGTAGCGTCCTCGTTTTTCGGTGGCCGCCCTGGTTTTTTCAATGTTCTCGTTTTCCACCGTCCTTGTTTTTTTGTGAAGCGTCCTCGTTTTCTAGCGCCCCGTTTTTTTCAATGTCTTCGTTTTCTGTGCGTCCTCGTTTTTTGTGTAGTGTCCTGGTTTTCTGAAGTCCTGATTTTCCACCGTCCTCGTTTTTTTGTGTAGCGTCCTCGTTTTCTGGTGCCCTGGTTTTTTCAATGTCCTCGTTTTCTGAAGTCCTCGTTTTCCACCGTCCTCATTTTTTGTGAAGCGTCCTCGTTTTCTGGCGCCCAGGTTTTTTCAATGTCCTCGTTTTCTGTGCCTCCTCGTTTTTGTGTAGTGTCCAGGTTTTCTGAAGTCCTCGTTTTCTACCGTTCTCACTTTTTTGTGTAGCGTCCTCGTTTTCTGATGCCCTGTTTTTTTTCAATGTCTTCGTTTTCTGTGCGTCCTCGTTTTTTTGTGTAGTGTCCTGGTTTTCTGAAGTCCTCGTTTTCCACCGTCCTCATTTTTTGTGTAGCGTCCTCGTTTTCTGGCGCCCTGGTTTTTTCAATGTCCTAGTTTTCTGTGCGTCCTCGTTTTTTGTGTAGTGTCCTGGTTTTCTGAAGTCTTCGTTTTCTACCGTCCTCATTTTTTGAGCAGCGTCCTCGTTTTCTGGCGCCCTGTTTTTTTTTCAATGTCTTCGTTTTCTGTGCGTCCTCGTTTTTTGGTGTACTGTCCTGGTTTTCTGAAGTCCTGATTTTCCACCGTCCTCGTTTTTTGTTTAGCATCTTCATTTTCTGGCGCCCTGGTTTTTTCAATGTCCTCGTTTTCTGTGCGTCCTCGTTTTTTTGTGAAGTGTCCTGGTTTTCTGAAGTCCTGAGTTTCCACCGTCCTCGTTTTTGTGTAGCGTCCTCGTTTTCAGGTGCCCTGGTTTTTTCAATGTCCTCGTTTTCTGTGCGTCCTCGTTTTCCACCGCCCCCATTTTTTTGTGTAGCGTCCTCGTTTTCTGGCGCCCTGGTTTTTTCAATGTCCTCGTTTTGTGTGCTTCCTCGTTTTTTGTGAAGTGTCCTGGTTTTCTGATGTCCTCGTTTTCCACCGTCCTCGTTTTTTGTGTAGCGTCCTCGTTTTCTGGCGCTCTGGATTCTTCAATGTCTTCGTTTTCTGTGCGTCCTCGTTTTTTTGAGTAGTTTACTGGTTTTCTGAATCTCCGATTTTTTTTCAAAGTCCTCGTTTTCTGCGCGTCCTCGTTTTCCACCGTCCTCATTTTTTGTGAAGCGTCCTCGTTTTCTGGCGCCCAGGTTTTTTCAATGTCCTCGTTTTCTGTGCCTCCTCGTTTTTGTGTAGTGTCCAGGTTTTCTGAAGTCCTCGTTTTCTACCGTCCTCACTTTTTTGTGTAGCGTCCTCGTTTTCTGGCGCCCTGTTTTTTTCAATGTCTTCGTTTTCTGTGCGTCCTCGTTTTTTTGTGTAGTGTCCTGGTTTTCTGAAGTCCTCGTTTTCCACCGTCCTCATTTTTTGTGTAGCGTCCTCGTTTTCTGGCGCCCTGGTTTTTTCAATGTCCTAGTTTTCTGTGCGTCCTCGTTTTTTGTGTAGTGTCCTGGTTTTCTGAAGTCTTCGTTTTCTACCGTCCTCATTTTTTGAGCAGCGTCCTCGTTTTCTGGCGCCCTGTTTTTTTTTCAATGTCTTCGTTTTCTGTGCGTCCTCGTTTTTTGGTGTACTGTCCTGGTTTTCTGAAGTCCTGATTTTCCACCGTCCTCGTTTTTTGTTTAGCATCTTCATTTTCTGGCGCCCTGGTTTTTTCAATGTCCTCGTTTTCTGTGCGTCCTCGTTTTTTTGTGAAGTGTCCTGGTTTTCTGAAGTCCTGAGTTTCCACCGTCCTCGTTTTTGTGTAGCGTCCTCGTTTTCAGGTGCCCTGGTTTTTTCAATGTCCTCGTTTTCTGTGCGTCCTCGTTTTCCACCGCCCCCATTTTTTTGTGTAGCGTCCTCGTTTTCTGGCGCCCTGGTTTTTTCAATGTCCTCGTTTTGTGTGCTTCCTCGTTTTTTGTGAAGTGTCCTGGTTTTCTGATGTCCTCGTTTTCCACCGTCCTCGTTTTTTGTGTAGCGTCCTCGTTTTCTGGCGCTCTGGATTCTTCAATGTCTTCGTTTTCTGTGCGTCCTCGTTTTTTTGAGTAGTTTACTGGTTTTCTGAATCTCCGATTTTTTTTCAAAGTCCTCGTTTTCTGCGCGTCCTCGTTTTCCACCGTCCTCATTTTTTGTGAAGCGTCCTCGTTTTCTGGCGCCCAGGTTTTTTCAATGTCCTCGTTTTCTGTGCCTCCTCGTTTTTGTGTAGTGTCCAGGTTTTCTGAAGTCCTCGTTTTCTACCGTCCTCACTTTTTTGTGTAGCGTCCTCGTTTTCAGGTACCCTGGTTTTTTAATGTCCTCGCTTTCTGTGCGTCTTCATTTTTTTGTGTAGCGTCCTCGTTTTCTGGCGCCCTGGTTTGTTTTTTCAATGTCCTCGTTTTCTGTGCGTCCTCGTTTTTTGGTTTAGAGTCCTGGGTTTCTAAAGTCCTGATTTTCCACCGTCCTCGTTTTTTGCGTAGCGTCTTCGTTTTCTGGTGCCCTGGTTTGTCCTAGTTTTTGTGTAGCGTCCTCGTTTTCTGGTGCCCGCCCTGGTTTTTCAATGTCCTCGCTTTCTGTGCGTCCTAGTTTTTTTGTGTAGCGTCCTCGTTTTCTGGCGCCCTGGTTTTTTTGTGTAGTTTCCTGGTTTTCTGAAGTCCTCGTTTTTTGTGAAGCGTCCTCGTTTTCTGGCGCCCAGGTTTTTTCAATGTCCTCGTTTTCTGTGCCTCCTCGTTTTTGTGTAGTGTCCTGGTTTTCTGAAGTCCTCGTTTTCTACCGTCCTCACTTTTTTTGTGTAGCGTCCTCGTTTTCTGGCGCCCTGTTTTTTTTCAATGTCTTCGTTTTCTGTGCGTCCTCGTTTTTTTGTGTAGTGTCCTGGTTTTCTGAAGTCCTCGTTTTCCACCGTCCTCATTTTTTGTGTAGCGTCCTCGTTTTCTGGCGCCCTGGTTTTTTCAATGTCCTAGTTTTCTGTGCGTCCTCGTTTTTTGTGTAGTGTCCTGGTTTTCTGAAGTCTTCGTTTTCTACCGTCCTCATTTTTTGAGCAGCGTCCTCGTTTTCTGGCACCCTGTTTTTTTTCAATGTCTTCGTTTTCTTTGCGTCCTCGTTTTTTGTGTACTTTCCTGGTTTTCTGAAGTCCTGATTTTCCACCGTCCTCATTTTTTGAGCAGCGTCCTCGTTTTCTGGTGCCCTGGTTTTTTCAATGTCCTCGTTTTCTGTGCGTCCTCGTTTTTTTGAAGTGTCCTGGTTTTCTGAAATCCTGAGTTTCCACCGTTCTCGTTTTTTGTGTAGCGTCCTCGTTTTCAGGTGCCCTGGTTTTTTCAATGTCCTCGTTTTCTGTGCGTCCTCGTTTTTTGTGAAGTGTCCTGGTTTTCTGATGTCCTCGTTTTCCACCGTCCTCGTTTTTTGTGTAGCGTCCTCGTTTTCTGGAGCTCTGGTTTTTTTTCAATGTCCTCGTTTTCTGTGCGTCCTCGTTTTTTTGTGTTGTGTCCTGGAATTCTGAATTCCTAATTTTCCACCGTCCTCGTTTTTTGTGTAGCGTCCTCGTTTTCTGGCGCTCTGGATTCTTCAATGTCTTCGTTTTCTGTGCGTCCTCGTTTTCTGAGTAGTTTACTGGTTTTCTGAATCCCCGATTTTTTTTCAAAGTCCTCGTTTTCTGCGCGTCCTCGTTTTCCACCGTCCTCGTTTTTTGTGTAGCGTCCTCGTTTTTCGGTGGCCGCCCTGGTTTTTTCAATGTTCTCGTTTTCCACCGTCCTTGTTTTTTTGTGAAGCGTCCTCGTTTTCTAGCGCCCCGTTTTTTTCAATGTCTTCGTTTTCTGTGCGTCCTCGTTTTTTGTGTAGTGTCCTGGTTTTCTGAAGTCCTGATTTTCCACCGTCCTCGTTTTTTTGTGTAGCGTCCTCGTTTTCTGGTGCCCTGGTTTTTTCAATGTCCTCGTTTTCTGAAGTCCTCGTTTTCCACCGTCCTCATTTTTTGTGAAGCGTCCTCGTTTTCTGGCGCCCAGGTTTTTTCAATGTCCTCGTTTTCTGTGCCTCCTCGTTTTTGTGTAGTGTCCAGGTTTTCTGAAGTCCTCGTTTTCTACCGTTCTCACTTTTTTGTGTAGCGTCCTCGTTTTCTGATGCCCTGTTTTTTTTCAATGTCTTCGTTTTCTGTGCGTCCTCGTTTTTTTGTGTAGTGTCCTGGTTTTCTGAAGTCCTCGTTTTCCACCGTCCTCATTTTTTGTGTAGCGTCCTCGTTTTCTGGCGCCCTGGTTTTTTCAATGTCCTAGTTTTCTGTGCGTCCTCGTTTTTTGTGTAGTGTCCTGGTTTTCTGAAGTCTTCGTTTTCTACCGTCCTCATTTTTTGAGCAGCGTCCTCGTTTTCTGGCGCCCTGTTTTTTTTTCAATGTCTTCGTTTTCTGTGCGTCCTCGTTTTTTGGTGTACTGTCCTGGTTTTCTGAAGTCCTGATTTTCCACCGTCCTCGTTTTTTGTTTAGCATCTTCATTTTCTGGCGCCCTGGTTTTTTCAATGTCCTCGTTTTCTGTGCGTCCTCGTTTTTTTGTGAAGTGTCCTGGTTTTCTGAAGTCCTGAGTTTCCACCGTCCTCGTTTTTGTGTAGCGTCCTCGTTTTCAGGTGCCCTGGTTTTTTCAATGTCCTCGTTTTCTGTGCGTCCTCGTTTTCCACCGCCCCCATTTTTTTGTGTAGCGTCCTCGTTTTCTGGCGCCCTGGTTTTTTCAATGTCCTCGTTTTGTGTGCTTCCTCGTTTTTTGTGAAGTGTCCTGGTTTTCTGATGTCCTCGTTTTCCACCGTCCTCGTTTTTTGTGTAGCGTCCTCGTTTTCTGGCGCTCTGGATTCTTCAATGTCTTCGTTTTCTGTGCGTCCTCGTTTTTTTGAGTAGTTTACTGGTTTTCTGAATCTCCGATTTTTTTTCAAAGTCCTCGTTTTCTGCGCGTCCTCGTTTTCCACCGTCCTCATTTTTTGTGAAGCGTCCTCGTTTTCTGGCGCCCAGGTTTTTTCAATGTCCTCGTTTTCTGTGCCTCCTCGTTTTTGTGTAGTGTCCAGGTTTTCTGAAGTCCTCGTTTTCTACCGTCCTCACTTTTTTGTGTAGCGTCCTCGTTTTCAGGTACCCTGGTTTTTTAATGTCCTCGCTTTCTGTGCGTCTTCATTTTTTTGTGTAGCGTCCTCGTTTTCTGGCGCCCTGGTTTGTTTTTTCAATGTCCTCGTTTTCTGTGCGTCCTCGTTTTTTGGTTTAGAGTCCTGGGTTTCTAAAGTCCTGATTTTCCACCGTCCTCGTTTTTTGCGTAGCGTCTTCGTTTTCTGGTGCCCTGGTTTGTCCTAGTTTTTGTGTAGCGTCCTCGTTTTCTGGTGCCCGCCCTGGTTTTTCAATGTCCTCGCTTTCTGTGCGTCCTAGTTTTTTTGTGTAGCGTCCTCGTTTTCTGGCGCCCTGGTTTTTTTGTGTAGTTTCCTGGTTTTCTGAAGTCCTCGTTTTTTGTGAAGCGTCCTCGTTTTCTGGCGCCCAGGTTTTTTCAATGTCCTCGTTTTCTGTGCCTCCTCGTTTTTGTGTAGTGTCCTGGTTTTCTGAAGTCCTCGTTTTCTACCGTCCTCACTTTTTTTGTGTAGCGTCCTCGTTTTCTGGCGCCCTGTTTTTTTTCAATGTCTTCGTTTTCTGTGCGTCCTCGTTTTTTTGTGTAGTGTCCTGGTTTTCTGAAGTCCTCGTTTTCCACCGTCCTCATTTTTTGTGTAGCGTCCTCGTTTTCTGGCGCCCTGGTTTTTTCAATGTCCTAGTTTTCTGTGCGTCCTCGTTTTTTGTGTAGTGTCCTGGTTTTCTGAAGTCTTCGTTTTCTACCGTCCTCATTTTTTGAGCAGCGTCCTCGTTTTCTGGCACCCTGTTTTTTTTCAATGTCTTCGTTTTCTTTGCGTCCTCGTTTTTTGTGTACTTTCCTGGTTTTCTGAAGTCCTGATTTTCCACCGTCCTCATTTTTTGAGCAGCGTCCTCGTTTTCTGGTGCCCTGGTTTTTTCAATGTCCTCGTTTTCTGTGCGTCCTCGTTTTTTTGAAGTGTCCTGGTTTTCTGAAATCCTGAGTTTCCACCGTTCTCGTTTTTTGTGTAGCGTCCTCGTTTTCAGGTGCCCTGGTTTTTTCAATGTCCTCGTTTTCTGTGCGTCCTCGTTTTTTGTGAAGTGTCCTGGTTTTCTGATGTCCTCGTTTTCCACCGTCCTCGTTTTTTGTGTAGCGTCCTCGTTTTCTGGAGCTCTGGTTTTTTTTCAATGTCCTCGTTTTCTGTGCGTCCTCGTTTTTTTGTGTTGTGTCCTGGAATTCTGAATTCCTAATTTTCCACCGTCCTCGTTTTTTGTGTAGCGTCCTCGTTTTCTGGCGCTCTGGATTCTTCAATGTCTTCGTTTTCTGTGCGTCCTCGTTTTCTGAGTAGTTTACTGGTTTTCTGAATCCCCGATTTTTTTTCAAAGTCCTCGTTTTCTGCGCGTCCTCGTTTTCCACCGTCCTCGTTTTTTGTGTAGCGTCCTCGTTTTTCGGTGGCCGCCCTGGTTTTTTCAATGTTCTCGTTTTCCACCGTCCTTGTTTTTTTGTGAAGCGTCCTCGTTTTCTAGCGCCCCGTTTTTTTCAATGTCTTCGTTTTCTGTGCGTCCTCGTTTTTTGTGTAGTGTCCTGGTTTTCTGAAGTCCTGATTTTCCACCGTCCTCGTTTTTTTGTGTAGCGTCCTCGTTTTCTGGTGCCCTGGTTTTTTCAATGTCCTCGTTTTCTGAAGTCCTCGTTTTCCACCGTCCTCATTTTTTGTGAAGCGTCCTCGTTTTCTGGCGCCCAGGTTTTTTCAATGTCCTCGTTTTCTGTGCCTCCTCGTTTTTGTGTAGTGTCCAGGTTTTCTGAAGTCCTCGTTTTCTACCGTTCTCACTTTTTTGTGTAGCGTCCTCGTTTTCTGATGCCCTGTTTTTTTTCAATGTCTTCGTTTTCTGTGCGTCCTCGTTTTTTTGTGTAGTGTCCTGGTTTTCTGAAGTCCTCGTTTTCCACCGTCCTCATTTTTTGTGTAGCGTCCTCGTTTTCTGGCGCCCTGGTTTTTTCAATGTCCTAGTTTTCTGTGCGTCCTCGTTTTTTGTGTAGTGTCCTGGTTTTCTGAAGTCTTCGTTTTCTACCGTCCTCATTTTTTGAGCAGCGTCCTCGTTTTCTGGCGCCCTGTTTTTTTTTCAATGTCTTCGTTTTCTGTGCGTCCTCGTTTTTTGGTGTACTGTCCTGGTTTTCTGAAGTCCTGATTTTCCACCGTCCTCGTTTTTTGTTTAGCATCTTCATTTTCTGGCGCCCTGGTTTTTTCAATGTCCTCGTTTTCTGTGCGTCCTCGTTTTTTTGTGAAGTGTCCTGGTTTTCTGAAGTCCTGAGTTTCCACCGTCCTCGTTTTTGTGTAGCGTCCTCGTTTTCAGGTGCCCTGGTTTTTTCAATGTCCTCGTTTTCTGTGCGTCCTCGTTTTCCACCGCCCCCATTTTTTTGTGTAGCGTCCTCGTTTTCTGGCGCCCTGGTTTTTTCAATGTCCTCGTTTTGTGTGCTTCCTCGTTTTTTGTGAAGTGTCCTGGTTTTCTGATGTCCTCGTTTTCCACCGTCCTCGTTTTTTGTGTAGCGTCCTCGTTTTCTGGCGCTCTGGATTCTTCAATGTCTTCGTTTTCTGTGCGTCCTCGTTTTTTTGAGTAGTTTACTGGTTTTCTGAATCTCCGATTTTTTTTCAAAGTCCTCGTTTTCTGCGCGTCCTCGTTTTCCACCGTCCTCATTTTTTGTGAAGCGTCCTCGTTTTCTGGCGCCCAGGTTTTTTCAATGTCCTCGTTTTCTGTGCCTCCTCGTTTTTGTGTAGTGTCCAGGTTTTCTGAAGTCCTCGTTTTCTACCGTCCTCACTTTTTTGTGTAGCGTCCTCGTTTTCTGGCGCCCTGTTTTTTTCAATGTCTTCGTTTTCTGTGCGTCCTCGTTTTTTTGTGTAGTGTCCTGGTTTTCTGAAGTCCTCGTTTTCCACCGTCCTCATTTTTTGTGTAGCGTCCTCGTTTTCTGGCGCCCTGGTTTTTTCAATGTCCTAGTTTTCTGTGCGTCCTCGTTTTTTGTGTAGTGTCCTGGTTTTCTGAAGTCTTCGTTTTCTACCGTCCTCATTTTTTGAGCAGCGTCCTCGTTTTCTGGCGCCCTGTTTTTTTTCAATGTCTTCGTTTTCTGTGCGTCCTCGTTTTTTGGTGTACTGTCCTGGTTTTCTGAAGTCCTGATTTTCCACCGTCCTCGTTTTTTGTTTAGCATCTTCATTTTCTGGCGCCCTGGTTTTTTCAATGTCCTCGTTTTCTGTGCGTCCTCGTTTTTTTGTGAAGTGTCCTGGTTTTCTGAAGTCCTGAGTTTCCACCGTCCTCGTTTTTGTGTAGCGTCCTCGTTTTCAGGTGCCCTGGTTTTTTCAATGTCCTCGTTTTCTGTGCGTCCTCGTTTTCCACCGCCCCCATTTTTTTGTGTAGCGTCCTCGTTTTCTGGCGCCCTGGTTTTTTCAATGTCCTCGTTTTGTGTGCTTCCTCGTTTTTTGTGAAGTGTCCTGGTTTTCTGATGTCCTCGTTTTCCACCGTCCTCGTTTTTTGTGTAGCGTCCTCGTTTTCTGGCGCTCTGGATTCTTCAATGTCTTCGTTTTCTGTGCGTCCTCGTTTTTTTGAGTAGTTTACTGGTTTTCTGAATCTCCGATTTTTTTTCAAAGTCCTCGTTTTCTGCGCGTCCTCGTTTTCCACCGTCCTCATTTTTTGTGAAGCGTCCTCGTTTTCTGGCGCCCAGGTTTTTTCAATGTCCTCGTTTTCTGTGCCTCCTCGTTTTTGTGTAGTGTCCAGGTTTTCTGAAGTCCTCGTTTTCTACCGTCCTCACTTTTTTGTGTAGCGTCCTCGTTTTCTGGCGCCCTGTTTTTTTCAATGTCTTCGTTTTCTGTGCGTCCTCGTTTTTTTGTGTAGTGTCCTGGTTTTCTGAAGTCCTCGTTTTCCACCGTCCTCATTTTTTGTGTAGCGTCCTCGTTTTCTGGCGCCCTGGTTTTTTCAATGTCCTAGTTTTCTGTGCGTCCTCGTTTTTTGTGTAGTGTCCAGGTTTCCTGAAGTCCTCGTTTTCTACCGTACTCACTTTTTTGAGTAGCTTCCTCGTTTTCTGGCGCCCTGTTTTTTTCAATGTCTTCGTTTTCTGTGCGTCCTCGTTTTTTTGTGTAGTGTCCTGGTTTTCTGAAGTCCTCGTTTTCCACCGTCCTCATTTTTTGTGTAGCGTCCTCGTTTTCTGGCGCCCTGGTTTTTTCAATGTCCTCGTTTTCTGTGCGTCCTCGTTTTTTATGTTGTGTCCTGGATTTCTGAATTCCTAATTTTCCACCGTCCTCGTTTTTTGTGTAGCGTCCTCGTTTTCTGGCGCTCTGGATTTTTCAATGTCTTCGTTTTCTGTGCGTCCTCGTTTTCTGAGTAGTTTACTGGTTTTCTGAATCCCCGATTTTTTTTCAAAGTCCTCGTTTTCTGCGCGTCCTCGTTTTCCACCGTCCTCGTTTTTTTTTGTGTAGCGTCCTCGTTTTTCGGTGGCCGCCCTGGTTTTTTCAATATTCTCGTTTTCCACCGTCCTTGTTTTTTTGTGAAGCGTCCTCGTTTTCTAGCGCCCCGTTTTTTTCAATGTCTTCGTTTTCTGTGCGTCCTCGTTTTTTGTGTAGTGTCCTGGTTTTCTGAAGTCCTGATTTTCCACCGTCCTCGTTTTTTTGTGTAGCGTCCTCGTTTTCTGGTGCCCTGGTTTTTTTCAATGTCCTCGTTTTCTGAAGTCCTCGTTTTCTACCGTCCTCATTTTTTGTGTAGCGTCCTCGTTTTCTGGCGCCCTGGTTTTTTCAATGTCCTAGTTTTCTGTGCGTCCTCGTTTTTTGTGTAGTGTCCAGGTTTTCTGAAGTCCTCGTTTTCTACCGTACTCACTTTTTTGAGTAGCTTCCTCGTTTTCTGGCGCCCTGTTTTTTTCAATGTCTTCGTTTTCTGTGCGTCCTCGTTTTTTTGTGTAGTGTCCTGGTTTTCTGAAGTCCTCGTTTTCCACCGTCCTCATTTTTTGTGTAGCGTCCTCGTTTTCTGGCGCCCGGGTTTTTTCAATGTCCTCGTTTTCTGTGCGTCCTCGTTTTTTATGTTGTGTCCTGGATTTCTGAATTCCTAATTTTCCACCGTCCTCGTTTTTTGTGTAGCGTCCTCGTTTTCTGGCGCTCTGGATTTTTCAATGTCTTCGTTTTCTGTGCGTCCTCGTTTTCTGAGTAGTTTACTGGTTTTCTGAATCCCCGATTTTTTTTCAAAGTCCTCGTTTTCTGCGCGTCCTCGTTTTCCACCGTCCTCATTTTTTGTGAAGCGTCCTCGTTTTCTGGCGCCCAGGTTTTTTCAATGTCCTCGTTTTCTGTGCCTCCTCGTTTTTGTGTAGTGTCCAGGTTTTCTGAAGTCCTCGTTTTCTACCGTCCTCACTTTTTTGTGTAGCGTCCTCGTTTTCTGGCGCCCTGTTTTTTTCAATGTCTTCGTTTTCTGTGCGTCCTCGTTTTTTTGTGTAGTGTCCTGGTTTTCTGAAGTCCTCGTTTTCCACCGTCCTCATTTTTTGTGTAGCGTCCTCGTTTTCTGGCGCCCTGGTTTTTTCAATGTCCTAGTTTTCTGTGCGTCCTCGTTTTTTGTGTAGTGTCCAGGTTTCCTGAAGTCCTCGTTTTCTACCGTACTCACTTTTTTGAGTAGCTTCCTCGTTTTCTGGCGCCCTGTTTTTTTCAATGTCTTCGTTTTCTGTGCGTCCTCGTTTTTTTGTGTAGTGTCCTGGTTTTCTGAAGTCCTCGTTTTCCACCGTCCTCATTTTTTGTGTAGCGTCCTCGTTTTCTGGCGCCCTGGTTTTTTCAATGTCCTCGTTTTCTGTGCGTCCTCGTTTTTTATGTTGTGTCCTGGATTTCTGAATTCCTAATTTTCCACCGTCCTCGTTTTTTGTGTAGCGTCCTCGTTTTCTGGCGCTCTGGATTTTTCAATGTCTTCGTTTTCTGTGCGTCCTCGTTTTCTGAGTAGTTTACTGGTTTTCTGAATCCCCGATTTTTTTTCAAAGTCCTCGTTTTCTGCGCGTCCTCGTTTTCCACCGTCCTCGTTTTTTTTGTGTAGCGTCCTCGTTTTTCGGTGGCCGCCCTGGTTTTTTCAATGTTCTCGTTTTCCACCGTCCTTGTTTTTTTTGTGAAGCGTCCTCGTTTTCTAGCGCCCCGTTTTTTTCAATGTCTTCGTTTTCTGTGCGTCCTCGTTTTTTGTGTAGTGTCCTGGTTTTCTGAAGTCCTGATTTTCCACCGTCCTCGTTTTTTTGTGTAGCGTCCTCGTTTTCTGGTGCCCTGGTTTTTTTCAATGTCCTCGTTTTCTGAAGTCCTCGTTTTCTACCGTCCTCATTTTTTGAGCAGCGTCCTCGTTTTCTGGCGCCCTGTTTTTTTCAATGTCTTCGTTTTCTGTGCGTCCTCGTTTTTTGTGTACTGTCCTGGTTTTCTGAAGTCCTGATTTTCCACCGTCCTCGTTTTTTGTGTAGCATCTTCATTTTCTGGCGCCCTGGTTTTTTCAATGTCCTCGTTTTCTGTGCGCTCTCGTTTTTTGTGAAGTGTCCTGGTTTTCTGAATTCCTGAATTTCCACCGTCCTCGTTTTTTGTGTAGCGTCCTCGTTTTCAGGTGCCCTGGTTTTTTCAATGTCCTCGTTTTCTGTGCGTCCTCGTTTTCCACCGTCCTCATTTTTTGTGTAGCGTCCTCGTTTTCTGGCGCCCTGGTTTTTTTTCAATGTCCTCGTTTTCTGTGCGTCCTCGTTTTTTTGTGTTGTGTCCTGGATTTCTGAATTCCTAATTTTCCACCGTCCTCGTTTTTTGTGTAGCGTCCTCGTTTTCTGGCGCTCTGGATTCTTCAATGTCTTCGTTTTCTGTGCGTCCTCGTTTTCTGAGTAGTTTACTGGTTTTCTGAATCCCCGATTTTTTTTTCAAAGTCCTCGTTTTCTGCGCGTCCTCGTTTTCCACCGTCCTCGTTTTTTGTGTAGCGTCCTCGTTTTTCGGTGGCCGCCCTGGTTTTTTCAATGTTCTCGTTTTCCACCGTCCTTGTTTTTTTGTGAAGCGTCCTCGTTTTCTAGCGCCCCGTTTTTTTCGATGTCTTCGTTTTCTGTGCGTCCTCGTTTTTTGTGTAGTGTCCTGGTTTTCTGAAGTTCTGATTTTCCACCGTCCTCGTTTTTTTTGTGTAGCGTCCTCGTTTTCTGAAGTCCTCGTTTTCCACCGTCCTCATTTTTTGTGAAGCGTCCTCGTTTTCTGGCGCCCAGGTTTTTTCAATGTCCTCGTTTTCTGTGCCTCCTCGTTTTTGTGTAGTGTCCAGGTTTTCTGAAGTCCTCGTTTTCTACCGTCCTCACTTTTTTGTGTAGCGTCCTCGTTTTCTGATGCCCTGTTTCTTTTAATGTCTTCGTTTTCTGTGCGTCCTCGTTTTTTTGTGTAGTGTCCTGGTTTTCTGAAGTCCTCGTTTTCCACCGTCCTCATTTTTTGTGTAGCGTCCTCGTTTTCTGGCGCCCTGGTTTTTTCAATGTCCTAGTTTTCTGTGCGTCCTCGTTTTTTGTGTAGTGTCCTGGTTTTCTGAAGTCTTCGTTTTCTACCGTCCTCATTTTTTGAGCAGCGTCCTCGTTTTCTGGCGCCCTGTTTTTTTTCAATGTCTTCGTTTTTTGTGCGTCCTCGTTTTTTGGTGTACTGTCCTGGTTTTCTGAAGTCCTGATTTTCCACCGTCCTCGTTTTTTGTTTAGCATCTTCATTTTCTGGCGCCCTGGTTTTTTCAATGTCCTCGTTTTCTGTGCGTCCTCGTTTTTTTGTGAAGTGTCCTGGTTTTCTGAAGTCCTGAGTTTCCACCGTCCTCGTTTTTTGTGTAGCGTCCTCGTTTTCAGGTGCCCTGGTTTTTTCAATGTCCTCGTTTTCTGTGCGTCCTCGTTTTCCACCGCCCCCATTTTTTTTGTGTAGCGTCCTCGTTTTCTGGCGCCCTGGTTTTTTCAATGTCCTCGTTTTCTGTGCGTCCTCGTTTTCCACCGTCCTCATTTTTTGTGTAGCGTCCTCGTTTTCTGGCGCCCTGGTTTTTTTTCAATGTCCTCGTTTTCTGTGCGTCCTCGTTTTTTTGTGTTGTGTCCTGGATTTCTGAATTCCTAATTTTCCACCGTCCTCGTTTTTTGTGTAGCGTCCTCGTTTTTCGGTGGCCGCCCTGGTTTTTTCAATGTTCTCGTTTTCCACCGTCCTTGTTTTTTTGTGAAGCGTCCTCGTTTTCTAGCGCCCCGTTTTTTTCAATGTCTTCGTTTTCTGTGCGTCCTCGTTTTTTGTGTAGTGTCCTGGTTTTCTGAAGTCCTGATTTTCCACCGTTTTTGTGTAGTGTCCAGGTTTTCTGAAGTCCTCGTTTTCCTCGTTTTTGTGTAGTGTCCAGGTTTTCTGAAGTCCTCGTTTTCTACCGTCCTCACTTTTTTGTGTAGCGTCCTCGTTTTCTGATGCCCTGTTTTTTTTCAATGTCTTCGTTTTCTGTGCGTCCTCGTTTTTTTGTGTAGTGTCCTGGTTTTCTGAAGTCCTCGTTTTCCACCGTCCTCATTTTTTGTGTAGCGTCCTCGTTTTCTGGCGCCCTGGTTTTTTCAATGTCCTAGTTTTCTGTGCGTCCTCGTTTTTTGTGTAGTGTCCTGGTTTTCTGAAGTCTTCGTTTTCTACCGTCCTCATTTTTTGAGCAGCGTCCTCGTTTTCTGGCGCCCTGTTTTTTTTTCAATGTCTTCGTTTTCTGTGCGTCCTCGTTTTTTGGTGTACTGTCCTGGTTTTCTGAAGTCCTGATTTTCCACCGTCCTCGTTTTTTGTTTAGCATCTTCATTTTCTGGCGCCCTGGTTTTTTCAATGTCCTCGTTTTCTGTGCAACCTCGTTTTTTTGTGAAGTGTCCTGGTTTTCTGAAGTCCTGAGTTTCCACCGTCCTCGTTTTTTGTGTAGCGTCCTCGTTTTCAGGTGCCCTGGTTTTTTCAATGTCCTCGTTTTCTGTGCGTCCTCGTTTTCCACCGCCCCCATTTTTTGTGTAGCGTCCTCGTTTTCTGGCGCCCTGGTTTTTTCAATGTCCTCGTTTTGTGTGCTTCCTCGTTTTTTGTGAAGTGTCCTGGTTTCCTGATGTCCTCTTTTTCCACCGTCCTCGTTTTTTGTGTAGCGTCCTCGTTTTCTGGCGCTCTGGATTCTTCAATGTCTTCGTTTTCTGTGCGTCCTCGTTTTTTTGAGTAGTTTACTGGTTTTCTGAATCCCCGATTTTTTTCAAAGTCCTCGATTTCTGCGCGTCCTCGTTTTCCACCGTCCTCATTTTTTGTGAAGCGTCCTCGTTTTCTGGCGCCCAGGTTTTTTCAATGTCCTCGTTTTCTGTGCCTCCTCGTTTTTGTGTAGTGTCCAGGTTTTCTGAAGTCCTCGTTTTCTACCGTCCTCACTTTTTTGTGTAGCGTCCTCGTTTTCTGGCGCCCTGTTTTTTTTCAATGTCTTCGTTTTCTGTGCGTCCTCGTTTTTTTATGTAGTGTCCTGGTTTTCTGAAGTCCTCGTTTTCCACCGTCCTCATTTTTTGTGTAGCGTCCTCGTTTTCTGGCGCCCTGGTTTTTTCAATGTCCTAGTTTTCTGTGCGTCCTCGTTTTTTGTGTAGTGTCCAGGTTTTCTGAAGTCCTCGTTTTCTACCGTACTCACTTTTTTGAGTAGCGTCCTCGTTTTCTGGCGCCCTGTTTTTTTCAATGTCTTCGTTTTCTGTGCGTCCTCGTTTTTTTGTGTAGTGTCCTGTTTTTCTGAAGTCCTCGTTTTCCACCGTCCTCATTTTTTGTGTAGCGTCCTCGTTTTCTGGCGCCCTGGTTTTTTCAATGGCCTAGTTTTCTGTGCGTCCTCGTTTTTTGTGTAGTGTCCTGGTTTTCTGAAGTCTTCGTTTTCTACCGTCCTCATTTTTTGAGCAGCGTCCTCGTTTTCTGATGCCCTGGTTTTTTTCAATGTCCTCGTTTTCTGAAGTCCTCGTTTTCCACCGTCCTCATTTTTTGTGAAGCGTCCTCGTTTTCTGGCGCCCAGGTTTTTTCAATGTCCTCGTTTTCTGTGCCTCCTCGTTTTTGTGTAGTGTCCAGGTTTTCTGAAGTCCTCGTTTTCTACCGTCCTCACTTTTTTGTGTAGCGTCCTCGTTTTCTGGCGCCCTGTTTTTTTTCAATGTCTTCGTTTTCTGTGCGTCCTCGTTTTTTTGTGTAGTGTCCTGGTTTTCTGAAGTCCTCGTTTTCCATCGTCCTCATTTTTTGTGTAGCGTCCTCGTTTTCTGGCGCCCTGGTTTTTTCAATGTCCTAGTTTTCTGTGCGTCCTCGTTTTTTTGTGTAGTGTCCTGGTTTTCTGAAGTCTTCGTTTTCTACCGTCCTCATTTTTTGAGCAGCGTCCTCGTTTTCTGGCGCCCTGTTTTTTTTCAATGTCTTCGTTTTCTGTGCGTCCTCGTTTTTTGTGTACTGTCCTGGTTTTCTGAAGTCCTGATTTTCCACCGTCCTCGCTTTTTGTGTAGCATCTTCATTTTCTGGCGCCCTGGTTTTTTCAATGTCCACGTTTTCTGTGCGCTCTCGTTTTTTGTGAAGTGTCCTGGTTTTCTGAATTCCTGAGTTTCCACCGTCCTCGTTTTTTGTGTAGCGTCCTCGTTTTCAGGTGCCCTGGTTTTTTCAATGTCCTCGTTTTCTGTGCGTCCTCGTTTTCCACCGCCCCCATTTTTTTGTGTAGCGTCCTTGTTTTCTGGCGCCCTGGTTTTTTCAATGTCCTCGTTTTGTGTGCTTCCTCGTTTTTTGTGAAGTGTCCTGGTTTTCTGATGTCCTCGTTTTCCACCGTCCTCGTTTTTTGTGTAGCGTCCTCGTTTTCTGGCGCTCTGGATTCTTCAATGTCTTCGTTTTCTGTGCGTCCTCGTTTTTTTGAGTAGTTTACTAGTTTTCTGAATCCCCGATTTTTTTTCAAAGTCCTCGTTTTCTGCGCGTCCTCGTTTTCCACCGTCCTCGTTTTTTGTGTAGCGTCCTCGTTTTTTCGGTGGCCGCCCTGGTTTTTTCAATGTTCTCGTTTTCCACCGTCCTTGTTTATTTGTGAAGCGTCCTCGTTTTCTAGCGCCCTGGTTTTTTTCAATGTCTTCGTTTTCTGTGCGTCCTCGTTTTTTGAGTAGTGTCCTGGTTTGCTGAAGTCCTGATTTTCCACCGTCCTAGTTTTTTGTGTAGCCTCTTCGTTTTCTGGCGCCCTGGATTTTTTCAATGTCCTCGTTTTCTTTGCGTCCTCGTTTTCCACCGTCCTCATTTTTTGTGTAGCGTCCTCGTTTTCTGGCGCCCTGGTTTTTTTCAATGTCCTCGTTTTCTGTGCGTCCTCGTTTTTTTGTGATGTGTCCTGGTTTTCTGAATTCCTAATTTTCCACCGTCCTCGTTTTTTTGTGTAGCGTCCTCGTTTTCTGGCGCTCTGGATTCTTCAATGTCCTCGTTTTCTGAGTAGTTTACTGGTTTTCTGAATCCCCGATTTTTTTTCAAAGTCCTCGTTTTCTGCGCGTCCTCGTTTTCCACCGTCCTCGTTTTTTGTGTAGCGTCCTCGTTTGTCGGTGGCCGCCCTGGTTTTTTCAATGTTCTCGTTTTCCACCGTCCTTGTTTTTTTGTGAAGCGTCCTCGTTTTCTAGCGCCCCGTTTTTTTCAATGTCTTCGTTTTCTGTGCGTCCTCGTTCTTTGTGTAGTGTCCTTGTTTTCTGAAGTCCTGATTTTCCACCGTCCTCGTTTTTTTGTGTAGCGTCCTCGTTTTCTGGTGCCCTGGTTTTTTTCAATGTCCTCGTTTTCTGAAGTCCTCGTTTTCCACCGTCCTCATTTTTTGTGAAGCGTCCTCGTTTTCTGGCGCCCAGGTTTTTTCAATGTCCTCGTTTTCTGTGCCTCCTCGTTTTTGTGTAGTGTCCTGGTTTTCTGAAGTCCTCGTTTTCTACCGTCCTCACTTTTTTGTGTAGCGTCCTCGTTTTCTGGCGCCCTGTTTTTTTTCAATGTCTTCGTTTTCTGTGCGTCCTCGTTTTTTTTTGTGTAGTGTCCTGGTTTTCTGAAGTCCTCGTTTTCCACCGTCCTCATTTTTTGTGTAGCGTCCTCGTTTTCTGGCGCCCTGGTTTTTTCAATGTCCTAGTTTTCTGTGCGTCCTCGTGTTTTTGTGTAGTGTCCTGGTTTTCTGAAGTCTTCGTTTTCTACCGTCCTCTTCTTTTGAGCAGCGTCCTCGTTTTCTGCCGCCCTGTTTTTTTTTTCAATGTCTTCGTTTTCTGTGCGTCCTCGTTTTTTGTGTACTGTCCTGGTTTTCTGAAGTCCTGATTTTCCACCGTCCTCGTTTTTTGTGTAGCATCTTCATTTTCTGGCGCCCTGGTTTTTTCATTGTCCTCGTTTTCTGTGCGTCCTCGTTTTTTGTGAAGTGTCCTGGTTTTCTGAAGTCCTGAGTTTCCACCGTCCTCGTTTTTTGTGTAGCGTCCTCGTTTTCTGGCGCCCTGGTTTTTTTTTCAATGTCCTCGTTTTCTGTGTGTCCTCGTTTTTTTGTGTTGTGTCCTGGTTTTCTGAATCCCCGATTTTTTTTCAAAGTCCTCGTTTTCTACGCGTCCTCGTTTTCCACCGTCCTCGTTTTTTGTGTAGCGTCCTCGTTTTTCGGTGGCCGCCCTGGTTTTTTCAATGTCCTCGGTTTCTGTGCGTCCTCGTTTTTTTTGAAGTGTCCTGGTTTTCTGAAGTCCTGAGTTTCCACCGTCCTCGTTTTTTGTGTAGCGTCCTCGTTTTCAGGTGCCCTGTTTTTTTCAATGTCCTCGTTTTCTGTGCGTCCTCGTTTTCCACCGCCCCCATTTTTTGTGTAGCGTCCTCGTTTTCTGGCGCCCTGGTTTTTTCAATGTCCTCGTTTTGTGTGCTTCCTCGTTTTTTGTGAAGTGTCCTGGTTTTCTGATGTCCTCGTTTTCCACCGTCCTCGTTTTTTTGTGTAGCGTCCTCGTTTTCTGGCGCTCTGGATTCTTCAATGTCTTCGTTTTCTGTGCGTCCTCGTTTTTTTGAGTAGTTTACTGGTTTTCTGAATCCCCGATTTTTTTTCAAAGTCCTCGTTTTCTGCGCGTCCTCGTTTTCCACCGTCCTCGTTTTTTGTGTAGCGTCCTCGTTTTTTCGGTGGCCGCCCTGGTTTTTTCAATGTTCTCGTTTTCCACCGTCCTTGTTTATTTGTGAAGCGTCCTCGTTTTCTAGCGCCCTGTTTTTTTTCAATGTCTTCGTTTTCTGTGCGTCCTCGTTTTTTGTGTAGTGTCCTGGTTTTCTGAAGTCCTGATTTTCCACCGTCCTAGTTTTTTGTGTAGCCTCTTCGTTTTCTGGCGCCCTGGATTTTTTCAATGTCCTCGTTTTCTGTGCGTCCTCGTTTTCCACCGTCCTCATTTTTTTGTGTAGCGTCCTCGTTTTCTGGCGCCCTGGTTTTTTTTCAATGTCCTCGTTTTCTGTGCGTCCTCGTTTTTTTGTGTTGTGTCCTGGTTTTCTGAATTCCTAATTTTCCACCGTCCTCGTTTTTTGTGTAGCGTCCTCGTTTTCTGGCGCTCTGGATTCTTCAATGTCTTCGTTTTCTGTGCGTCCTCGTTTTCTGAGTAGTTTACTGGTTTTCTGAATCCCCGATTTTTTTCAAAGTCCTCGTTTTCTGCACGTCCTCGTTTTCCACCGTCCTCGTTTTCTGTGCATCCTCGTTTTTTGTGTAGTGTCCTGGTTTTCTGAAGTCCTGATTTTCCACCGTCCTCGTTTTTTGTATAGCGTCCTTGTTTTCTGGTGCCCTGGTTTTTTTCAATGTCCTCGTTTTCTGAAGTCCTCGTTTTCCACCGTCCTCATTTTTTTGTGTAGCGTCCTCGTTTTCAGGTGCCCTGGTTTTTTCAATGTTGTCGTTTTCTGTGCGTCCTCGTTTTTTGTGTGGTGTCCTGGTTTTCCGAAGTCCTGATTTTCCACCGTCCTCATTTTTTGTATAGCGTCCTCGTTTTCTGGTGCCCTGGTTTTTTCAATGTCTTCGTTTTCTGTGCGTCCTCGTTTTTTTGTGTTGTGCCCTGGTTTTCTGAATTCCTGATTTTCCACCGTCCTCGTTTTTTGTGTAGCGTCCTCGTTTACAGGTGCCCTGTTTTTTTCAATGTCCTCGTTTTGTGTGCTTCCTCGTTTTTTGTGAAGTGTCCTGGTTTTCTGATGTCCTCGTTTCCCACCGTCCTCGTTTTTTTGTGTAGCGTCCTCGTTTTCTGGCTCTCTGGATTCTTCAATGTCTTCGTTTTCTGTGCGTCCTCGTTTTTTTTGAGTAGTTTACTGGTTTTCTGAATCCCCGATTTTTTTTCAAAGTCCTCGTTTTCTGCGCGTCCTCGTTTTCCACCGTCCTCGTTTTTTGTGTAGCGTCCTCGTTTTTTCGGTGGCCGCCCTGGTTTTTTCAATGTTCTCGTTTTCCACCGTCCTTGTTTATTTGTGAAGCGTCCTCGTTTTCTAGCGCCCTATTTTTTTCAATGTCTTCGTTTTCTGTGCGTCCTCGTTTTTTGTGTTGTGTCCTGGTTTTCTGAAGTCCTGATTTTCCACCGTCCTCGTTTTTTGTATAGCGTCCTCGTTTTCTGGTGCCCTGGTTTTTTCAATGTCCTCGTTTTCTGAAGTCCTCGTTTTTAACCGTCCTCATTTTTTGTGTAGCGTCCTCGTTTTCTGGCGCCCTGCTTATTTCAATGTCGTCGTTTTCTGTGCGTCCTCGCTTTTTGCGTTGTGTCCTGGTTTTCTGAAGTCCTCGTTTTCCACCGTCCTTATTTTTTTGTGTAGCGTCCTCGTTTTCTGGTGCCCTGGTTTTTTTCAATGTTGTCGTTTTCTGTGCGTCCTCGTTTTTTTGTGTGGTGTCCTGGTTTTCCCAAGTCCTGATTTTCCACCGTCCTCGTTTTTTGTATAGCGTCCTCGCTTTCTGGTGCCCTGGTTTTTTCAATGTCCTCGTTTTCTGTGCGTCCTCGTTTTTTTGTGTTGTGTCCTGGTTTTCTGAATTCCTGATTTTCCACCGTCCTCGTTTTTGTGTAGCGTCCTCGCTTTCTGGTGCCCTGGTTTTTTCAATGTCCTCGTTTTCTGTGCGTCCTCGTTTATTGTGTTGTGTCCTAGTTTTCTGAAGTCCTCGTTATCCACCAACCTCATTTTTTGTGTAGCGTCCTCGTTTTCTGGCGCCCTGGATTCTTCAATGTCTTTGTTTTCTGTGCGTCCTCGTTTTTTGTGTAGTGTCCTGGTTTTCTGAATCCCTGATTTTTTTCAAAGTCCTCGTTTTCTGCGCGTCCTCGTTTTTCACCTTCCTAGTTTTTTTTTGTGTAACGTCCTCGTTTTTTGGTGGCCGCCCTGATTTTTTCATTGTTCTCGTTTCTCACCGTCCTCGTTTTTTGTGAAGCGTCCTCATTTTCTGGCGCCCTGGATTCTTCAATGTCTTCGTTTTCTATGCGTCCTCGTTTTTTTGTGTAGTGTCCTGGTTTTCTGAAGTCCTGTTTTTTCAGAGTCCTCGTTTTCTGCGCGTCCTGGTTTTTTCAATGTCCTCGTTTTCTGTGCGTCCTCGTTTTCCACCGCCCTCGTTTTTTGTGTAGCGTCCTCGTTTTCTGGTGCCCACCCTGGTTTTTCAATGTCCTCGCTTTCTGTGCGTCCTCGTTTTTTTGTGTAGCGTCCTCGTTTTCGGGTGGCTGCCCTGGTTTCTTAATGTCCTCGTTTGCTGTGCGTCCTCGTTTTCTGACGCCCTGTTTTTTTTCAATGTCCTCGTTTTCTATGCGTCCTCGTTTTTTGTGTAGTGTCCTGGTTTTCTGAAGTCCTGATTTCCCAATGTCCTCGTTTTTTGTGTAGCGTCCTCGCTTTCTGGAGCCCTGATTTTTTCAATGTCCTTGTTTTTTGTGCGCCCTCGTTTTCCACCGTCCTCATTATTTGTGTAGCGGCCTCGTTTTCTGGCGCCCTGGATTCTTCAATGTCATTGTTGTCTGTGCGTCCTTGTTTTTTGTGTGGTGTCCTGGTTTTCTGAATTCCTGATTTTCCACCGTCCTCGTTTTTTGTGTAGCGTTCTCGTTTTCAGGTGCCCTGGTTTTTTCAATGTCCTCGTTTTCTGTGCGTCCTCGGTTTCCACCGTCCTTATTTTTTGTGAAGCGTCCTCGTTTTCTAGCGCCCTGGTTTTTTCAATGTTCTCGTTTTCTGTGCGTCCTCGTTTTTTGTGTAGCGTCCTCGTTTTCTGGTGCCCTGGTTTTTTCAATGTCCTCGTTTTTTGCGCGCCCTCGTTTTCCACAGACCTCATTTTTTGTGTAGCGGCCTCGTTTTCTGGCGCCCTGGTTTTTTTCAATGTCCTCGTTTTCCGTGCCTACTCTTTTTTTGTGTAGTGTCCTGGTTTTCTGAATCCCTGATTTTTTTCAAAGTCCAAGTTTTCTGCGCGTTCTCGTTTCCCACCGTCCTCATTTTTGTGTAGCGTCCTCGTTTTCTGGTGCCCTCGTTTTTTTAATGTCCTCGTTTTCTGTGCGTCATCATTTTTTCGCCGTTCTCGTTAATTGTGTAGCGTCCTAGTTTTCTGGTGCCCGTCCTGGTTTTTCAATGTCCTCGCTTTCTGAGCGTCCTCGTTTTTGTGTAGCGTCCTTGTTTTTTGGTGGCCGCCCTGGTTTTTTCATTGTTTTCATTTTCCACAATCCTCGTTTTTTTGTGAAGCGTCCTCGTTTTCTGTGCGTTCTCTTTTTTTGTGTACTGTCCTGGTTTCCTGAAGTCCTCGTTTTCTACCGTCCCCATTTTTTGTATAGCGTCCTCATTTTCTGGCGCCCTGTTTTTTTTCAATGTCTTCGTTTTCTGTGCGTCCTCGTTTTTTGTGTAGTGTCCTGGTTTTCTGATGTCCTGATTTTCCACCGTCCTCGTTTTTTGTATAGCGTCCTCGTTTTCTGGTGCCCTGGTTTTCTCAATGTCCTCGTTTTCTGAAGTCCTCGTTCTCCACCGTCCTCATTTTTGTGTAGCGTCCTCGTTTTCTGGCGCCCTGTTTTTTCTCAATGTCCTCGTTTTCTACCGTCCTCATTTTTTTAGCAGCGTCCTCGTTTTCTGGCGCTCTGTTTTTTTTCAACGTCTTCGTTTTCTGTGCGTCCTCGTTTTTTGTGTACTGTCCTGGTTTTCTGAAGTCCTGATTTTCCACCGTCCTCGTTTTTTGTGTAGCGTCCTCGTTTTCTGGTGCCTGCCCTGGTTTTTCAATGACCTCGCTTTCTGTGCGTCCTCGTTTTTTTGTGTAGCGTCCTCGTTTTCGGGTGGCTGCCCTGGTTTTTAATAACCTCGTTTGCTGTGCGTCCTCGTTTTTTGTGTTGTGTCTTGGTTTTCTGAAGTCATGATTCTCCACCGTCCTCGTTTTTTTGTGTAGCGTCCTCGTTTTCTGGCGCCCTGGTTTTTTCAATGTCCTCGTTTTCTCTGCGTCCTCGTTTTTTGTGTAGTGTCCTGGTTTTCTGAAGTCCTGATTTTCCAATGTCCTTGTTTTTTGTGCGCCCTCGTTTTCCACCGTCCTCTTTTTTTTGTGTAGCGGCCTCGTTTTCTGGCGCCCTGGTTTTTTCAATGTCGTCGTTTTCTGTGCGTCCTCGCTTTTTGCGTTGTGTCCTGGTTTTCTGAAGTCCTCGTTTTCTACCGTCCTCATTTTTTTAGCAGCGTCCTCGTTTTCTGGCGCTCTGTTTTTTTTTCAATGTCTTCGTTTTCTGTGCGTCCTCGTTTTTTGTGTACTGTCCTGGTTTTCTGAAGTCCTGATTTTCCACCGTCCTCGTTTTTTGTGTAGCGTCCTCGTTTTCTGGTGCCTGCCCTGGTTTTTCAATGACCTCGCTTTCTGTGCGTCCTCGTTTTTTTGTGTAGCGTCCTCGTTTTCGGGTGGCTGCCCTGGTTTTTAATAACCTCGTTTGCTGTGCGTCCTCGTTTTTTGTGTTGTGTCTTGGTTTTCTGAAGTCATGATTCTCCACCGTCCTCGTTTTTTTGTGTAGCGTCCTCGTTTTCTGGCGCCCTGGTTTTTTCAATGTCCTCGTTTTCTATGCGTCCTCGTTTTTTGTGTAGTGTCCTGGTTTTCTGAAGTCCTGATTTTCCAATGTCCTTGTTTTTTGTGCGCCCTCGTTTTCCACCGTCCTCATTATTTGTGTAGCGGCCTCGTTTTCTGGCGCCCTGGTTTTTTCAATGTCGTCGTTTTCTGTGCGTCCTCGCTTTTTGCGTTGTGTCCTGGTTTTCTGAAGTCCTCGTTTTCCACCGTCCTCATTTTTTTTGTGTAGCGTCCTCGTTTTCTGGCGCCCTGGTTTTTTCAATGTCCTCGTTTTCTGTGCGTCATCGTTTTTTGTGTAGTGTCCTGGTTTTCTGAAGTCCTCGTTTTCTACCGTCCTCATTTTTTGAGCAGCGTCCTCGTTTTCTGGCGCTCTGTTTTTTTTTCAATATCTTCGTTTTCTGTGCGTCCTCGTTTTTTGTGTACTGTCCTGGTTTTCTGAAGTCCTGATTTTCCACCGTCCTCGTTTTTTGTGTAGCATCTTCGTTTTCTGGCGCCCTGGTTTTTTCAATGTCCTCGTTTTCTGTGCGTCCTCGTTTTTTGTGAAGTGTCCTGGTTTTCTGAAGTCCTGATTTTCCACCGTCCTCGTTTTTTGTGTAGCGTCCTCGTTTTCAGGTGCCCTGGTTTTTTCAATGTCCTCGTTTTCTGTGCGTACTCGTTTTCCACCGCCCCCATTTTTTGTGTAGCGTCCTCGTTTTCTGGCGCCCTGGTTTTTTCAATGTCCTCGTTTTGTGTGGTTCCTCGTTTTCTGTGAAGTGTCCTGGTTTTCTGAATTCCTCGTTTTCCACCGTCCTCGTTTTTTGTGTAGCGTCCTCGTTTTCTGGCGCCCTGTTTTTTGTGTAGTATCCTGGTTTTCTGAAGTCCTCGTTTTCTACCGTTCTCATTTTTTGAGCAGCGTCCTCGTTTTCTGGCGCTCTGGTTTTTTTTCAATGTTTTAGTTTTCTGTGCGTCCTCGTTTTTTGTGTACTGTCCTGGTTTTCTGAAGTCCTGATTTTCCACCGTCCTCGTTTTTTGTGTAGCGTCCTCGTTTTCTGGTGCCCGCCCTGGTTTTTCAATGACCTCGCTTTCTGTGCGTCCTCGTTTTTTTGTGTAGCGTCCTCGTTTTCTGGTGGCTGCCCTGGTTTTTAATAACCTCGTTTGCTGTGCGTCCTCGTTTTTTGTGTTGTGTCTTGGTTTTCTGAAGTCCTGATTCTCCACCGTCCTCGTTTTTTTTGTGTAGCGTCCTCGTTTTCTGGCGCCCTGGTTTTTTTCAATGTCCTCGTTTTCTATGCGTCCTCGTTTTTTGTGTAGTGTCCTGGTTTTCTGAAGTCCTGATTTTCCAATGTCCTCGTTTTTTGTGTAGCGTCCTCGTTTTCTGGTGCCCTGATTTTTTTCAATGTCCTTGTTTTTTGTGCGCCCTCGTTTTCCACCGTCCTCATTATTTGTGTAGCGGCCTCGTTTTCTGGCGCCCTGGTTTTTTTTCAATGTCCTCGTTTTCTGTGCGTCCTCGTTTTTTTGTGTAGTGTCCTGGTTTTCTGAAGTCCTGATTTTCCAATGTCCTCGTTTTTTGTGTAGCGTCCTCGTTTTCTGGTGCCCTGATTTTTTTCAATGTCCTTGTTTTTTGTGCGCCCTCGTTTTCCACCGTCCTCATTATTTGTGTAGCGGCCTCGTTTTCTGGCGCCCTGGTTTTTTTTCAATGTCCTCGTTTTCTGTGCGTCCTCGTTTTTTTGTGTAGTGTCCTGTTTTTCTGAAGTCCTCGTTTTCCACCGTCCTCATTTTTTGTGTAGCGTCCTCGTTTTCTGGCGCCCTGTTTTTTGTGTAGTATCCTGGTTTTCTGAAGTCCTCGTTTTCTACCGTTCTCATTTTTTGAGCAGCGTCCTCGTTTTCTGGCGCTCTGGTTTTTTTTCAATGTTTTAGTTTTCTGTGCGTCCTCGTTTTTTGTGTACTGTCCTGGTTTTCTGAAGTCCTGATTTTCCACCGTCCTCGTTTTTTGTGTAGCGTCCTCGTTTTCTGGCGCCCTGGTTTTTTCAATGGCCTAGTTTTCTGTGCGTCCTCGTTTTTTGTGTAGTGTCCTGGTTTTCTGAAGTCTTCGTTTTCTACCGTCCTCATTTTTTGAGCAGCGTCCTCGTTTTCTGATGCCCTGGTTTTTTCAATGTCCTCGTTTTCTGAAGTCCTCGTTTTCCACCGTCCTCATTTTTTGTGTAGCGTCCTCGTTTTCTGGCGCCCTGGTTTTTTCAATGTCCTCGTTTTCTATGCGTCCTCGTTTTTTGTGTAGTGTCCTGGTTTTCTGAAGTCCTGATTTTCCAATGTCCTTGTTTTTTGTGCGCCCTCGTTTTCCACCGTCCTCATTATTTGTGTAGCGGCCTCGTTTTCTGGCGCCCTGGTTTTTTCAATGTCGTCGTTTTCTGTGCGTCCTCGCTTTTTGCGTTGTGTCTTGGTTTTCTGAAGTCCTCGTTTTCCACCTTCCTCATTTTTTTTGTGTAGCGTCTTCGTTTTCTGGCGCCCTGGTTTTTTCAATGTCCTCGTTTTCTGTGCGTCATCGTTTTTTGTGTAGTGTCCTGGTTTTCTGAAGTCCTCGTTTTCTACCGTCCTCATTTTTTGAGCAGCGTCCTCGTTTTCTGGCGCTCTGTTTTTTTTTCAATGTCTTCGTTTTCTGTGCGTCCTCGTTTTTTGTGTACTGTCCTGGTTTTCTGAAGTCCTGATTTTCCACGGTCCTCGTTTTTTGTGTAGCATCTTCGTTTTCTGGCGCCCTGGTTTTTTCAATGTCCTCGTTTTCTGTGCGTCCTCGTTTTTTGTGAAGTGTCCTGGTTTTCTGAAGTCCTGATTTTCCACCGTCCTCGTTTTTTGTGTAGCGTCCTCGTTTTCAGGTGCCCTGGTTTTTTCAATGTCCTCGTTTTCTGTGCGTACTCGTTTTCCACCGCCCCCTATTTTTTGTGTAGCGTCCTCGTTTTCTGGCGCCCTGGTTTTTTCAATGTCCTCGTTTTGTGTGGTTCCTCGTTTTCTGTGAAGTGTCCTGGTTTTCTGAATTCCTCGTTTTCCACCGTCCTCGTTTTTTGTGTAGCGTCCTCGTTTTCTGGCGCCCTGTTTTTTGTGTAGTATCCTGGTTTTCTGAAGTCCTCGTTTTCTACCGTTCTCATTTTTTGAGCAGCGTCCTCGTTTTCTGGCGCTCTGGTTTTTTTCAATGTTTTAGTTTTCTGTGCGTCCTCGTTTTTTGTGTACTGTCCTGGTTTTCTGAAGTCCTGATTTTCCACCGTCCTCGTTTTTTGTGTAGCGTCCTCGTTTTCTGGTGCCCGCCCTGGTTTTTCAATGACCTCGCTTTCTGTGCGTCCTCGTTTTTTTGTGTAGCGTCCTCGTTTTCTGGTGGCTGCCCTGGTTTTTAATAACCTCGTTTGCTGTGCGTCCTCGTTTTTTGTGTTGTGTCTTGGTTTTCTGAAGTCCTGATTCTCCACCGTCCTCGTTTTTTTTGTGTAGCGTCCTCGTTTTCTGGCGCCCTGGTTTTTTCAATGTCCTCGTTTTCTATGCGTCCTCGTTTTTTGTGTAGTGTCCTGGTTTTCTGAAGTCCTGATTTTCCAATGTCCTAGTTTTTTGTGTAGCGTCCTCGTTTTCTGGTGCCCTGATTTTTTTCAATGTCCTTGTTTTTTGTGCGCCCTCGTTTTCCACCGTCCTCATTATTTGTGTAGCGGCCTCGTTTTCTGGCGCCCTGGTTTTTTTCAATGTCGTCGTTTTCTGTGCGTCCTCGCTTTTTGCGTTGTGTCCTGGTTTTCTGAAGTCCTCGTTTTCCACCGTCCTCATTTTTTTGTGTAGCGTCCTCGTTTTCTGGCGCCCTGGTTTTTTCAATGTCCTCGTTTTCTGTGCGTCCTCGTTTTTTGTGTAGTGTCCTGGTTTTCTGAAGTCCTCGTTTTCTACCGTCCTCATTTTTTTAGCAGCGTCCTCGTTTTCTGGCGCTCTGGTTTTTTTTCAATGTCTTCGTTTACTGTGCGTCCTCGTTTTTTGTGTACTGTCCTGGTTTTCTGAAGTCCTGATTTTCCACCGTCCTCGTTTTTTGTGTAGCATCTTCGTTTTCTGGCGCCCTGGTTTTTTCAATGTCCTCGTTTTCTGTGCGTCCTCGTTTTTTGTGAAGTGTCCTGGTTTTCTGAAGTCCTGATTTTCCACCGTCCTCGTTTTTTGTGTAGCGTGCTCGTTTTCAGGTGCCCTGGATTTTTCAATGTCCTCGTTTTCTGTGCGTACTCGTTTTCCACCGCCCCCATTTTTTTGTAGCGTCCTCGTTTTCTGGCGCCCTGGTTTTTTCAATGTCCTCGTTTTGTGTGGTTCCTCGTTTTCTGTGAAGTGTCCTGGTTTTCTGAATTCCTCGTTTTCCACCGTCCTCGTTTTTTTGTGTAGCGTCCTCGTTTTCTGGCGCCCTGTTTTTTGTGTAGTTTCCTGGTTTTCTGAAGTCCTCGTTTTCTACCGTCCTCATTTTTTGAGCAGCGTCCTCGTTTTCTGGCGCTCTGGTTTTTTTTCAATGTTTTAGTTTTCTGTGCGTCCTCGTTTTTTGTGTACTGTCCTGGTTTTCTGAAGTCCTGTTTTTCCACCGTCCTCGTTTTTTGTGTAGCGTCCTCGTTTTCTGGTGCCCGCCCTGGTTTTTCAATGACCTCGCTTTGTGTGCGTCCTCGTTTTTTTGTGTAGCGTCCTCGTTTTCTGGTGGCTGCCCTGGTTTTTTAATAACCTCATTTGCTGTGCGTCCTCGTTTTTTGTGTTGTGTCTTGGTTTTCTGAAGTCCTGATTCTCCACCGTCCTCGTTTTTTTTGTGTAGCGTCCTCGTTTTCTGGCGCCCTGGTTTTTTCAATGTCCTCGTTTTCTGTGCGTCCTCGTTTTTTGTGTAGTGTCCTGGTTTTCTGAAGTCCTCGTTTTCTACCGTCCTCATTTTTTTAGCAGCGTCCTCGTTTTCTGGCGCTCTGGTTTTTTTTCAATGTCTTCGTTTACTGTGCGTCCTCGTTTTTTGTGTACTGTCCTGGTTTTCTGAAGTCCTGATTTTCCACCGTCCTCGTTTTTTGTGTAGCATCTTCGTTTTCTGGCGCCCTGGTTTTTTCAATGTCCTCGTTTTCTGTGCGTCCTCGTTTTTTGTGAAGTGTCCTGGTTTTCTGAAGTCCTGATTTTCCACCGTCCTCGTTTTTTGTGTAGCGTCCTCGTTTTCAGGTGCCCTGGTTTTTTCAATGTCCTCGTTTTCTGTGCGTACTCGTTTTCCACCGCCCCCTATTTTTTGTGTAGCGTCCTCGTTTTCTGGCGCCCTGGTTTTTTCAATGTCCTCGTTTTGTGTGGTTCCTCGTTTTCTGTGAAGTGTCCTGGTTTTCTGAATTCCTCGTTTTCCACCGTCCTCGTTTTTTGTGTAGCGTCCTCGTTTTCTGGCGCCCTGTTTTTTGTGTAGTATCCTGGTTTTCTGAAGTCCTCGTTTTCTACCGTTCTCATTTTTTGAGCAGCGTCCTCGTTTTCTGGCGCTCTGGTTTTTTTCAATGTTTTAGTTTTCTGTGCGTCCTCGTTTTTTGTGTACTGTCCTGGTTTTCTGAAGTCCTGATTTTCCACCGTCCTCGTTTTTTGTGTAGCGTCCTCGTTTTCTGGTGCCCGCCCTGGTTTTTCAATGACCTCGCTTTCTGTGCGTCCTCGTTTTTTTGTGTAGCGTCCTCGTTTTCTGGTGGCTGCCCTGGTTTTTAATAACCTCGTTTGCTGTGCGTCCTCGTTTTTTGTGTTGTGTCTTGGTTTTCTGAAGTCCTGATTCTCCACCGTCCTCGTTTTTTTTGTGTAGCGTCCTCGTTTTCTGGCGCCCTGGTTTTTTCAATGTCCTCGTTTTCTATGCGTCCTCGTTTTTTGTGTAGTGTCCTGGTTTTCTGAAGTCCTGATTTTCCAATGTCCTAGTTTTTTGTGTAGCGTCCTCGTTTTCTGGTGCCCTGATTTTTTTCAATGTCCTTGTTTTTTGTGCGCCCTCGTTTTCCACCGTCCTCATTATTTGTGTAGCGGCCTCGTTTTCTGGCGCCCTGGTTTTTTTCAATGTCGTCGTTTTCTGTGCGTCCTCGCTTTTTGCGTTGTGTCCTGGTTTTCTGAAGTCCTCGTTTTCCACCGTCCTCATTTTTTTGTGTAGCGTCCTCGTTTTCTGGCGCCCTGGTTTTTTCAATGTCCTCGTTTTCTGTGCGTCCTCGTTTTTTGTGTAGTGTCCTGGTTTTCTGAAGTCCTCGTTTTCTACCGTCCTCATTTTTTTAGCAGCGTCCTCGTTTTCTGGCGCTCTGGTTTTTTTTCAATGTCTTCGTTTACTGTGCGTCCTCGTTTTTTGTGTACTGTCCTGGTTTTCTGAAGTCCTGATTTTCCACCGTCCTCGTTTTTTGTGTAGCATCTTCGTTTTCTGGCGCCCTGGTTTTTTCAATGTCCTCGTTTTCTGTGCGTCCTCGTTTTTTGTGAAGTGTCCTGGTTTTCTGAAGTCCTGATTTTCCACCGTCCTCGTTTTTTGTGTAGCGTGCTCGTTTTCAGGTGCCCTGGATTTTTCAATGTCCTCGTTTTCTGTGCGTACTCGTTTTCCACCGCCCCCATTTTTTTGTAGCGTCCTCGTTTTCTGGCGCCCTGTTTTTTGTGTAGTTTCCTGGTTTTCTGAAGTCCTCGTTTTCTACCGTCCTCATTTTTTGAGCAGCGTCCTCGTTTTCTGGCGCTCTGGTTTTTTTTCAATGTTTTAGTTTTCTGTGCGTCCTCGTTTTTTGTGTACTGTCCTGGTTTTCTGAAGTCCTGTTTTTCCACCGTCCTCGTTTTTTGTGTAGCGTCCTCGTTTTCTGGTGCCCGCCCTGGTTTTTCAATGACCTCGCTTTGTGTGCGTCCTCGTTTTTTTGTGTAGCGTCCTCGTTTTCTGGTGGCTGCCCTGGTTTTTTAATAACCTCATTTGCTGTGCGTCCTCGTTTTTTGTGTTGTGTCTTGGTTTTCTGAAGTCCTGATTCTCCACCGTCCTCGTTTTTTTTGTGTAGCGTCCTCGTTTTCTGGCGCCCTGGTTTTTTCAATGTCCTCGTTTTCTATGCGTCCTCGTTTTTTGTGTAGCGTCCTCGTTTTCTGGTGCCCTGATTTTTTCAATGTCCTTGTTTTTTGTCCGCCCTCCTTTTCTGGTGCCCTGATTTTTTCAATGTCCTTGTTTTTGTGCGCCCTCGTTTTCCACCGTCCTCATTATTTGTGTAGCGGCCTCGTTTTCTGGTGCCCTGGTTTTTTCAATGTCGTCGTTTTCTGTGCGTCCTCGCTTTTTGCGTTGTGTCCTGGTTTTCTGAAGTCCTCGTTTTCCACCGTCCTTATTTTTTTTGTGTAGCGTCCTCGTTTTCTGGCGCCCTTGTTTTTTCAATGCCCTCGTTTTCTGTGCGTCCTCGTTTTTTGTGTAGTGCCCTGATTTTCTGAAGTCCTCGTTTTCTACCGTCCTCATTTTTTGAGCAGCGTCCTCGTTTTCTGGCGGTCTGGTTTTTTCTCAATGTCTTCGTTTTCTGTGCGTCCTCTTTTTTTGTGTACTGTCCTGGTTTTCTGAAGTCCTGATTTTCCACCGTCCTCGTTTTTTGTGTAGCATCTTCGTTTTCTGGCGCCCTGGTTTTTTCAATATCCTCGTTTTCTGTGCGTCCTCGTTTTTTGTGAAGTGTCCTGGTTTTCTGAAGTCCTGATTTTCCACCGTCCTCGTTTTTTGTGTAGCGTCCTCGTTTTCAGGTGCCCTGGTTTTTTCAATGTCCTCGTTTTCTGCGCGTCCTCGTTTTTCACCTTCCTCGTTTTTTTGTGTAACGTCCTCGTTTTTTGGTGGCCGCCCTGATTTTTTCATTGTTCTCGTTTTCCACCGTCCTCGTTTTTTGTGAAGCGTCCTCGTTTTCTGGCGCCCTGGATTCTTCAATGTCTTCGTTTTCTAAGCGTCCTCGTTTTTTGTGTAGTGTCCTGGTTTTCTGAAGTCCTGTTTTTTCAGAGTCCTCGTTTTCTGCGCGTCCTGGTTTTTTCAATGTCCTCGTTTTCTGTGCGTCCTCGTTTACCACCGTCCTCGTTTTTTTGTGTAGCGTCCTCGTTTTCTGGTGCCCGCCCTGGTTTTTCAATGTCCTCGCTTTCTGTGCGTCCTCGTTTTTTTGTGTAGCGTCCTCGTTTTCGGGTGGCTGCCCTGGTTTCTTAATGTCCTCGTTTGCTGTGCGTCCTCGTTTTTTGTGTTGTGTCTTGGTTTTCTGAAGTCCTGATTCTCCACCGTCCTCGTTTTTTGTGTAGCGTCCTCGTTTTCTGGTGCCCTGATTTTTTCAATGTCCTTGTTTTTTGTGCGCCCTCGTTTTCCACCGTCCTCATTATTTGTGTAGCGGCCTCGTTTTCTGGCGCCCTGGTTTTTTCAATGTCCTTGTTTTTCGTGCGTCCTCGTTTTTTGTGTAGTGTCCTGGTTTTCTGAATCCCTGATTTTTTTCTAAGTCCTCGTTTTCTGCGCGTTCTCGTTTCCCACCGTCCTCGTTTTTGTGTAGCGTCCTCGTTTTCTGGTGCCCTACACAAAAAACGAGGACGCACGAAAAACGAGGACATTGAAAAAACCAGGGCGCCAGAAAACTGAAAAAACCTGGGCGCCAGAAAACGAGGACGCTACACAAAAAATGGGGGCGGTGGAAAACGAGGACGCACAGAAAACGAGGCGTTGAAAAAACCAGGGCACCTGAAGGACGCTACACAAAAAACGAGGACGGTAGAAAATCAGGAATTCAGAAAACCAGGACGCACCACAAAAAAACGAGGACGCACAGAAAACGAGGACATTGAAAAACCAGGACAGGCACCAGAAAACTAGGACGCTACACAATTAACGAGAACGGCGGAAAATAATGACGCACAGAAAA
>OZ038448.1:2839401-2841901 GCA_964036265.1 Daptonema setosum
TAAACAAATCTACATTCAAACATAACCCTAAATCTGAGTCGGGTTTGACCAACCATCAATCCATTTTGGTGATCCACCCGGCGGGTCGTCGAACCCGACATATTGTCCGAACCATTGACCCGTCGTACCATATGCCGTTTCTTTAGTCTGAAAAAGTGCAAATGCAGAGGCTAAACTGAGTAGAAGAAACAATTCAACAAAATGTACATATTTATCACAATATGTGACACATTCGCCGAAGCTATGGCACGTATGCGCGCAGCCTACTCCTAAATACTAGCCGAAGCTTCGGCTACTACCACGCTCCTAGCCAATCAGCGAAGAGAACATCGATATCTACGAACATTTGTTTGAAAGCCCGTTATTTTTCGGAATTCTTTTAATTTGAGTTTTTTACGCGACGGGTTAGCGATGCGATCAGAGGGACACTTGGGGACAGGGACAGGGACATGGACAGGGACAGGGACAGGGACAGGGACAGGGACAGGGACAGGGACAGGGACAGGGACAGGGACAGGGACAGGGACAGGGACAGGGACAGGGACAGGGACAGGGACAGGGACAGGGACAGGGACAGGGACAGGGACAGGGACAGGGACAGGGACAGGGACAGGGACAGGGACAGGGACACTTGGGGACAGGGACAGGGACAGGGACAGGGACAGGGACAGGGACAGGGACAGGGACAGGGACAGGGACAGGGACAGGGACAGGGACAGGGACAGGGACAGGGACAGGGACAGGGACAGGGACAGGGACAGGGACAGGGACAGGGACAGGGACAGGGACAGGGACAGGGACAGGGACAGGGACAGGGACAGGGACAGGGACACTTGGGGACAGGGACAGGGACAGGGACAGGGACAGGGACAGGGACAGGGACAGGGACAGGGACAGGGACAGGGACAGGGACACTTGGGGACAGGGACAGGGACAGGGACAGGGACAGGGACAGGGACAGGGACAGGGACAGGGACAGGGACAGGGACAGGGACACTTGGGGACAGGGACAGGGACAGGGACAGGGACAGGGACAGGGACAGGGACAGGGACAGGGACAGGGACAGGGACAGGGACAGGGACACTTGGGGACAGGGACAGGGACAGGGACAGGGACAGGGACAGGGACAGGGACAGGGACAGGGACAGGGACAGGGACAGGGACAGGGACAGGGACAGGGACAGGGACACTTGGGGACAGGGACAGGGACAGGGACAGGGACAGGGACAGGGACAGGGACAGGGACAGGGACAGGGACAGGGACAGGGACACTTGGGGACAGGGACAGGGACAGGGACAGGGACAGGGACAGGGACAGGGACAGGGACAGGGACAGGGACAGGGACAGGGACAGGGACAGGGACAGGGACAGGGACAGGGACACTTGGGGACAGGGACAGGGACAGGGACAGGGACAGGGACAGGGACACTTGGGGACAGGGACAGGGACAGGGACAGGGACAGGGACAGGGATAGGGACAGGGACACTTGGGGACAGGGACAGGGACAGGGACAGGGACAGGGACAGGGACAGGGACAGGGACAGGGACAGGGACAGGGACAGGGACAGGGACAGGGATAGGGACAGGGACACTTGGGGACAGGGACAGGGACAGGGACAGGGACAGGGACAGGGACACTTGGGGACAGGGACAGGGACAGGGACAGGGACAGGGACAGGGACAGGGACACTTGGGGACAGGGACAGGGACAGGGACAGGGACAGGGACAGGGACAGGGACAGGGACACTTGGGGACAGGGACAGGGACAGGGACAGGGACAGGGACACTTGGGGACAGGGACAGGGACAGGGACACTTGGGGACAGGGACAGGGACAGGGACAGGGACACTTGGGGACAGGGACAGGGACAGGGACAGGGACAGGGACAGGGACAGGGACAGGGACAGGGACAGGGACAGGGACAGGGACAGGGACAGGGACAGGGACAGGGACAGGGACACTTGGGGACAGGGACAGGGACAGGGACAGGGACAGGGACAGGGACAGGGACAGGGACAGGGACAGGGACAGGGACAGGGACAGGGACAGGGACAGGGACACTTGGGGACAGGGACAGGGACAGGGACAGGGACAGGGACAGGGACAGGGACAGGGACAGGGACAGGGACAGGGACAGGGACACTTGGGGACAGGGACAGGGACAGGGACAGGGACAGGGACAGGGACAGGGACAGGGACAGGGACAGGGACAGGGACAGGGACAGGGACAGGGACAGGGACAGGGACAGGGACACTTGGGGACAGGGACAGGGACAGGGACAGGGACAGGGACAGGGACACTTGGGGACAGGGACAGGGACAGGGACAGGGACAGGGACAGGGATAGGGACAGGGACACTTGGGGACAGGGACAGGGACAGGGACAGGGACAGGGACAGGGACAGGGACAGGGACAGGGACAGGGACAGGGACAGGGACAGGGACAGGGATAGGGACAGGGACACTTGGGGACAGGGACAGGGACAGGGACAGGGA
>OZ038448.1:2844401-2846901 GCA_964036265.1 Daptonema setosum
GTGAGGGAGTGAGTGAGTGAGTGAGCGAGTGAGTGAGTGAGTTAGTGAGTGAAGGAGTGAGTGAGTGAGTGAGTTAGTTAGTGAGTGAGTGAGTGAGTGAGTGAGTGAGTGAGTGAGTGAGTGAGTGAGTGAGTGAGTGAGTGAGTGAGTGAGTGAGTGAGTGAGTGAGTGAGTGAGTGAGTGAGTGAGTGAGTGAGTGAGTGAGTGAGTGAGTGAGTGAGTGAGTGAGTGAGTGAGTGAGTGAGTGAGTGAGTGAGTGAGTGAGTGAGTGAGTGGATGAGTGAGTGACTGAGTGAGTGAGTAAGTGAGTGAGTGCTTTAGTGAGTAAGTAAGTGAGTGAGTGAGTGACTAACTGTATTGCATCAGAGCTGCAGAAGCAACGACACTAAATAACAGTGATATAAAGATCATATTTGGTTGTTTCCAATGGTTTTCCTGGAAAGAAGTAATGTATTATTATTGTCTTACTAATTTAATTTAACAACCATTCGTGTGTGATTTTCCGCCACATGTACGTATAGCCCTCATAATTTTAATACCAAAAAAATTAGTTTAGATTGCGAAAACTACTGAAGTTGAGAATTAAGTTCTGGCATGGCCCGAACCAGATTCTCACGAAATTAAATTTTCAGTGCCGTGAACGATGTGGTTTTTTTCTGCTAACCATTTAGAAGACCTATATAGGCCTCATAAATGTTTATAAGAAATGGTTTAAAAACTGCGAGAACTCATGGCATGGCCAAAACCAGTTTTTCGAGTCCAGAACCGGATTCTCAAGGTATAAATTTTCTGCGCCACGTCTTAGCCACGTTTAAAAATTTCTTAGAACCAGATTCTCAGGTCCAGAACCGGATTCTCAAGTAAGGAATTTTCTGTGCCACGTTTTGAATTTTCTTATAACCAATCACGAGGCCTATACATTCGATACATTTGATACTGGTGTTTCATACAGGAGTCCCACCAGGAAGCTGAATTTTTTCAGCTATTCGGGTGACGAACTGTCTATCAGTCTATCCAGGAGTTCTTGTTGGTCAAAGACAAACTTTTTGGCGCGCATTTTGAACTAAAGAAAAGTTTTCGACACACGGTTCAAATTTTATGAAATATTTTTTTTTTCAAATGACATTTGGACAACATACACAAATTCATAAGCACAAAATAGTGTGTCAATTTTCTGCAGACGTTTTACACTTTGTTAGGCAATATTTTCTCTGCTCACAAAAAAAATTATATGGCTTAGAAATTAGACGGACTTCAAATGCTCCTAACACAATTGAGAATGGTGTGATTTGTTCTCAGTTTATATTTGCGCAAATTACTGAACTTATATTATACAAAAACTATTACTTATATATTGTAGCTCAGTAGCAAATTATGGAGTGAAGCCACAAAACTTCTATATTTATCAATCACGAGTAATCCTTGGACGAGCCAACCTTTCAAAAGGAGGGGAATTGCTTCAAAGAGGGGAGCATTTGGGTATAAGAGTCGATCGTTGGTCCCACCCACCCACTCTACAGTATTCTTTCTTCTTCGATATAAGGTATACAGAAGAAGGATGAAAGTGTATGGGTATGTCCATGGGGAATCCATAACCGCACTGGCGGACGAGCCAAACCTCCAAAGGGAGGGGAATTTTTCCAAAGAGGGGGGAATTCACATGAATTAGGCCATTTTACCTACACCTTACAGAACAAATTATACTTTTTGAAAATGCCAAAGAGGGGGGAATTCCACTTTTCCGACCCCTTCTCGTCCGCCAGTGGTAAAGAGATTAACCGGATATAACCGGATATAACTTATAACAATAGAACAGTGTTTTATGGCACTGCCGAATCGATCTGGGCTTCATTGTGCCAAGTGTCATTCATGATGATGTTATTCACTAGCGGACGAGACGGGGAGGGAAATTTCCCCTTTTAGGTAGTTTCAAAAAGTTGAGTTTGCCCCCTAAGGTGTAGTTAAAATGACCTGAAAACTGCCAATACCCCCCTCTTGACGGACGAGATTCCCCTCCCTTTGGAGCACTGGCGGACAAGTAAAACCTACAAAGGGAGGGGAATTTCGTCAAAGAGGGGGGAAGTGGCAGAAATTTGGCTATTTTACCTACACCTTAAGGAACAAAATGCACTTTTTTAAATTGCCAAAGAGGGGGGAATTCCACTTTTCCCACCCCTTCTCGTCCGCCAGTGCTTTGGAGGATGGGCTCGTCCGCCAGATATGCGATTGTGTAAAAGCAGTTTCACATGACAACCGACACTCCATCATGTACCGGTTGAATTATTTTGTGCTCACATGCATCCAGTTCACTAGCGGACGAAAAGGGGAGGGAAAAGTAAAATTCCCCCCTCTTTGACGGTTTCAGAAAGTAGAGTTTGTTCCCTAAGGTGTATGTGAAATGAACTGATTTCTGAAAATTCCCCCCTCTTTGGGAAGATTCCCCTCCTTTTGGAGGTTTTGCTCGTCCGCCAGTGATCCAGTCTGATAATTGACCAATAAA
>OZ038448.1:2851901-2875691 GCA_964036265.1 Daptonema setosum
TGATTATCACAAATATCGTAAACTCCGTTCCAAATGTCAAAAACGTCTTCGTTTCGATAAATGTGTATTCTATACTGAAAAATTTGTTAATTGTAGTTCCTCCTCGTTCTGGGGCACCTTCAACAAGCTGGTCAAGCCGAACGCCACTGCCGTGCCGCCACTACTCGATTCGTCTTTGGTCGTGGTCGACGACGACGGTGCTCTCGCCAATCTGTTGGCCGTCCACTTCCAAGACTCGTGTAGCAGCAGCAGCCAAGTCACGTTCGCAGACCATCAAGTTGGAGACGTCCCAGTTGAACATTTTGTCAATGTCGATTTTGTCACTACCTATATATCAAAGATGTCGGTTCATAAAAGTGAAGGCATCGATTCCATTCCCGTAATTCTACTCCAAAAGGGTGTTCTTCATATAGCTCCTGCATTGGCTACTCTGATTAATAGATCCATCCGCGACTGTATATTCCCATCTGAATTTAAAACTGCTATTGTATGCCCATTGCCTAAGATAAACAACCCATCCAATACAAAACATTTTCGTCCTATCAGCTTATTACCAATTGCCAGTAAAGTCACTGAATCCCATTTATTACATCTCATCAAACCTTTCATCGCAGCTAAATTGTCATCAAACCAATTCGGGTTTCGAGATCACTCGTGTACCACCGATGCATTATTCTGTCTGACTAATTTCATTAACTCAACTCTCGATAAATTCCCTTATGTAACCGCTATTTATGTTGATGTTTCACGTGCTTTTGATAACGTAAACCATAATCATTTACTCAATATACTTAGTGATGAATTCGATATACCTAATAATCTTCTTATTCTCCTACAATCATATTTATCAGATCGAATGATTACTGTAAGATGTAATGGTGTACTATCTGACCCACATTCAATTACGGCATCTGTACCTCAAGGATCAATTCTTGGCCCCACTCTATTTATTGCATATATTAACAGCCTAGCTTCCCTTCAACTCAGTCCAGGATCAAAAATAATCATGTATGCTGATGATTTGGTGTATATGCACGGTCTTAACTCTCTCTCTAAAGCTGATCACATTCAGAAGGACATTGATGCCATTGTTTCTCACATTACCAATACAAATTACCTACAAATCAATCCAATTAAAACCCAATTCCAATTATTCAGACGCACTGGCTCAAATCCTGCTGAAATCCCACAATTAAACCTAGCTGAACATGTAATTGCTGTCTCTGATGTTGTAAAATATCTTGGTGTTTTTCTCGATAACAACCTAAATTTCTCTTATCACACAAACGTAACAGTTTCCCGTGCCAAAAAATCGTTCTGTTATTACTATCGTGTATTACGTCGTTCCGTCTCTCGTAAACAACTAATCAATATTTATAAAATGGTTACCCAGTCCGTGTTACTCTATGCTATTGAAATTTCATACCCTGTTAATGTTTCAGACCGGTTGTATTTAGAACGTTGTCAAAAATTCGTATGTAAACTGATAACTGGAAATTTCGCATTTAATGTACCATATATTGATCTGTACACTCCACTGAATTTATTACCACTCTGGCAAACTGTATTTTCTAGAAGACTAACCTTAATTAATAATTATATTCGCGGATTTCGTTTTTGCCCTAATAACGTTTTCAGCTTAAACATTGTTTCTAACTTTCGTCGTTCACAAAGGACAAACCACTCACAATCAATTATAATTCCGTCATATCGTTACGCAAATTTTTCTCGTTCATCATTTATCGTATCAGCCATAGCTTACAATTTACTACCACAAAACATTATTGAGTTAAATAAACGTGCTTTCAAAACTGCCATATCTAAAACTGAATTTATTACCAACTTTCTGAAACAGCTTTCTGTACGTGCCATTCCAGAATCATCACATATTGTAAAAATTTTGGATTTGTGAAATTTTATTATTATTGTAGCTTTATCTTAACTATCACGTTCTATTTCAGATTTCTTTGGTTTTTTGCTCCCTTGTTATCAATCTTTTGATACTTGCTTGAAACCAGTGTCTGTTTATGACCGAATGAAATACATACATACATATATACATACATACATACTGACTGACTGACTGACTGACTGATTGACTGACTGATGGCTGACTGACTGACTGACTGAATGCATGTCATATTGACTGACTGATTCTCTGACGGACTGACTAATAGATCCTCATATTTGATAATACTTTTTGATTGTTAAACTACTGACTGACAAATTGACAGACATTGACATAATCACATACCCACATAACTGCCGTACTTCATATGGGGTGGACCTTTAATATAGGAGGTGGAGTTCTAACAGAGAGCCCTACCAATCAGCACTGAGCACGAGCCGAGCCCGATAATGGCCGATACAAAATAAAAAGTTTAGAGAGAGAGAGAGAGAGAGAGAGAGAGAGAGAGAGAGAGAGAGAGAGAGAGACAGAGAGAGAGAAAGAGAGAGAGAGTCATAATGCAGTAGCAAGCAGAAAGAAAGCCTGGGCATATAATACATACATATTAAACTATTGAACAGTTTGACTAATTGGTATGTTTGAATAAACGAACGTTCAGAATAAAAAGATAAAGGAGCCGGGTTGTCATAATCAAGAAGGCAATATAAAGCAAGCGGGCGCCAGAAAACGAGGACGCTACACAGAAAAAACGATGACGCACAGAAAGCGAGGACATTGAAAAACCAGGACGAGCACCAGAAAACTAGGACGCTACACAATTAACGAGAACGGCGGAAAATGATGACGCACAGAAAACGAGGACATTGAAAAAACAAGGGCACCAGAAAACGAGGACGCTAAACAAAAACGAGGACGGTGGGAAACGAGAACGCGCAGAAAACGAGGACTTTGAAAAAAATCAGGGATTCAGAAAACCAGGACACTACACAAAAAACGAGGACGCACGAAAAACGAGGACATTGAAAAAACCAGGGCGCCAGAAAACTGAAAAAACCTGGGCGCCAGAAAACGAGGACGCTACACAAAAAATGGGGGCGGTGGAAAACGAGGACGCACAGAAAACGAGGCGTTGAAAAAACCAGGGCACCTGGAAACGAGGACGCTACACAAAAAACGAGGACGGTAGAAAATCAGGAATTCAGAAAACCAGGACACACCACAAAAAAACGAGGACGCACAGAAAACGAGGACATTGAAAAAAAACAGGGCGCCAGAAAACGAGGACGCTACACAAAAACGATGGCGCATAGAAAACGAGGACATTGAAAAAACCAGGGCGCCAGAAAACGAGGACGCTACACAAAAAAAACGAGGACGCTCAGAAAGCGAGGACATTGAAAAACCAGGACAGGCACCAGAAAACTAGGACGCTACACAATTAACGAGAACGGCGGAAAATGATGACGCACAGAAAACGAGGACATTAAAAAAATGAGGGCACCAGAAAACGAGGACGCTACACAAAAATGAGGACGGTGGGAAACGAGAACGCGCAGAAAACGAAGACTGAAAAAAATCAGGAATTCAGAAAACCAGGACACTACACAAAAAAAGAGTATGCACGGACAACGAGGACATTGAAAAAACCAGGGCGCCAGAAAACGAGGCCGCTACACAAAAAATGAGGACTGTGGAAAACGAGGGCGCGTAAAAAACGAGGACATTGAAAAAACCAGGGCACCAGAAAACGAGGACGCTACTCAAAAATCGAGGACCTTGGAAAATCACGACTTCAGAAAACCAGAACACTACACAAAAACGAGGACGCATAGAAAACGAGGACATTGAAAAAACCAGGGCGCCAGAAAACGAGGACGCTACACGAAAAACGAGGACGCACAGAAAACGAGAACATTGAAAAAACCAGGGCGCTAGAAAACGAGGACGCTTCACAAAAAATAAGGACGGTGGAAACCGAGGACGCACAGAAAACGAGGACATTGAAAAAACCAGGGCACCTGAAAACGAGGACGCTACACAAAAAACGAGAACGGTGGAAAATCAGGAATTCAGAAAACAGGACACCACACAAAAAACAAGGACGCACAGAAAACAAGGACATTGAAGAATTCAGGGCGCCAGAAAACGAGGCCGCTACACAAATAATGAGGACGATGGAAAACGAGGGCGCACAAAAAACAAGGACATTGAAAAAATCAGGGCACCAGAAAACGAGGACGCTACACAAAAAACGAGGACATTGGGAAATCAGGACTTCAGAAAACCAGGACACTACACAAAAAACGAGGACGCACAGCAAACGAGGACATTAAGAAACCAGGGCAGCCACCCGAAAACGAGGACGCTACACAAAAAAACGAGGACGCACAGAAAGCGAGGACATTGAAAAACCAGGGCGGGCACCAGAAAACGAGGACGCTACACAAAAAACGAGGACGGTGGAAAACGAGGACGCACAGAAAACGAGGACATTGAAAAAACCAGGACGCGCAGAAAACGAGGACTCTGAAAAAACAGGACTTCAGAAAACCAGGACACTACTCAAAAAACGAGGACGCATAGAAAACGAAGACATTGAAGAATCCAGGGCGCCAGAAAACGAGGACGCTTCACAAAAAACGAGGACGGTGGAAAACGAGAACAATGAAAAAATCAGGGCGGCCACCAAAAAACGAGGACGTTACACAAAAAAACGAGGAAGGTGAAAAACGAGGACGCGCAGAAAACGAGGACATTGAAAAAACCAGGGCACCTGAAAACGAGGACGCTACACAAAAAAAGAGGACAGTGGAAAATCAGGACTTCAGAAAACCAGGACACTTCACAAAAAACGAGGACGCACAGAAAACGAGGACATTGAAAAAACCAGGGCGCCAGAAAACGAAGATGCTACACAAAAAACGAGGACGGTGGAAAATCAGGACTTCAGAAAACCAGGACAGTACACAAAAAACGAGGAAGCACAGAAAACGAAGACATTGAGAAAAAACCAGACCGCCAGAAAACGAGGACGCTGCTCAAAAAATGAGGACGGTAGAAAAAGAGGACTTCAGAAAACCAGGACACTACACAAAAAACGAGGACGCACAGAAAACGAGGGCATTGAAAAAACAAGGGCGCCAGAAAACGAGGACGCTACACAAAAAATGAGGACGGTGGAAAACGAGGGCGCACAAAAACAAGGACATTGAAAAAATCAGGGCACCAGAAAAGGAGGGCGGACAAAAAACAAGGACATTGAAAAAATCAGGGCACCAGAAAACGAGGACGCTACACAAAAAACGAGGACGCATAGAAAACGAGGACATTGAAAAAACCAGGGCGCCAGAAAACGAGGACGCTACACAAAAAAACGAGGACGGTGGAGAATCAGGACTTCAGAAAACCAAGACACAACACAAAAAACGAGGACGCACAGCAAATGAGGTTATTAAAAAACCAGGGCAGCCATCCGAAAACGAGGACGCTACACAAAAAAACGAGGACGCACACAAAGCGAGGTCATTGAAAAACCAGGGCGGGCACCAGAAAACGAGGACGCTACACAAAAAAACGAGGACGGTGGAAAATCAGGACTTCAGAAAACCAGGACAGTACACAAAAAACGAGGGCGCACAGAAAACTAAAACATTGAAAAAAAATTAGAGCGCCAGAAAACGAGGACGCTGCTCAAAAAATGAGGACGGTAGAAAACGAGGACTTCAGAAAACCAGGAAACTACACAAAAAACAGGGCGCCAGAAAACGAGGACGCTACACAAAAAACGAGGACGGTGGAAAACGAGGAATTCAGAAAACCAGGACACTTCACAGAAAACGAGGAACCACACAAAACGAGGACATTGAAAAAACCAGGGCGCCAGAAAACGAGGACGCTACAAAATAAATGGGGGCGGTGGAAAACGAGTACGCACAGAAAACGAGGACATTGAAAAAACCAGGGCACCTGAAAACGAGCACGCTACACAAAAAACGAGGACGGTGGAAAATCAGGACTTCAGAAAACCAGGACACTTCACAAAAAACGAGGACGCACAGAAAACGAGGACATTGAAAAAACCAGGGCGCCAGAAAACGAAGATGCTACACAAAAACCGAGGACGGTGGAAAATCAGGACTTCAGAAAACCAGGACAGTACACAAAAAACGAGGACGCACAGAAAACGAAGACATTGAAAAAAAAACCAGAGCGCCAGAAAACGAGGACGCTGCTCAAAAAATGAGGACGGTAGAAAACGAGGACTTCAGAAAACCAGGACACTACACAAAAAACGAGGACGCACAGAAAACGAGGACATTGAAAAAACCAGGGCGCCAGAAAACGAGGACGCTACACAAAAAAAATGAGGACGGTGGAAAACGAGGACTTCAGAAAACCAGGACACAACGCAAAAAGTGAGGACGCACAGAAAACGACGACATTGAAAAAACCAGGGCGCCAGAAAACGAGGCCGCTACACAAATAATGAGGACGGTGGAAAACGAGGGCGCACAAAAAACAAGGACATTGGAAAATCAGGACTTCAGAAAACCAGGACACAACACAAAAAAAGAGGACGGTGGAGAATCATGACTTCAGAAAACCAAGACACAACACAAAAAACGAGGACGCACAGCAAACGAGGTTATTAAAAACCAGGGCAGCCACCCGAAAACGAGGACGCTACACAAAAAAACGAGGACGCACAGAAAGCGAGGTCATTGAAAAACCAGGGCAGGCACCAGAAAACGAGGACGCTACACAAAAAACGAGGACGGTGGAAAATCAGGACTTCAGAAAACCAGGACAGTACACAAAAAACGAGGACGCACAGAAAACGAAGACATTGAAAAAAAACAGAGCGCCAGAAAACGAGGACGCTGCTAAAAAAATGAGGACGGTAGAAAACGAGGACTTCAGAAAACCAGGACACTTCACAAAAAACGAGGACGCACAGAAAACGAGGACATTGAAAAAAACAGGGCGCCAGAAAACGAGGACGCTACACAAAAATGAGGACGGTGGAGAACGAGGACTTCAGAAAACGAGGACATTGAGAAAACCAGGGCACCAGAAAACGAGGACGCTATACAAAAAACGAGGACGGTGGAAAATCAGGACATCAGAAAACCAGGACACTACACAAAAAACGAGGACGCACAGAAAACGAAGACATTGAAAAAAAAACAGGGCGCCAGAAAACGAGGACGCTACACAAAAATGAGGACGGTGGAGAACGAGGACTTCAGAAAACGAGGACATTGAGAAAACCAGGGCACCAGAAAACGAGGACGCTGCTAAAAAAATGAGGACGGTAGAAAACGAGGACTTCAGAAAACCAGGACACTACACAAAAAACGAGGACGCACAGAAAACGAGGACATTGAAAAAAAACAGGGCGCCAGAAAACGAGGACGCTACACAAAAATGAGGACGGTGGAGAACGAGGACTTCAGAAAACGAGGACATTGAGAAAACCAGGGCGCCAGAAAACGAGGACGCTACACAAAAAACGAGGACGCACAGAAAACGAGAACATTGAAAAAACCAGGGCGCTAGAAAACGAGGACGCTTCACAAAAAATAAGGACGGTGGAAACCGAGGACGCACAGAAAACGAGGACATTGAAAAAACCAGGGCACCTGAAAACGAGGACGCTACACAAAAAACGAGGACGGTGGAAAATCAGGAATTCAGAAAACCAGGACACCACACAAAAAACAAGGACGCACAGAAAACAATGACATTGAAGAATCCAGGGCGCCAGAAAACGAGGCCGCTACACAAATAATGATGACGGTGGAAAACGAGGGCGCACAAAAAACAAGGACATTGAAAAAATCAGGGCACCAGAAAACGAGGACGCACAGCAAACGAGGACATTAAGAAACCAGGGCAGCCACCCGAAAACGAGGACGCTACACAAAAAAACGAGGACGCACAGAAAGCGAGGACATTGACATTAAAAAAACCAGGGTGGGCACCAGAAAACGAGGACGCTACACAAAAAACGAGGGCGGTGGAAAACGAGGACATTGAAAAAACCAGGACGCGCAGAAAACGAGGACTCTGAAAAAACAGGACTTCAGAAAACCAGGACACTACACAAAAAAACGAGGACGCATAGAAAACGAAGACATTGAAGAATCCAGGGCGCCAGAAAATGAGGACGCTTCACAAAAAACGAGGACGGTGAAAAACGAGAACAATGAAAAAATCAGGGCGGCCACCAAAAAACGAGGACGTTACACAAAAAAACTAGGAAGGTGAAAAACGAGGACGCGCAGAAAACGAGGACTTTGAAAAAAATCAGGGATTCAGAAAACCAGGACACTACACAAAAAACGAGGACGCACAGAAAACAAAGACATTGAAGAATCCAGGGCGCCAGAAAACGAGGACGCTACACACAAAATGAGGACGGTGGATAACGAGGACTTCAGAAAACCAGGACACAACACAATAAACGAGGACGCACAGAAAACGAGGACATTGAAAAAACCAGGGCACCTGAAAACGAGGACGCTACACAAAAAACGAGGACGGTGGAAAATCAGGACTTCGGAAAACCAGGACACCACACAAAAAACGAGGACGCACAGAAAACGACAACATTGAAAAAAACCAGGGCACCAGAAAACGAGGACGCTACACAAAAAAATGAGGACGGTGGAAAACGAGGACTTCAGAAAACCAGGACACAACGCAAAAAGCGAGGACGCACAGAAAACGACGACATTGAAATAAGCAGGGCGCCAGAAAACGAGGAAGCTACACAAAAAATGAGGACGGTGGAAAACGAGGACTTCAGAAAACGAGGACATTGAAAAAACCAGGGCACCAGAAAACGAGGACGCTATACAAAAAAACGAGGACGGTGGAAAATCAGGACTTCAGAAAACCAGGACACTACACAAAAAACGAGGACGCACAGAAAACGAGGACGGTGGAAAACGAGGACGCGCAGAAAACGAGGACTTTGAAAAAAATCGGGGATTCAGAAAACCAGTAAACTACTCAGAAAACGAGGACGCACAGAAAACGAAGACATTGAAGAATCCAGAGCGCCAAAAAACAAGGACGCTACACAAAAAAACGAGGACGGTGGAAAACGAGGTCATCAGAAAACCAGGACGCTACACAAAAAACGAGGACGGTGGAAAATTAGGAATTCAGAAAACCAGGACACAACACAAAAAACGAGGACGCACAGAAAACGAGGACATTGAAAAAAAAAAACCAGGGCGCCAGAAAACGAGGACGCTACACAAAAAATAAGGACGGTGGAAAACGAGGACGCACAGAAAACGAGGACTTTGAAAAAACCAGGGCACCTGAAAACGAGGACGCTACACAAAAAACGAGAACGGTGGAAACTAAGGACTTCAGAAAACCAGGACACTACACAAAAAACGAGGACGCACAGAAAACGAAGACATTGAAAAAAAACAGGGCGCTAGAAAACGAGGACGCTTCACAAATAAACAAGGACGGTGGAAAACGAGAACATTGAAAAAACCAGGGCGGCCACCGAAAAAACGAGGACGCTACACAAAAAACGAGGACGGTGGAAAACGAGGACATTGAAAAAAAACAGGGCGCCAGAAAACGAGGACGCTACACAAAAATGAGGACGGTGGAGAACGAGGACTTCAGAAAACGAGGACATTGAGAAAACCAGGGCACCAGAAAACGAGGACGCTATACAAAAAACGAGGACGGTGGAAAATCAGGACATCAGAAAACCAGGACACTACACAAAAAACGAGGACGCACAGAAAACGAAGACATTGAAAAAAAACAGGGCGCCAGAAAATGAGGACGCTATACAAAAAATGGGGACGGTAGAAAACGAGGACTTCAGGAAACCAGGACAGTACACAAAAAAAGAGAACGCACAGAAAACGAGGACGCTTCACAAAAAAACGAGGATTGTGGAAAATGAAAACAATGAAAAAAACCAGGGCGGCCACCAAAAAACAAGGACGCTACACAGAAAACGAGGACGCTCAGAAAGCGAGGACATTGAAAAACCAGGACGGGCACCAGAAAACTAGGACGCTACACAATTAACGAGAACGGCGGAAAATGATGACGCACAGAAAACGAGGACATTAAAAAAAACGAGGGCACCAGAAAACGAGGACGCTACACAAAAATGAGGACGGTGGGAAACGAGAACGCGCAGAAAACTTGGACTTTGAAAAAAATCAGGGATTCAGAAAACCAGGACACTACACAAAAAAGAGTACGCACGGAAAACGAGGACATTGAAAAAACCAGGGCGCCAGAAAACGAGGCCGCTACACAAGAAATGAGGACTGTGGAAAACGAGGGCGCGCAAAAAACGAGGACATTGAAAAAACCAGGGCACCAGAAAACGAGGACGCTACACAAAAAACGAGGACCTTGGAAAATCAGGACTTCAGAAAACCAGGACACTACACAAAAACGAGGACGCATAGAAAACGAGGACATTGAAAAAACCAGGGCGCCAGAAAACGAGGACGCTACACAAAAAACGAGGACGCACAGAAAACGAGAACATTGAAAAAACCAGGGCGCTAGAAAACGAGGACGCTTCACAAAAAATAAGGACGGTGGAAACCGAGGACGCACAGAAAACGAGGACATTGAAAAAACCAGGGCACCTGAAAACGAGGACGCTACACAAAAAACGAGGACGGTGGAAAATCAGGAATTCAGAAAACCAGGACACCACACAAAAAACAAGGACGCACAGAAAACAATGACATTGAAGAATCCAGGGCGCCAGAAAACGAGGCCGCTACACAAATAATGATGACGGTGGAAAACGAGGGCGCACAAAAAACAAGGACATTGAAAAAATCAGGGCACCAGAAAACGAGGACGCACAGCAAACGAGGACATTAAGAAACCAGGGCAGCCACCCGAAAACGAGGACGCTACACAAAAAAACGAGGACGCACAGAAAGCGAGGACATTGAAAAAACCAGGGTGGGCACCAGAAAACGAGGACGCTACACAAAAAACGAGGGCGGTGGAAAACGAGGACATTGAAAAAACCAGGACGCGCAGAAAACGAGGACTCTGAAAAAACAGGACTTCAGAAAACCAGGACACTACACAAAAAAACGAGGACGCATAGAAAACGAAGACATTGAAGAATCCAGGGCGCCAGAAAATGAGGACGCTTCACAAAAAACGAGGACGGTGAGAAACGAGAACAATGAAAAAATCAGGGCGGCCACCAAAAAACGAGGACGTTACACAAAAAAACTAGGAAGGTGAAAAACGAGGACGCGCAGAAAACGAGGACTTTGAAAAAAATCAGGGATTCAGAAAACCAGGACACTACACAAAAAACGAGGACGCACAGAAAACAAAGACATTGAAGAATCCAGGGCGCCAGAAAACGAGGACGCTACACACAAAATGAGGACGGTGGATAACGAGGACTTCAGAAAACCAGGACACAACACAATAAACGAGGACGCACAGAAAACGAGGACATTGAAAAAACCAGGGCACCTGAAAACGAGGACGCTACACAAAAAACGAGGACGGTGGAAAATCAGGAATTCAGAAAACCAGGACACAACACAAAAAAACGAGGACGCACAGAAAACGAGGACATTGAAAAAACCAGGGCACCAGAAAACGAGGACGCTATACAAAAAACGAGGACGGTGGAAAATCAGGACTTCGGAAAACCAGGACACCACACAAAAAACGAGGACGCACAGAAAACGACAACATTGAAAAAAACCAGGGCACCAGAAAACGAGGACGCTACACAAAAAAATGAGGACGGTGGAAAACGAGGACTTCAGAAAACCAGGACACAACGCAAAAAGCGAGGACGCACAGAAAACGACGACATTGAAATAAGCAGGGCGCCAGAAAACGAGGAAGCTACACAAAAAATGAGGACGGTGGAAAACGAGGACTTCAGAAAACGAGGACATTGAAAAAACCAGGGCACCAGAAAACGAGGACGCTATACAAAAAAACGAGGACGGTGGAAAATCAGGACTTCAGAAAACCAGGACACTACACAAAAAACGAGGACGCACAGAAAACGAGGACGGTGGAAAACGAGGACGCGCAGAAAACGAGGACTTTGAAAAAAATCGGGGATTCAGAAAACCAGTAAACTACTCAGAAAACGAGGACGCACAGAAAACGAAGACATTGAAGAATCCAGAGCGCCAAAAAACAAGGACGCTACACAAAAAAACGAGGACGGTGGAAAACGAGGTCATCAGAAAACCAGGACGCTACACAAAAAACGAGGACGGTGGAAAATTAGGAATTCAGAAAACCAGGACACAACACAAAAAAACGAGGACGCACAGAAAACGAGGACATTGAAAAAAAAAACCAGGGCGCCAGAAAACGAGGACGCTACACAAAAAATAAGGACGGTGGAAAACGAGGACGCACAGAAAACGAGGACATTGAAAAAACCAGGGCACCTGAAAACGAGGACGCTACACAAAAAACGAGAACGGTGGAAACTCAGGACTTCAGAAAACCAGGACACTACACAAAAAACGAGGACGCACAGAAAACGAAGACATTGAAAAAAAACAGGGCGCTAGAAAACGAGGACGCTTCACAAATAAACAAGGACGGTGGAAAACGAGAACATTGAAAAAACCAGGGCGGCCACCGAAAAAACGAGGACGCTACACAAAAAACGAGGACGGTGGAAAACGAGGACGCACAGAAAACGAGGACATTGAAAAAACCAGGGCGCCAGAAAACGAGGACGCTACACAAAAAAAATGAGGACGGTGGAAAACGAGGACTTCAGAAAACCAGGACACAACGCAAAAAGTGAGGACGCACAGAATACGACGACATTGAAAAAACCAGGGCGCCAGAAAACGAGGCCGCTACACAAATAATGAGGACGGTGGAAAACGAGGGCGCACAAAAAACAAGGACATTGAAAAAAATCAGGGCACCAGAAAACGAGGACGCTACACAAAAAACTAGGACATTGGAAAATCTATACTTCAGAAAACCAGGACACTACACAAAAAACGAGGACGCATAGAAAACGAGGACATTGAAAAAACCAGGGCGCCAGAAAACGAGGACGCTACACAAAAAAAAACGAGGACGGTGGAGAATCAGGACTTCAGAAAACCAAGACACAACACAAAAAACGAGGACGCACAGCAAACGAGGTTATTAAAAACCAGGGCAGCCCCCAGAAAACGAGGACGCTACACAAAAAAACGAGGACGCACAGAAAGCGAGGTCATTGAAAAACCAGGGCGGGCACCAGAAAACGAGGACGCTACACAAAAACGAGGACGGTGGAAAATCAGGACTTCAGAAAACCAGGACAGTACACAAAAAACGAGGACGCACAGAAAACGAAGACATTGAGAAAAAACCAGACCGCCAGAAAACGAGGACGCTGCTCAAAAAATGAGGACGGTAGAAAAAGAGGACTTCAGAAAACCAGGACACTACACAAAAAACGAGGACGCACAGAAAACGAGGGCATTGAAAAAACAAGGGCGCCAGAAAACGAGGACGCTACACAAAAAATGAGGACGGTGGAAAACGAGGGCGCACAAAAACAAGGACATTGAAAAAATCAGGGCACCAGAAAAGGAGGGCGGACAAAAAACAAGGACATTGAAAAAATCAGGGCACCAGAAAACGAGGACGCTACACAAAAAACGAGGACGCATAGAAAACGAGGACATTGAAAAAACCAGGGCGCCAGAAAACGAGGATGCTACACAAAAAAAACGAGGACGGTGGAGAATCAGGACTTCAGAAAACCAAGACACAACACAAAAAACGAGGACGCACAGCAAATGAGGTTATAAAAAAACCAGGGCAGCCATCCGAAAACGAGGACGCTACACAAAAAACGAGGACGCACACAAAGCGAGGTCATTGAAAAACCAGGGCGGGCACCAGAAAACGAGGACGCTACACAAAAAAACGAGGACGGTGGAAAATCAGGACTTCAGAAAACCAGGACAGTACACAAAAAACGAGGGCGCACAGAAAACTAAAACATTGAAAAAAAATTAGAGCGCCAGAAAACGAGGACGCTGCTCAAAAAATGAGGACGGTAGAAAACGAGGACTTCAGAAAACCAGGAAACTACACAAAAAACAGGGCGCCAGAAAACGAGGACGCTACACAAAAAACGAGGACGGTGGAAAACGAGGAATTCAGAAAACCAGGACACTTCACAGAAAACGAGGAACCACACAAAACGAGGACATTGAAAAAACCAGGGCGCCAGAAAACGAGGACGCTACAAAAAAAATGGGGGCGGTGGAAAACGAGTACGCACAGAAAACGAGGACATTGAAAAAACCAGGGCACCTGAAAACGAGCACGCTACACAAAAAACGAGGACGGTGGAAAATCAGGACTTCAGAAAACCAGGACACTTCACAAAAAACGAGGACGCACAGAAAACGAGGACATTGAAAAAACCAGGGCGCCAGAAAACGAAGATGCTACACAAAAAACGAGGACGGTGGAAAATCAGGACTTCAGAAAACCAGGACAGTACACAAAAAACGAGGACGCACAGAAAACGAAGACATTGAAAAAAAACCAGAGCGCCAGAAAACGAGGACGCTGCTCAAAAAATGAGGACGGTAGAAAACGAGGACTTCAGAAAACCAGGACACTACACAAAAAACGAGGACGCACAGAAAACGAGGACATTGAAAAAACCAGGGCGCCAGAAAACGAGGACGCTACACAAAAAAAATGAGGACGGTGGAAAACGAGGACTTCAGAAAACCAGGACACAACGCAAAAAGTGAGGACGCACAGAAAACGACGACATTGAAAAAACCAGGGCGCCAGAAAACGAGGCCGCTACACAAATAATGAGGACGGTGGAAAACGAGAGCGCACAAAAAACAAGGACATTGAAAAAAATCAGGGCACCAGAAAACGAGGACGCTACAGAAAAGTTTTGTGAGGTTTAGTTTGGGTCGCGCAACTGCTGTTTATAAAGGTTGTATATTATTAATAATATTCGTCTATCAATTATAAATATAATATATTGTTTATTTGTGAATTTACTACAAGTATTATAGGAATGAGTAGGATTGAGAATAAAGGTAGAATTAGAATGTATACTATAAAATCTACACTTCCAAAAGAACACAACTTATGGTTACAAAAAACCTAAACCATAAGTACAAACAGGGCACAATCCTACTTGCCCAAACGCAAACCCTGCGCGCACGCGTCTACTCAACATAGCGAGTCCGACGCTATCCTACAACACAGGCAGGTTAATACAGGTGACTGGTGAGCGTTCAACACACAGCCCGCAGCCACACCGCTGCCTATACTCCGGGCTGCACGCTCACCCCAACACACTCACACCAAATGACTGCTTTTTGGCCTCAGCGCAAATTTCGATACAGTAACAGTCAATACATCCATTATAAATTGTTCATATTAAATATACTGGGTCCTGAAGTGAACATACTTATACGCGCGAATTCAAATATTTAAAACCAGAAGATCGCCATCTTCTACTTCTCCCCTTCCTCCATGGGGGGTTAGCTCAACCGGAGTAATGGTCATTGAATCCAAAAAATACCGGAAGTGTATAAATCCTTACCCTACAAAAACCTACGGCACGAAAACTAGCTTACAAATTATGATCAATAAAATATACTCCAATAATTATCAATTAATCAATAGGAATCACGAATGAAATGTAGAATTCAATTTAGAATATAGAATGTATCACCCTAAACAAGTAGAATAATGCATCAATATAAATTATCAATATAGACGAACAAAACAAATAAACATTTCAGTACATTTAGAATACGTGCCAACTACGAAAAAAACATCACTTAAAATATACCATCACCACATACCACAAAAGTTGGTACAAAACACCGACCACAAAAAAATACTACAGTACACAATACCATTCGGCTCAAACGTCAAACCGACAGCGCCACACCTCAACTAGCGTCAACACGCTCACGATCATCACATAACTCGCTCGCACGCGAAACACAAAATACGCCACTGCGTAACTCAAAATGTCTACCACAAAAAACATCACACTTCACTTCATCAACAAATCCATAACGACGTGCTCTACAACAGCAACGCCCATTCATGAGACAAGCTAGTCTCCTCCCTTCCTTCCACGCCAGAGGTCTCCTATCGGTCACTCAAATATCACCACACGCGACACCACAGCACAAACTTCATATACACGCGCGACCACTAAATCATCACACTTGGGCTTCATACAATCACCCTTACATCACACTTGGGCTAACTGCCAATATCTGGGCTTACTGCCAACATCTTCAAACAAACTTAACTTTCACACACAAATCACAACATACGTACCTGGGCTTACTGCCAATATCTGGGCTTACTGCCAACATTTTCAAACAAACTCAACTTTCAAGCCCAAATCACAAAATACTTCGACCGATCACAACCTCACAATTCCTTCTATCCAGCACATAAAATAAAATCTCAGCCAGTGGTTTTCTCCACAACGCGAACACACACATCCATGCTGGATTCCAACTTACTCAAAAAAACACATCAATTCAAAACATACTCTGACCTCGGCACTCAAATACTTCATGACAACCTCTCTGATAAAGCTTTCATGAAAACCCTGTATTAAACAAATACACGGGCACGTCACACAATTATATCATGACAATAATAAATTTATCTCTGTTGTGGTTTTTTAACTTTTTATATTTTATTACGTGGCTGATTTACTATTAAACTACACCGGCAGCTTTTTAATAGACTCAGAATCAACTGATAGCTTGGTAGAATCTTTAACAGACATTAGAACTGGATTTTTACATTACACATTAGCAGTGTTACAGCATCAGTTTCATTAACACGAAACCCACCAAATATAATTTACCAGATCTCGGCATGATCTCAGTGGCTCGAAGATCAGAATTTTCAGAGCGCATAACCATAAAATAGCCAGTTTAGTCATAGCTAACAGAATTTAAAAACTGTCAGATGACTGCGCTTGAAACATCAGGAAGGCAGACACCATGAGTCTTTTCTTCTGCCTTGTCATAGCACTGGTTCACACGCGTACCATTAGATAACTAATCAGACAGCTGACACACGGTACCTGTCGGAGTTTTAGCTCGCAAGTAACCAATGCGTCTAGTCTGATAGTCACATTACAACGCACGCGTATTACCATTTTTATAAACTGAGTCACCCTTCGAATTACCTTGGTTAAGTTTCTTGAAACATTGACTGGTCTCAAGAGAACAACCTAAATTCGGACTGGCAAACTTATTATCTGGGTGTACAACATTTGAAACATTAGCTGTTGTTGTAGACTTGAAAACTGTACACCAGATGAAACATTAGTGGCTGCGTGAATAAATTCACTTGCCAAACAAAATATGGACCACACGCTCAGAACTAGAGAACTGAGTGTCTTCATTAAAAACACGATGGACCACATGCGGGTGCATGTCTACATCGAATTCAAACTGGACCGCACGTTTTTGTGTGCCTTCAGTAATAACGCAATAATATTTAAAGCTGACTTTAAATAAAATAATACTGTACCTCCAGACTACCGGCATAACTTCAGGCAATAGGCCTTCAATTAGCCTCTGGCTATGGGTAACTGCGGACTCGGCTAACCAAGCTCTGTCCTGACCCAAAAGTACAGGTGACACCACCACAGGGGAACGAGGTCCCTGTCGTCACAAATGACCCCAAACCGCATGTGAATTGGGCAATGGGCTCGCATCAACACGCTCGGGTCGTGCCCCACACGGCATACATCACTTACTAAACTCAGAAGGGCTTATAATACCAATAAAATTGTTACCAAAGTACTGCGATTTTCTATCGCTCATCCGCCCTTCATGACCAGCCAGCAACCGCGAATCGTCTCGTAGCTCATACGACCGCTCACCCTCTTGAATCTCTCACTCGCCTCGCGAAATTATCATCATAAATAATAATATTCAACGGTCCGGCTCACAACGTCCACATACCTGTTTAAATAAACCGCGCACACAAGCAAAAACACACAAATTCACAAAAACAATAAAATTATATTTTAAAGTTAATAGACGGTGGTTTTTTGAATACAGGAGCGCCAGAAAAGTTTTGTGAGGTTTAGTTTGGGTCGCGCAACTGCTGTTTATAAAGGTTGTATATTATTAATAATATTCGTCTATCAATTATAAATATAATATATTGTTTATTTGTGAATTTACTACAAGTATTATAGGAATGAGTAGGATTGAGAATAAAGGTAGAATTAGAATGTATACTATAAAATCTACACTTCCAAAAGAACACAACTTATGGTTACAAAAAACCTAAACCATAAGTACAAACAGGGCACAATCCTACTTGCCCAAACGCAAACCCTGCGCGCACGCGTCTACTCAACATAGCGAGTCCGACGCTATCCTACAACACAGGCAGGTTAATACAGGTGACTGGTGAGCGTTCAACACACAGCCCGCAGCCACACCGCTGCCTATACTCCGGGCTGCACGCTCACCCCAACACACTCACACCAAATGACTGCTTTTTGGCCTCAGCGCAAATTTCGATACAGTAACAGTCAATACATCCATTATAAATTGTTCATATTAAATATACTGGGTCCTGAAGTGAACATACTTATACGCGCGAATTCAAATATTTAAAACCAGAAGATCGCCATCTTCTACTCTACACAAAAAACTAGGACATTGGAAAATCAGGACTTCAGAAAACCAGGACACTACACAAAAAACGAGGACGCATAGAAAACGAGGACATTGAAAAACCAGGGCGCCAGAAAACGAGGACGCTACACAAAAAAAAACGAGGACGGTGGAGAATCAGGACTTCAGAAAACCAAGACACAACACAAAAAACGAGGACGCACAGCAAACGAGGTTATTAATAACCAGGGCAGCCCCCAGAAAACGAGGACGCTACACAAAAAAACGAGGACGCACAGAAAGCGAGGTCATTGAAAAACCAGGGCGGGCACCAGAAAACGAGGACGCTACACAAAAAACGAGGACGGTGGAAAATCAGGACTTCAGAAAACCAGGACAGTACACAAAAAACGAGGACGCACAGAAAACTAAAACATTGAAAAAAAAACCAGAGCGCCAGAAAACGAGGACGCTGCTCAAAAAATGAGGACGGTAGAAAACGAGGACTTCAGAAAACCAGGATACTACACAAAAAACAGGGCGCCAGAAAACGAGGACGCTACACAAAAAACGAGGACGGTGGAAAACGAGGAATTCAGAAAACCAGGACAATTCACAGAAAACGAGGAACCACACAAAACGAGGACATTGAAAAAACCAGGGCGCCAGAAAACGAGGACGCTACACAAAAAATGGGGGCGGTGGAAAACGAGTACGCACAGAAAACGAGGACATTGAAAAAACCAGGGCACCTGAAAACGAGGACGCTACACAAAAAACGAGTACGGTGGAAAATCAGGACTTCAGAAAACCAGGACACTTCACAAAAAACGAGGACGCACAGAAAACGAGGACATTGAAAAAACCAGGGCGCCAGAAAACGAAGATGCTACACAAAAAACGAGGACGGTGGAAAATCAGGACTTCAGAAAACCAGGACAGTACACAAAAAACGAGGACGCACAGAAAACGAAGACATTGAAAAAAAAAACAAAGCGCCAGAAAACGAGGACGCTGCTCAAAAAATGAGGACGGTAGAAAACGAGGACTTCAGAAAACCAGGACACTACACAAAAAACGATGACGCACAGAAAACGAGGACATTGAAAAAACCAGGGCGCCAGAAAACGAGGACGCTACACAAAAAAATGAGGACGGTGGAAAACGAGGACTTCAGAAAACCAGGACACAACGCAAAAAGCGAGGACGCACAGAAAACGACGACATTGAAAAAACCAGGGCGCCAGAAAACGAGGCCGCTACACAAATAATGAGGACGGTGGAAAACGAGGGCGCACAAAAAACAAGGACATTGGAAAATCAGGACTTCAGAAAACCAGGACACTACACAAAAAACGAGGACGCATAGAAAACGAGGACATTGAAAAAACCAGGGCGCCAGAAAACGAGGACGCTACACAAAAAAATGAGGACGGTGGAAAACGAGGACTTCAGAAAACCAGGACACAACGCAAAAAGCGAGGACGCACAGAAAACGACGACATTGAAAAAACCAGGGCGCCAGAAAACGAGGCCGCTACACAAATAATGAGGACGGTGGAAAACGAGGGCGCACAAAAAAACGAGGACGGTGGAGAATCATGACTTCAGAAAACCAAGACACAACACAAAAAACGAGGACGCACAGCAAACGAGGTTATTAAAAACCAGGGCAGCCACCCGAAAACGAGGACGCTACACAAAAAACGAGGACGCACAGAAAGCGAGGTCATTGAAAAACCAGGGCAGGCACCAGAAAACGAGGACGCTACACAAAAAACGAGGACGGTGGAAAATCAGGACTTCAGAAAACCAGGACAGTACACAAAAAACGAGGACGCACAGAAAACGAAGACATTGAAAAAAAACAGAGCGCCAGAAAACGAGGACGCTGCTAAAAAAATGAGGACGGTAGAAAACGAGGACTTCAGAAAACCAGGACACTACACAAAAAACGAGGACGCACAGAAAACGAGGACATTGAAAAAAAACAGGGCGCCAGAAAACGAGGACGCTACACAAAAATGAGGACGGTGGAGAACGAGGACTTCAGAAAACGAGGACATTGAGAAAACCAGGGCACCAGAAAACGAGGACGCTATACAAAAAACGAGGACGGTGGAAAATCAGGACATCAGAAAACCAGGACACTACACAAAAAACGAGGACGCACAGAAAACGAAGACATTGAAAAAAAAACAGGGCGCCAGAAAACGAGGACGCTACACAAAAATGAGGACGGTGGAGAACGAGGACTTCAGAAAACGAGGACATTGAGAAAACCAGGGCACCAGAAAACGAGGACGCTGCTAAAAAAATGAGGACGGTAGAAAACGAGGACTTCAGAAAACCAGGACACTACACAAGAAACGAGGACGCACAGAAAACGAGGACATTGAAAAAAAACAGGGCGCCAGAAAACGAGGACGCTACACAAAAATGAGGACGGTGGAGAACGAGGACTTCAGAAAACGAGGACATTGAGAAAACCAGGGCACCAGAAAACGAGGACGCTATACAAAAAACGAGGACGGTGGAAAATCAGGACATCAGAAAACCAGGACACTACACAAAAAACGAGGACGCACAGAAAACGAAGACATTGAAAAAAAACAGGGCGCCAGAAAATGAGGACGCTATACAAAAAATGGGGACGGTAGAAAACGAGGACTTCAGGAAACCAGGACAGTACACAAAAAAAGAGAACGCACAGAAAACGAGGACGCTTCACAAAAAAACGAGGATTGTGGAAAATGAAAACAATGAAAAAACCAGGGCGGCCACCAAAAAACAAGGACGCTACACAGAAAACGAGGACGCTCAGAAAGCGAGGACATTGAAAAACCAGGACGGGCACCAGAAAACTAGGACGCTACACAATTAACGAGAACGGCGGAAAATGATGACGCACAGAAAACGAGGACGCTACACAAAAATGAGGACGGTGGGAAACGAGAACGCGCAGAAAACTTGGACTTTGAAAAAAATCAGGGATTCAGAAAACCAGGACACTACACAAAAAAAGAGTACGCACGGAAAACGAGGACATTGAAAAAACCAGGGCGCCAGAAAACGAGGCCGCTACACAAGAAATGAGGACTGTGGAAAACGAGGGCGCGCAAAAAACGAGGACATTGAAAAAACCAGGGCGCCAGAAAACGAGGACGCTACACAAAAAACGAACGAGGACCTTGGAAAATCAGGACTTCAGAAAACCAGGACACTACACAAAAACGAGGACGCATAGAAAACGAGGACATTGAAAAAACCAGGGCGCCAGAAAACGAGGACGCTACACAAAAAACGAGGACGCACAGAAAACGAGAACAATGAAAAAACCAGGGCGCTAGAAAACGAGGACGCTTCACAAAAAATAAGGACGGTGGAAACCGAGGACGCACAGAAAACGAGGACATTGAAAAAACCAGGGCACCAGAAAACGAGGACGCTACACAAAAAACGAGGGCGGTGGAAAACAAGGACATTGAAAAAACCAGGACGCGCAGAAAACGAGGACTCTGAAAAAACAGGACTTCAGAAAACCAGGACACTACACAAAAAAACGAGGACGCATAGAAAACGAAGACATTGAAGAATCCAGGGCGCCAGAAAATGAGGACGCTTCACAAAAAACGAGGACGGTGAGAAACGAGAACAATGAAAAAATCAGGGCGGCCACCAAAAAACGAGGACGTTACACAAAAAAACTAGGAAGGTGAAAAACGGGGACGCGCAGAAAACGAGGACTTTGAAAAAAATCAGGGATTCAGAAAACCAGGACACTACACAAAAAACGAGGACGCACAGAATACAAAGACATTGAAGAATCCAGGGCGCCAGAAAACGAGGACGCTACACAAAAAATGAGGACGGTGGATAACGAGGACTTCAGAAAACCAGGACACAACACAATAAACGAGGACGCACAGAAAACGAGGACATTGAAAAAACCAGGGCACCTGAAAACGAGGACGCTACACAAAAAACGAGGACGGTGGAAAATCAGGAGTTCAGAAAACCAGGACACAACACAAAAAAACGAGGACGCACAGAAAACGAGGACATTGAAAAAACCAGGGCACCAGAAAACGAGGACGCTATACAAAAAACGAGGACGGTGGAAAATCAGGACTTCGGAAAACCAGGACACCACACAAAAAACGAGGACGCACAGAAAACGACAACATTGAAAAAAACCAGGGCACCAGAAAACGAGGACGCTACACAAAAAAATGAGGACGGTGGAAAACGAGGACTTCAGAAAACCAGGACACAACGCAAAAAGCGAGGACGCACAGAAAACGACGACATTGAAATAAGCAGGGCGCCAGAAAACGAGGAAGCTACACAAAAAATGAGGACGGTGGAAAACGAGGACTTCAGAAAACGAGGACATTGAAAAAACCAGGGCACCAGAAAACGAGGACGCTATACAAAAAAACGAGGACGGTGGAAAATCAGGACTTCAGAAAACCAGGACACTACACAAAAAACGAGGACGCACAGAAAACGAGGACGGTGGAAAACGAGGACGCGCAGAAAACGAGGACTTTGAAAAAAATCGGGGATTCAGAAAACCAGTAAACTACTCAGAAAACGAGGACGCACAGAAAACGAAGACATTGAAGAATCCAGAGCGCCAAAAAACAAGGACGCTACACAAAAAAACGAGGACGGTGGAAAACGAGGTCATCAGAAAACCAGGACGCTACACAAAAAACGAGGACGGTGGAATATTAGGAATTCAGAAAACCAGGACACAACACAAAAAAAACGAGGACGCACAGAAAACGAGGACATTGAAAAAAAAAACCAGGGCGCCAGAAAACGAGGACGCTACACAAAAAATAAGGACGGTGGAAAACGAGGACGCACAGAAAACGAGGACATTGAAAAAACCAGGGCACCTGAAAACGAGGACGCTACACAAAAAACGAGAACGGTGGAAACTCAGGACTTCAGAAAACCAGGACACTACACAAAAAACGAGGACGCACAGAAAACGAAGACATTGAAAAAAAACAGGGCGCTAGAAAACGAGGACGCTTCACAAATAAACAAGGACGGTGGAAAACGAGAACATTGAAAAAACCAGGGCGGCCACCGAAAAAACGAGGACGCTACACAAAAAACGAGGACGGTGGAAAACGAGGACGCGCAGAAAACGAGGACTTTGAAAAAATATCGGGG
>OZ038448.1:2875891-2895891 GCA_964036265.1 Daptonema setosum
ATTTTGAAGTTCAGTCGGTTGGGCATCTCGGGATACGAATGAATTTCTTTAATCATCCCGCCCAGTGGAGAGTTTGCGATTTGAAAAATTGCCCAAGTTGAAAAAATTAACAAATTTTTTTTTCAGAGACAAATTTTTATTCTGGAAAAAGGAGAAAATTGCGTCCATTAGAGCTCAAACGACGCAGAATTTTATGCAGATTCCAAATCTTTTTTTACTTTTGCCATACAACTTCTGTATCTCAAATGGCAAGCGTTCAAAGTGGCTGGATCGTGCACCCGATTACGAAAACTGAACCAAACACCAGTTTCTGGGGGTTTCCACGTTTTTTCGGTTTTTCTTGGTAATGAAGTGTGTTTTCCTGGGTAATCGTGTATCGGGAACGTAAAAACACGCAATTCAAGGTGCTGGAGCACGGTATAAAAATTTTAAGTGCCAAAAATGGTAAAATATCACCATTTTTTTAAAAAAATGGTCCAAAACACCATTCAGGAGTCCGATGTGGGGGGGGTGGCACCCCTTCATTTTGAAGTTCAGTCGGTTGGGCATCTCGGGATACGAATGAATTTCTTTAATCATCCCGCCCAGTGGAGAGTTTGCGATTTGAAAAATTGCTCAAGTTAAAAAAATTAACAAATTTTTTTTTCAGAGAAAAATTTTTATTCTGGAAAAAGGAGAAAATTGCGTCCATTAGAGCTCAAACGACGCAGAATTTTATGCAGATTCCAAATCTTTTTTTACTTTTGCCATACAACTTCTGTATCTCAAATGGCAAGCGTTCAAAGTGGCTGGATCGTGCACCCGATTACGAAAACTGAACCAAACACCAGTTTCTGGGGGTTTCCACGTTTTTTCGGTTTTTCTTGGTAATGAAGTGTGTTTTCCTGGGTAATCGTGTATCGGGAACGTAAAAACACGCAATTCAAGGTGCTGGAGCACGGTATAAAAATTTTAAGTGCCAAAAATGGTAAAATATCACAATTTTTTGAAAAAAATGGCCCAAAACACCATTCAGGAGTCCGATGTGGGGGGGGGGGGGGGGGGGGGTGGCACCCCTTCATTTTGAAGTTCAGTCGGTTGAGCATCTCAGGATACGAATGAATTTCTTTAATCATCCCGCCCAGTGGAGAGTTTGCGATTTGAAAAATTGCCCAAGTTGAAAAAACTAACAAATTTTTTTTCAGAGACAAATTTTTATTCTGGAAAGAAGAGAAAATTGCGTCCATTAGAGCTCAAACGACGCAGAATTTTATGCAGATTCCAAATCTTTTTTTACTTTTGTCATACAACTTCTGTATCTCAAACGGCAAGCGTTCAAAGTGGCTGGATCGTGCACCCGATTACGAAAACTGAACCAAACACCAGTTTCTGGGGGTTTCCACGTTTTTTCGGTTTTTCTTGGTAATGAAGTGTGTTTTCCTGGGTAATCGTGTATCGGGAACGTAAAAACACGCAATTCAAGGTGCTGGAGCACGGTATAAAAATTTTAATGCCAAAAATGGTAAAATATCACCAAAAATGGTCCAAAACACCATTCAGGAGTCCGATGTGGGGGGGTGGCACCCCTTCATTTTGAAGTTCAGTCGGTTGGGCATCTCGGGATACAAATGAATTTCTTTAATCATCCCGCCCAGTGGAGAGTTTGCGATTTGAAAAATTGCCCAAGTTGAAAAAACTAACAAATTTTTTTTTCAGAGACAAATTTTTATTCTGGAAAGAGGAGAAAATTGCGTTCATTAGAGCTCAAACGACGCAGAATTTTATGCAGATTCCAAATCTTTTTTTATTTTTGTCATACAACTTCTGTATCTCAAATGGCAAGCGTTCAAAGTGGCTGGATCGTGCACCCGATTACGAAAACTGAACCAAACACCAGTTTCTGGGGGTTTCCACGTTTTTTCGGTTTTTCTTGGTAATGAAGTGTGTTTTCCTGGGTAATCGTGTATCGGGAACGTAAAAACACGCAATTCAAGGTGCTGGAGCACGGTATAAAAAATTTTAGTGCCAAAAATGGTAAAATATCACCATTTTTTGAAAAAAAATGGTCCAAAACACCATTCAGGAGTCCGATGTGGGGGGGGGGGTGGCACCCCTTCATTTTGAAGTTCAGTCGGTTGGGCATCTCGGGATACGAATGAATTTCTTTAATCATCCCGCCCAGTGGAGAGTTTGCGATTTGAAAAATTGCCCAAGTTGAAAAAATTAACAAATTTTTTTTTCAGAGACAAATTTTTATTCTGGAAAAAGGAGAAAATTGCGTCCATTAGAGCTCAAACGACGCAGAATTTTATGCAGATTCCAAATCTTTTTTTACTTTTGTCATACAACTTCTGTATCTCAAATGGCAAGCGTTCAAAGTGGCTGGATCGTGCACCCGATTACGAAAACTGAACCAAACACCAGTTTCTGGGGGTTTCCACGTTTTTTCGGTTTTTCTTGGTAATGAAGTGTGTTTTCCTGGGTAATCGTGTATCGGGAACGTAAAAACACGCAATTCAAGGTGCTGGAGCACGGTATAAAAATTTTAAGTGCCAAAAATGGTAAAATATCACCATTTTTTGAAAAAAAATGGTCCAAAACACCATTCAGGAGTCCGATGTGGGGGGGTGGCACCCCTTCATTTTGAAGTTCAGTCGGTTGGGCATCTCGGGATACGAATGAATTTCTTTAATCATCCCGCCCAGTGGAGAGTTTGCGATTTGAAAAATTGCCCAAGTTGAAAAAATTAACAAATTTTTTTTCAGAGACAAATTTTTATTCTGGAAAAAGGAGAAAATTGCGTCCATTAGAGCTCAAACGACGCAGAATTTTATGCAGATTCCAAATCTTTTTTTACTTTTGCCATACAACTTCTGTATCTCAAATGGCAAGCGTTCAAAGTGGCTGGATCGTGCACCCGATTACGAAAACTGAACCAAACACCAGTTTCTGGGGGTTTCCACGTTTTTTCGGTTTTTCTTGGTAATGAAGTGTGTTTTCCTGGGTAATCGTGTATCGGGAACGTAAAAACACGCAATTCAAGGTGCTGGAGCACGGTATAAAAATTTTAAGTGCCAAAAATGGTAAAATATCACCATTTTTTGAAAAAAATGGTCCAAAACACCATTCAGGAGTCCGATGTGGGGGGGTGGCACCCCTTCATTTTGAAGTTCAGTCGGTTGGGCATCTCGGGATACGAATGAATTTCTTTAATCATCCCGCCCAGTGGAGAGTTTGCGATTTGAAAAATTGCCCAAGTTAAAAAAATTAACAAATTTTTTTTTCAGAGAAAAATTTTTATTCTGGAAAAAGGAGAAAATTGCGTCCATTAGAGCTCAAACGACGCAGAATTTTATGCAGATTCCAAATCTTTTTTTACTTTTGCCATACAACTTCTGTATCTCAAATGGCAAGCGTTCAAAGTGGCTGGATCGTGCACCCGATTACGAAAACTGAACCAAACACCAGTTTCTGGGGGTTTCCACGTTTTTTCGGTTTTTCTTGGTAATGAAGTGTGTTTTCCTGGGTAATCGTGTATCGGGAACGTAAAAACACGCAATTCAAGGTGCTGGAGCACGGTATAAAAATTTTAAGTGCCAAAAATGGTAAAATATCACAATTTTTTTAAAAAAATGGCCCAAAACACCATTCAGGAGTCCGATGTGGGGGGGGGGGGGGGGGTGGCACCCCTTCATTTTGAAGTTCAGTCGGTTGGGCATCTCGGGATACGAATGAATTTCTTTAATCATCCCGCCCAGTGGAGAGTTTGCGATTTGAAAAATTGCCCAAGTTGAAAAAACTAACAAATTTTTTTTCAGAGACAAATTTTTATTCTGGAAAGAAGAGAAAATTGCGTCCATTAGAGCTCAAACGACGCAGAATTTTATGCAGATTCCAAATCTTTTTTTACTTTTGTCATACAACTTCTGTATCTCAAACGGCAAGCGTTCAAAGTGGCTGGATCGTGCACCCGATTACGAAAACTGAACCAAACACCAGTTTCTGGGGGTTTCCACGTTTTTTCGGTTTTTCTTGGTAATGAAGTGTGTTTTCCTGGGTAATCGTGTATCGGGAACGTAAAAACACGCAATTCAAGGTGCTGGAGCACGGTATAAAAATTTTAAGTGCCAAAAATGGTAAAATATCACCAAAAATGGTCCAAAACACCATTCAGGAGTCCGATGTGGGGGGTGGCACCCCTTCATTTTGAAGTTCAGTCGGTTGGGCATCTCGGGATACAAATGAATTTCTTTAATCATCCCGCCCAGTGGAGAGTTTGCGATTTGAAAAATTGCCCAAGTTGAAAAAACTAACAAATTTTTTTTTCAGAGACAAATTTTTATTCTGGAAAGAGGAGAAAATTGCGTTCATTAGAGCTCAAACGACGCAGAATTTTATGCAGATTCCAAATCTTTTTTTATTTTTGTCATACAACTTCTGTATCTCAAATGGCAAGCGTTCAAAGTGGCTGGATCGTGCACCCGATTACGAAAACTGAACCAAACACCAGTTTCTGGGGGTTTCCACGTTTTTTCGGTTTTTCTTGGTAATGAAGTGTGTTTTCCTGGGTAATCGTGTATCGGGAACGTAAAAACACGCAATTCAAGGTGCTGGAGCACGGTATAAAAATTTTAAGTGCCAAAAATGGTAAAATATCACCAAAAATGGTCCAAAACACCATTCAGGAGTCCGATGTGGGGGGTGGCACCCCTTCATTTTGAAGTTCAGTCGGTTGGGCATCTCGGGATACAAATGAATTTCTTTAATCATCCCGCCCAGTGGAGAGTTTGCGATTTGAAAAATTGCCCAAGTTGAAAAAACTAACAAATTTTTTTTTCAGAGACAAATTTTTATTCTGGAAAGAGGAGAAAATTGCGTTCATTAGAGCTCAAACGACGCAGAATTTTATGCAGATTCCAAATCTTTTTTTATTTTTGTCATACAACTTCTGTATCTCAAATGGCAAGCGTTCAAAGTGGCTGGATCGTGCACCCGATTACGAAAACTGAACCAAACACCAGTTTCTGGGGGTTTCCACGTTTTTTCGGTTTTTCTTGGTAATGAAGTGTGTTTTCCTGGGTAATCGTGTATCGGGAACGTAAAAACACGCAATTCAAGGTGCTGGAGCACGGTATAAAAATTTTTAGTGCCAAAAATGGTAAAATATCACCATTTTTTGAAAAAAAATGGTCCAAAACACCATTCAGGAGTCCGATGTGGGGGGGGGGGGGGGGGGGGGGTGGCACCCCTTCATTTTGAAGTTCAGTCGGTTGGGCATCTCGGGATACGAATGAATTTCTTTAATCATCCCGCCCAGTGGAGAGTTTGCGATTTGAAAAATTGCCCAAGTTGAAAAAATTAACAAATTTTTTTTTCAGAGACAAATTTTTATTCTGGAAAAAGGAGAAAATTGCGTCCATTAGAGCTCAAACGACGCAGAATTTTATGCAGATTCCAAATCTTTTTTTACTTTTGTCATACAACTTCTGTATCTCAAATGGCAAGCGTTCAAAGTGGCTGGATCGTGCACCCGATTACGAAAACTGAACCAAACACCAGTTTCTGGGGGTTTCCACGTTTTTTCGGTTTTTCTTGGTAATGAAGTGTGTTTTCCTGGGTAATCGTGTATCGGGAACGTAAAAACACGCAATTCAAGGTGCTGGAGCACGGTATAAAAATTTTAAGTGCCAAAAATGGTAAAATATCACCATTTTTTGAAAAAAATGGTCCAAAACACCATTCAGGAGTCCGATGTGGGGGGGGTGGCACCCCTTCATTTTGAAGTTCAGTCGGTTGGGCATCTCGGGATACGAATGAATTTCTTTAATCATCCCGCCCAGTGGAGAGTTTGCGATTTGAAAAATTGCCCAAGTTAAAAAAATTAACAAATTTTTTTTTCAGAGAAAAATTTTTATTCTGGAAAAAGGAGAAAATTGCGTCCATTAGAGCTCAAACGACGCAGAATTTTATGCAGATTCCAAATCTTTTTTTACTTTTGCCATACAACTTCTGTATCTCAAATGGCAAGCGTTCAAAGTGGCTGGATCGTGCACCCGATTACGAAAACTGAACCAAACACCAGTTTCTGGGGGTTTCCACGTTTTTTCGGTTTTTCTTGGTAATGAAGTGTGTTTTCCTGGGTAATCGTGTATCGGGAACGTAAAAACACGCAATTCAAGGTGCTGGAGCACGGTATAAAAATTTTAAGTGCCAAAAATGGTAAAATATCACAATTTTTTTAAAAAAATGGCCCAAAACACCATTCAGGAGTCCGATGTGGGGGGGGGGTGGCACCCCTTCATTTTGAAGTTCAGTCGGTTGGGCATCTCGGGATACGAATGAATTTCTTTAATCATCCCGCCCAGTGGAGAGTTTGCGATTTGAAAAATTGCCCAAGTTGAAAAAACTAACAAATTTTTTTTCAGAGACAAATTTTTATTCTGGAAAGAAGAGAAAATTGCGTCCATTAGAGCTCAAACGACGCAGAATTTTATGCAGATTCCAAATCTTTTTTTACTTTTGTCATACAACTTCTGTATCTCAAACGGCAAGCGTTCAAAGTGGCTGGATCGTGCACCCGATTACGAAAACTGAACCAAACACCAGTTTCTGGGGGTTTCCACGTTTTTTCGGTTTTTCTTGGTAATGAAGTGTGTTTTCCTGGGTAATCGTGTATCGGGAACGTAAAAACACGCAATTCAAGGTGCTGGAGCACGGTATAAAAATTTTAAGTGCCAAAAATGGTAAAATATCACCAAAAATGGTCCAAAACACCATTCAGGAGTCCGATGTGGGGGGTGGCACCCCTTCATTTTGAAGTTCAGTCGGTTGGGCATCTCGGGATACAAATGAATTTCTTTAATCATCCCGCCCAGTGGAGAGTTTGCGATTTGAAAAATTGCCCAAGTTGAAAAAACTAACAAATTTTTTTTTCAGAGACAAATTTTTATTCTGGAAAGAGGAGAAAATTGCGTTCATTAGAGCTCAAACGACGCAGAATTTTATGCAGATTCCAAATCTTTTTTTATTTTTGTCATACAACTTCTGTATCTCAAATGGCAAGCGTTCAAAGTGGCTGGATCGTGCACCCGATTACGAAAACTGAACCAAACACCAGTTTCTGGGGGTTTCCACGTTTTTTCGGTTTTTCTTGGTAATGAAGTGTGTTTTCCTGGGTAATCGTGTATCGGGAACGTAAAAACACGCAATTCAAGGTGCTGGAGCACGGTATAAAATTTTTAAGTGCCAAAAATGGTAAAATATCACCAAAAATGGTCCAAAACACCATTCAGGAGTCCGATGTGGGGGGTGGCACCCCTTCATTTTGAAGTTCAGTCGGTTGGGCATCTCGGGATACAAATGAATTTCTTTAATCATCCCGCCCAGTGGAGAGTTTGCGATTTGAAAAATTGCCCAAGTTGAAAAAACTAACAAATTTTTTTTTCAGAGACAAATTTTTATTCTGGAAAGAGGAGAAAATTGCGTTCATTAGAGCTCAAACGACGCAGAATTTTATGCAGATTCCAAATCTTTTTTTATTTTTGTCATACAACTTCTGTATCTCAAATGGCAAGCGTTCAAAGTGGCTGGATCGTGCACCCGATTACGAAAACTGAACCAAACACCAGTTTCTGGGGGTTTCCACGTTTTTTCGGTTTTTCTTGGTAATGAAGTGTGTTTTCCTGGGTAATCGTGTATCGGGAACGTAAAAACACGCAATTCAAGGTGCTGGAGCACGGTATAAAAATTTTTAGTGCCAAAAATGGTAAAATATCACCATTTTTTGAAAAAAAATGGTCCAAAACACCATTCAGGAGTCCGATGTGGGGGGGGGGGGGGGGGGGGGTGGCACCCCTTCATTTTGAAGTTCAGTCGGTTGGGCATCTCGGGATACGAATGAATTTCTTTAATCATCCCGCCCAGTGGAGAGTTTGCGATTTGAAAAATTGCCCAAGTTGAAAAAATTAACAAATTTTTTTTTCAGAGACAAATTTTTATTCTGGAAAAAGGAGAAAATTGCGTCCATTAGAGCTCAAACGACGCAGAATTTTATGCAGATTCCAAATCTTTTTTTACTTTTGTCATACAACTTCTGTATCTCAAATGGCAAGCGTTCAAAGTGGCTGGATCGTGCACCCGATTACGAAAACTGAACCAAACACCAGTTTCTGGGGGTTTCCACGTTTTTTCGGTTTTTCTTGGTAATGAAGTGTGTTTTCCTGGGTAATCGTGTATCGGGAACGTAAAAACACGCAATTCAAGGTGCTGGAGCACGGTATAAAAATTTTAAGTGCCAAAAATGGTAAAATATCACCATTTTTTGAAAAAAATGGTCCAAAACACCATTCAGGAGTCCGATGTGGGGGGGGTGGCACCCCTTCATTTTGAAGTTCAGTCGGTTGGGCATCTCGGGATACGAATGAATTTCTTTAATCATCCCGCCCAGTGGAGAGTTTGCGATTTGAAAAATTGCCCAAGTTGAAAAAATTAACAAATTTTTTTTTCAGAGACAAATTTTTATTCTGGAAAAAGGAGAAAATTGCGTCCATTAGAGCTCAAACGACGCAGAATTTTATGCAGATTCCAAATCTTTTTTTACTTTTGCCATACAACTTCTGTATCTCAAATGGCAAGCGTTCAAAGATGCCCAACTCAACATCTGTTTTTGAAAAATGGTCAAAATGAAAATTCAAAAAAACCATCAGTTTAAACGGATTTCAGGTCAACGGTTGCAGGCGATTATTACCCTACCTATATACCTTCCAAAACACCACTAATCTCGATTTTTATTATTTGGGCCACAAACCTCAGATTTTCTCAGGCAACGCGTTTTAAGCCATGACTGTATGCACACATAAACTAGCTCGTGGACCACACTTTTCAACAATAACAACAAACAACAAACCCATTCATCCCCATCCCCATCCCTAACCCATCCAGATCATCCCTAATCCATCCAGATCATCCCTCATCCGTCCCATACCTAATCCATCTATCCACAGTGGCGGATCATTCCTAATCCATTCGTCCTCCCCAGGGCGGCGGCGGCGGGGCCCCACAATCGTCTACAGCATATTCATGTTCTTACGCGATGTTATGCTTTTACGTTTCGTTACTCGTCCAGAGCAAGCAACAGGTTGCTTGACTCTGTGCGACTCGTTTTTTACAATCAGCTATTCCAAGTTAGCTTATTAAAAAAACTTTTATTTAAACAGTGCACGTCAAGTCAAACATTATACTTTAAATCAGTGTACAAAAAGTCATAAAAGATATCATAATCAAGGGGTTTCTCTGATGTTTCATCACCACACAAGTAGGCTATAAGTGATAGTACCGGGGAACCAGTTCTGTGATATTCGCTCCCCTTCCCTGGGTACACGATCAGTCCACTGTCATTTATGTATGGTTGTAATATTTTTATCAGTTTTTTCGTGTTGTGTTGTGGAGCTGATCGAGTTAATTTCACTCTTTCCATCTTTGAGTCGGTATCCATAGCATTCGTGTGATGGTATAAGACCACCCTGTCTTACTGTAAGCAGTTCGTTTTCTGTCGTAAAGTCAACTATCAAGTAAGCGTGTGGTTGACCTTGTTTTAACAAATAATTAAATGGTTCTAACACGCGATATGATTCACCTGGAAAGTAACTCTGAGATATTGATTTAACAACGGGTAACATTCGCCGGTTAGCAAACAAAACCAGATAGTTTGTGCTACGTAACAAGGTAGATAAACAACTTTTCTGAAGGGGTGTAGAACCAGACAAATTTTGAATTACGAGAATAGCAGTAAAATTTTGATGGTGACTTAATACATTCCAAATATCAAACAATGAAGAAATATTTTTTGGGCTTTGACAAACGTCATCAAATACGACACACTTATGTTGTTTAGACGAGTTTGAAAATAAGGTGTTTTGCACTATAGCTTCTTCAGGATAACCCTCGTGAAATGTTATTGGTATGTTGGATTTAGAGAAATTATTGTTTAGTCTGTCAAACAATGATTGATCACCTGCGTGTTTAGCATAGACCCAGTGTACTTCTGTGATTGGTTGTTGAAAGCACTCACTGTGGTTAATCAGTATGTTCTCAATCAGGACGGTTTTGCCACAGTTAGATCCACCAGTTACGATTATACACGACGGCGATTTTAATTTCAAATTGAATTCAGTCATTATGATTACAAATTTTAAGAACGAGTAACTTTTATACGCATCAGAAGAAAGAATATCTTCCATCATTTTATATCGAGGGCTGATTGGAACATACCTTGCTTATCAATCGAAAACCATGAGTCATAGTAGCAAAACACGAGAATAATGAGGTTGTCAGCTGGAGCTTTGGAAAAACTGATGTCTATGTCACATGTCCCAGAATGAGACTGCTTGAAACGTTCTTGCTGAGCATTGGACATCAAAGAAACACCGTAAAAGGCATTGCCATTATCGAAAGTAGTCATGTCAAATAATGGATTGATCACCTTCAGTTGCTCAAACAAAGCAGAGTATGGTTCATTAAAATGTTTCTGATCAGCATCCATGTTCATGCCTCCGAGTGAAGGTAAAATTTGTCCATTACATTGAACAGTAATGTTTTTTACATCATTGTGGCCAAACACCAGCCCACTGTCTTTATAATCACCTTTGTATTGACTTTCTCTCAACAACACAATGGCCAACTTTTTTGGTAAACGACTAGTGTTGAGTGAATGAGAAAAAGTGTTAACAGCTTTAGGATGTAAATAATTTAGTACTTGTATTCATAGTTTACTTTAATGGTTTGAGGAATAGGAACATTGAGTCGACACCTAGGTACTTGCAAAACAGCATTGGTAATGGTTAGTTTCAAAGGTAGTGGTTCGTTCATTCCATCTTGCAACATACAAGAAACTGAACTTGCTGGATACATTCTTATCGTACAATGAACGTTGTCTGGCAAAAAAGCATCTGCCTGAAGCACATCTATATATAACGGTATGGATACCGATACTGACTTACCATCCTGAATCATGATGGCCCGTTCGTAGTCACCCGGATTTTTCGTGGCATTAAGGAGCACATTATTTCGAAATTTGGGGTTTTCACTACGGAAAAATAAAGACGACTGTAAGGCAAGTTGCTGACGTTCATCTGTGAACAACATATTTTTTATGAAAGACTTCCGGGAATGTTCACGTTGACTTGATTCGCACAGGCTTCCACCAATGAACAAATTCACATCTTCGAACATTGAAAATCCAATGCCATTACATACATTAACTTTGTCGGTGCTCGCTATGTTAACCCATTCACCACCTTCCTTCTTTTGAACATGAAAATTAGCCAATAATTTGGTATTTTTAGTGTCTATAACCATACCAGGTATTGGTCGAATATGAAATAAAAGAGGGTTCCTATTGTTGTCCGTGTTGACAGGAAGTACAGTCTCTGTTTGAATTGACTCGACGGCCACTGACTCCACTTGATCCCGCCAATCACTGACATTGAGTTTACGTTTGCTAGGCATCGTGCTGTACTGGACGAATATGAAATACGATAAAGAAATGATGATTGTTTGATTTAATCGGTTCTCCATCGTGATTAAGTAGTGAGAACGTCAGCTTGTGAAGAAGACATTTCTCTAAACGGATATAACCCATTCTGGGGCTGTTAAATCCGCTCAGTATATATGGGTCAATCTCTGGTGCATGTATAAAGTGGATAATCCGGTTATTAGATCCTTGTGCAGTTGTAAAATTCTGCTTCGTTTGATGACATGATATAAAAAATAGTCTCCCATCAAGAAAAGGAGCGTAAACGTGAAAGTTAATAGGTGTGTCTAGAACAGTATTTTCTTCATTGTCGATAAAACTGGGGAGACCAAGCATGAAAGCCAAGTCTTCAGACATGTCAACAGTCGAGTTTTTAGGTTGTCTGAATTGCCAACCCGATCTCGTTTTGAGGATTTTTGCTGGTGCTGAATCCAGGTTCGCTCCGTAATCTTCTATCAATTTATTGCTTATAATATATAATGCATCTTGCTCCTTTGTGTAAGGTATTTTCTCAAAACTGACCAGTTTAACGCTGCCATCAATATTATTTGTCGTGGTAAACCATAGTTCGTCTGAGTAAATCCACGAAGCACTAACTGATGAATAAACCAAACCAATTTCATAGTCTGTGTTTGTAGCATCCAATGGTTCGTTGAGTAAAGTAGTCGCAACGCTGCTGTCTGATGTACCAGCAGAGCTGGCAGTGTAATAAAAACCTGTAGAATCCATTTTTAACAATGCAAGCTTTAATGTGAATGATGACATTTTACACTCGTGTCATAGAAGACTTTAATCTTCATTGTACTTGAGCAGTTCACCAGCATAATAGGTTCCGGAAATTTCTGCACCATCAGACGGATCTAATAAAGTGTAACGATAGATACCGTTATGATTATGTTGGCGCTTAATCTCATACACCTTTGACCCAAAATAACCATGAAAACTCTTTGCGAACGGTAAACGGTCCAATGACACCTGGACTTGTGTGCCAATGTCCAACACTTGTTTGTCTTCTTTCAAGGTTGTTGAATATAATGTTTCAAAAACCGATTTCTGATTACTAAAGTTTACATCTGATGGTGTTAATCCGCCAAGTGCAATACATTTCCGTTTGTTTTTGGCTTCCACAACTTTATCAAGTATATCAATCCATGTTTTTGTATCCTTGGCATGTAAATGCTTATATAAGCGATCTTTTATCCAGCGTATACTTGATTCAGCTAAACTGCACTTTTTTGGAGAACGCAACGCAAAATGGTGCATGCGGAATGATTCATAAACCTTGTCAGTTTCCTTATTATAAAAATCAGTTCCAAGATCCGTTGCCAACAAAGGTATTGGTGCCATTAATCCTTGTTCTCTGATATCATGAAATATGTCTTTGAGGGCTTCAGCAACGGTTGATCCAGTTTTATTTTTCAATGGTTTTGCCCATACCTTTCTCGAAAAACTGTCCACAACCACCAGGATGTAGCGATACCCTTTGTTGAAGCGGCTAAGACTTTGTATATCGAGTAGATCAGCCTACAATGTAATGAGTTATCTAATACATAAGTAATACATGTCACTGATAAACTAGCCTGAAACATATGGCCCAACGAAGTAACAAAAACGCGTGCTCGTGGAAATTTGGTTGTCTTTCTGACGAACCTTCTAAAAGTTTTATCTTTCATTAAAAACTTTTTCACATCCTTGCGTTTAGTACCACGTTTATTAGCTTCATACAGCAGATTTACACCGCCATAAGCAGCTGGATTACCGATTTCGTGATAAATACGATTCATTTCTACGTTTTTACGAATCCCCACAAGAAAATATATTTATACGAAAGCATAGAAGATTTTCATCAATATATAAGTGACATAATACTCGTTATTAAAAAACTCAACATAGTTCAGTGGTTAAAGATATGAATTTACGTCGAAACTTTAAAATTAAATTATCACAGATTTTCCATGAGTTCAGATAGTTCTCTCATCTTTATCATTGAGCGAGAACTATTTAATAGACTAGTTATTCGGGTTAAGCTAAGATAGAGTTTTTTTTACCACATAACCTGTACATATGACAACTAACATGATCTTGGTACAAACGGTGATCGCGGATTGGTCATCAAAATTTAATCGATAATACTTCTACCGGAATGTTGTCTTACTGGAATCTCTATTACGGATTCAGCAGTAAAACTAAATTCCAGTTGAAATTCAACTGTATATTATTAATTATGTTGGTATTAGCACATGGATTTATCCATTTAAATAGCAGTCAGCATTTGAAATACATACACTTACCAACATATTTTTTTATGCGTGCGTCGAACAGAGCATGCACGCAACACAGCATGCCTGACTGCTGTGAACAAACCAGTTATATGTTGTCAGAGCGCATGCAATACACACGGATGTTGACGTAATGATCATGCATGTTGCGCTGCATGTGGCGGAAGAGGAACATTTTCAACAAGATATGAAATTTCAACAAAGAGAGGGATTGGGTGTCGTAAAGCTAGTTTCACCTACAATCATCTTAGAAACACTTTTTGTAATTGTAAAAAAAGAGGGTTTTAACTATTTTCATGTTTTCCATCCGCTGGTTCATGCAGGTATCATATTAGCGTGCTCTGTTACGGCAGTGCAGCATGGTAACGTTTGTAACAATTTTCCTGCACGTTTTATACAATTTGTACAACACGCGCGGCTATAAAAGGGAATCGCACATCATGCGTCCTCTCATTTTTCAAAAGGAACTGAAACTACGGCCAATTTTTATCAGATTTTTGTACAATTTACACGAAAATTTGTATAATTTGTATAATTTGGTTAAATTATACAAATTATATTAATTGTACATTTTGTATAGTTTATACAAACTTTCAAATGTGTTAAACGTATTTCGTATGGACCTGTCAAACGTTTAACACTATAACACCATTTCGACACCTTTTTTGCATCAGTGTATTTCAATACTGGTTGACATCTGAATATAACAAAATTAGATAAAGGCAAATTTCAGCACCTTTTTCCATTCATATGACGGTTTGATACACTTGCTCATTTAAAACGTCAATCACACTCTTGTCGTGAACCGTACCCGTATTTTCATAAACGGCGAGGAAATCACCTCATGATGGGTTTCACACTCAATCACCCACGTTTGACACCCTTTTTATGATCCATATGTACTTATATTTCATGAACGGAAAGGGTTTCACCTAATGATGGGTTTCACACTCAATCACCTCCTGTTTGACACTTTTTTTTATAACCGTACATACCAGCACTTCATTTTCCTAAACGGCAAGGATTTAACCTCATGCTGGGTTTCATACTCAATCACCCACGTTTGTCACCCTTTAAATGATCCATATATAATTATATTTTCCCATTCGGCACGGATTTCACCTCATGATAGGTTTCACACTCAATCACCACATGTTTGACACCCTTTTTTAAGAACCGTTTGCACCCTTATTGTCATGAACGGCAAGGGTTTCACCTCATGATGGGTTTCACACTCAATCCCTCATGTTTGACACCTTTTTGTGAACCGTACATACCCTTATTGTCATGAACGGCAATCGTCTACAGCATATCTGTGTAATCGTTTAAACCTGAAAAAACAAAAAAAAATGTTTACACGTTCAATCAGTCATTCGCACAATATCACGCAACATTTCACACATGCAACACGCTTTTTATGAACCGTTTATACCCTTGCCGTTCGTGACAACAAGGGTATAAACGGTTCATAAAAAGGGTGTGAAAAAGTGTGAAATGTTGCGTGATATTGTGCGAATGATTGAGATATAAACAAGGGACTGTATGAAAATTTTTGTGTTTTTCAGGTTTGAACGAATGCACAGATATGCTGTAGACGATTGTGGGGCCCCGCCGCCGCCGCCCTGGGGAGGACGAATGGATTAGGAATGATCCGCCACTGTGGATAGATGGATTAGGTATGGGACGGATGAGGGATGATCTGGATGGATTAGGGATGATCTGGATGGGTTAGGGATGGGGATGGGGATGAATGGGTTTGTTGTTTGTTGTTATTGTTGAAAAGTGTGGTCCACGAGCTAGTTTATGTGTGCATACAGTCATGGCTTAACTATGGGACTAATACACATGGGTATACAGCCTCATTTTCCGAATAGTTTTTTCGTGGCCCCATGTAGATAAGATGTTAGCGCTATAGTTGAATGATACTACTCATATGGTCATAAGTTGTTAATAAATCTTTGTTTTGTTGGGTCATTGTGTTTAGGTGCCTAGTGGTAAGCTGTTGTTTGTTACATGGGCGCCGAACACCTTCGTCGACCCCAAACAATGGTAAACTATGCCATGAGTACCTTGAAACATATGGTTCACAAGTTGTCAATCAATCCTTGTTTTGTTGGGTCATTGTGTTTAGGTGCCTAGTGGTAAGCTGTTGTTTGTTACATGGGCGCCGACCACCTTCGTCGACCCCAAACAATGGTAAACTATGCCATGAGTACCTTGAAACATATGGTTCATAAGTTGTTAATAAATCTTTGTTTTGTTGGGTCATTGTGTTTAGGTGCCTAGTGGTAAGCTGTTGTTTGTTACATGGGCGCCGAACACCTTCGTCGACCCCAAACAATGGTAAACTATGCCATGAGTACCTTGAAACATATGGTTCACAAGTTGATAATAAATCTTTATTTTGTTGGGTCATTGTGTTTAGGTGCCTATTGGTAAGCTGTTGTTTGTTACATGGGCGCCGAACACCTTCGTCGACTCCAAACAATGGTAAACTATGCCATGAGTACCTTGAAACATATGGTTCATAAGTTGTTAATAAATCTTTGTTTTGTTGGGTCATTGTGTTTAGGTGCCTAGTGGTAAGCTGTTGTTTGTTACATGGGCGCCGAACACCTTCGTCGACCCCAAACAATGGTAAACTATGCCATGAGTACCTTGAAACATATGGTTCACAAGTTGTCAATCAATCCTTGTTTTGTTGGGTCATTGTGTTTAGGTGCCTAGTGGTAAGCTGTTGTTTGTTACATGGGCGCCGAACACCTTCGTCGACCCCAAACAATGGTAAACTATGCCATGAGTACGTTGAAACATATGGTTCACAAGTTGTCAATCAATCCTTGTTTTGTTGGGTCATTGTGTTTAGGTGCCTAGTGGTAAGCTGTTGTTTGTTACATGGGCGCCGAACACCTTCGTCGACCCCAAACAATGGTAAACTATGCCATGAGTACCTTGAAACATATGGTTCACAAGTTGTCAATCAATCTTTGTTTTGTTGGGTCATTGTGTTTAGGTGCCTAGTGGTAAGCTGTTGTTTGTTACATGGGCGCCGAACACCTTCGTCGACCCCAAACAATGGTAAACTATGCCATGAGTACCTTGAAACATATGATTCACAAGTTGATAATAAATCTTTATTTTGTTGGGTCATTGTGTTTAGGTGCCTAGTGGTAAGCTGTTGTTTGTTACATGGGCACCGAACACCTTCGTCGACCCCAAACAATGGTAAACTATGCCATGAGTACCTTGAAACATATGGTTCACAAGTTTATAATAAATCTTTATTTTGTTGGGTCATTGTGTTTAGGTGCCTAGTGGTAAGCTGTTGTTTGTTACATGGGCGCCGAACACCTTCGTCGACCCCAAACAATGGTAAACTATGCCATGAGTACCTTGAAACATATGGTTCACAAATTGATAATAAATCTTTTACTTTGTTGGGTCATTGTGTTAAGGTGCCTAGTGGTAAGCTGTTGTTTGTTACATGGGCGCCGAACACCTTCGTCAACCCCAAACAATGGTAAACTAAGCCATGAGTACCTTGAAACATATGGTTCACAAGTTGTCAACCAATCTTTGTTTTGTTGGGTCATTGTGTTTAGGTGCCTAGTGGTAAGCTGTTGTTTGTTACATGGGCGCCGAACACCTTCGTCGACCCCAAACAATGGTAAACTATGCCATGAGTACCTTGAAACATATGGTTCACAAGTTTATAATAAATCTTTATTTTGTTGGTTCATTGTGTTTAGGTGCCTAGTGGTAAGCTGTTGTTTGTTACATGGGCGCCGAACACCTTCGTCGACCCCAAACAATGGTAAACTATGCCATGAGTACCTTGAAACATATGGCTCACAAGTTGATAATAAATCTTTTTTTTGTTGGTTCATTGTGTTTAGGTGCCTAGTGGTAAGCTGTTGTTTGTTACATGGGCGCCGAACACCTTCGTCGACCCCAAACAATGGTAAACTATGCCATGAGTACCTTGAAACATATGGTTCACAAGTTGATAATAAATCTATATTTTGTTGGGTCATTGTGTTTAGGTGCCTAGTGGTAAGCTGTTGTTTGTTACATGGGCGCCGAACACCTTCGTCGACCCCAAACAATGGTAAACTATGCCATGAGTACCTTGAAACATATGGTTCACAAGTTGTCAATCAATCTTTGTTTTGTTGGGTCATTGTGTTTAGGTGCCTAGTGGTAAGCTGTTGTTTGTTACATGGGCGCCGAACACCTTCGTCGACCCCAAACAATGGTAAACTATGCCATGAGTACCTTGAAACATATGGTTCACAAGTTGTCAATCAATCTTTGTTTTGTTGGGTCATTGTGTTTAGGTGCCTAGTGGTAAGCTGTTGTTTGTTACATGGGCGCCGAACACCTTCGTCGACCCCAAACAATGGTAAACTATGCCATGAGTACCTTGAAACATATGGTTCACAAGTTTATAATAAATCTTTATTTTGTTGGGTCATCGTGTTTAGGTGCCTAGTGGTAAGCTGTTGTTTGTTACATGGGCGCCGAACACCTTCGTCGACTCCAAACAATGGTAAACTATGCCATGAGTACCTTGAAACATATGGTTCACAAGTTGATAATAAATCTTTATTTTGTTGGGTCATTGTGTTTAGGTGCCTAGTGGTAAGCTGTTGTCTGTTACATCGGCGCCGAACACCTTCGTCGACCCCAAACAATGGTAAACTATGCCATGAGTACCTTGAAACATATGGTTCACAAGTTGATAATAAATCTTTATTTTGTTGGGTCATTGTGTTTAGGTGCCTAGTGGTAAGCGGTTGTTTGTTACATGGGCGCCGAACACCTTCGTCGACCCCAAACAATGGTAAACTATGCCATGAGTACCTTGAAACATATGGTTCACAAGTTGTTAATCAATCTTTGTTTTGTTGGGTCATTGTGTTTAGGTGCCTAGTGGTAAGCTGTTGTTTGTTACATGGGTGCCGAACACCTTCGTCGACCCCAAACAATGGTAAACTATGCCATGAGTACCTTGAAACATATGGTTCACAAGTTGTCAATCAATCTTTGTTTTGTTGGGTCATTGTGTTTAGGTGCCTAGTGGTAAGCTGTTGTTTGTTACATGGGCGCCGAACACCTTCGTCGACCCCAAACAATGGTAAACTATGCCATGAGTACCTTGAAACATATGGTTCACAAGTTGTCAATCAATCTTTGTTTTGTTGGGTCATTGTGTTTAGGTGCCTAGTGGTAAGCTGTTGTTTGTTACATGGGCGCCGAACACCTTCGTCGACCCCAAACAATGGTAAACTATGCCATGAATACTTTGAAACATATGGTTCACAAGTTGTTAATCAATCTTTGTTTTTTTGGGTCATTGTGTTTAGGTGCCTAGTGGTAAGCTGTTGTTTGTTACATGGGTGCCGAACACCTTCGTCGACCCCAAACAATGGTAAACTATGCCATGAGTACCTTGAAACATATGGTTCACAAGTTGTCAATCAATCTTTGTTTTGTTGGGTCATTGTGTTTAGGTGCCTAGTGGTAAGCTGTTGTTTGTTACATGGGCGCCGAACACCTTCGTCGACCCCAAACAATGGTAAACTATGCCATGAGTACCTTGAAACATATGGTTCACAAGTTGTTAATCAATCTTTGTTTTGTTGGGTCATTGTGTTCAGGTGCCTAGTGGTAAGCTGTTGTTTTTTACATGGGCGCCGAACACCTTCGTCGACCCCAAACAATGGTAAACTATGCCATGAGTATCTTGAAACATATGGTTCACAAGTTGTTACTCAATCTTTGTTTTGTTGGGTCATTGTGTTTAGGTGCCTAGTGGTAAGCTGTTGTTTGTTACATGGGCGCCGAACACCTTCGTCGACCCCAAACTATGGCAAACTATGCCATGAGTACCTTGAAACATGTGGTTCACAAGTTTATAATAAATCTTGCTTTTGTTGGGTCATTGTGTTTAGGTGCCTAGTGGTAAGCTGTTGTTTGTTACATGGGCGCCGAACACCTTCGCCGACCCCAAACAATGGCAAACTATGCCATGAGTACCTTGAAACATGTGGTTCACAAGTTTATAATAAATCTTAATTTTGTTGGGTCATTGTGTTTAGGTGCCTAGTGGTAAGCTGTTGTTTGTTACATGGGCGCCGAACACCTTCGTCGACCCCAAACAACGGCAAACTATGCCATGAGTACCTTGAAACATGTGATTCACAAGTTTA
>OZ038448.1:2899916-2952443 GCA_964036265.1 Daptonema setosum
AGTGATTGAATGAAAGAGTCGGTGAGTGAGAGAGTGAGCGAATTCAAAATGAGCAAACGTATCATTTTTCTTCCAGCTGCCGATACAACTACAGATGAACCCCCGAAAGGTGATTAATTTTCGAACCATTTTTTGCATCACACGTATGTAAATTAATTTCTGTTCCGTATTCTGTTCTGTTACTGATTATTTTCCTAATCCCTTTCTGATTCCCCCGGTTTTTCTGTACCTTTACTTTATTTACGAGAAATGAAAACATTTGCGAAATTGGCAATTTCAACAGAAGGTACATATGTACGACTTGTATATTACATATTTTAATTAAATAAGACGGCTCGCTGGTCAAGTGGTTAAGGTGCTAGACTCTGAAACAGCACACGGGTTCGAATCTCGGGCCGTCACCAAAAGCCTACTGGCTGATGGTCGTTAAAGAAAATGCGTTGAACATTCGATAGAGTGACTTGTTTCAATGAAATGAATGATTTGTCCTAGGTTTATGTTTCCCGTAATGCACGAGCTACTAAGGAACGGGTAGGGCTGGGGAAAGTGGAACTCCCCCTCTTAGAAAAGTAGAAATTGTTCCTTAAACTGTAGATAAAACGACCTCACAACTGCGAATTCCCAAACTCTTTGGCAAATTGCCCTCCGTTTGGAGGTTTGACTCGTCCGCCAGTGCCACAAGCTGTTCTATACTGTTTCATCCCATCGTGTTATTGATTAGTCACAATTCAAGAAACCACAAAAAGTTAACTAATTTAGCGTTCGTATAAATAACTTTTGATTGTAATGTTTCAGTTACGTTTTTTTTGTTATGTTAATCTCGGAAAAACTTTACTCCCTCACTGAGTCAAGCGAAACTAATACTTTTTAGTGGTAGTTGTAAGAGCACATGTGCGATGACCGAATAACTGGTTACGACAAAACAACAACAACAACAACAACAACAACAACATCAACAACAACAACAACAACAACAACAACAACAACAACAACAACAACAACAACAACAACAACAACAACAACAACAACAACAACAACAACAACAACAACAACAACAACAACAACAACAACAACAACAACAACAACAACAACAACAACAACAACAACAACAACAACAACAACAACAACAACAACAACAACAACCATGATGTGTTCGATTGATCATGTGAAAGACTGGTTTTCGTGTTCGTCTATTATTGGCAGCATACAATATTTTCTTCGCCTTTTTCAGAGAACATGCAAATGATTTGTTCAGTACAAAGGGTTTTGGGATATTGCCAATTTAGACTGTTGTTGTTGTTGTTGTTGTTGTTGTTGTTGTTGTTGTTGTTGTTGTTGTTGTTGTTGTTGTTGTTGTTGTTGTTGTTGTTGTTGTTGTTGTTGTTGTTGTTGTTGCTGTTGTTGTTGTAGTTTTCGATAACAGCAACAAAGGAATGATTCTCGTCTTTCAATCGCCGATGAACTAGCTCCAATTATCCATTGGGCATTCACTCACTCACTCACTCACTCACTCACTCACTCACTCACTCACTCACTCAGTCATTCAGTCAATCTTAGCCCGTCCCCTCCACATGTACAGTACGTCAATCAATAAAAACACCTTCCCTCTGGCGATATTTCCTTGGGGTCAGTTTACTAAAGGGATTTCGACCAATTCACTAGAGCCCACTGGCGGACGAGATAATCCTCTAAAAAGAGGGGACTTTTCTCACAGAGGAGGGGTTCACCCGATTCCAGACCATTTTACAAACACCTTACGGAACAAACTCCATTTTTTAAAGTGCCATAGTGGGGGGAATTCCACTTTTCCCACCTCTTCTCGGCCGCCAGTGACTAGAGCACCTGTGTAAACACATCACATCACACGTCGTACCACTAATGGACGAGAAGGGGAGGGAAAATTGATCCCCCCCTCTTTGGCGGTTTCGAAAAGTAGAGTTTTTTCACTATAAGGTTCAGTTTAAATGGACTACATTCTGCCAATTTACCCCTCTTTGGAGAGATTTCCCTCCCATTGGAGAGCTGGCTAGTCCGCCAGTGCACCACACTTTGTTCATATTATGGTCTATTCCACTAGTGGACGAGAAGGGGAGGGAAAAGTGGAATTTCCCCTCTTTGGCGATTTCAAACAATAGAATTTTTTCCTTAGTGTGTAGGTAAATTGCTCAATTCCCCCTCTTTGAAAAGTTCCCCTACCTTTGGAGATTTGGCTCGTCTGCCAGTGGTCTATTCATTGATTCTTGTTGCTCAAATCTGTTTCCTGTAAACCTTTATCACTGGCAGAAATATTTTTGGCCCGTGGTTCAAAACTACACTTTTGTTCAAAAACAACTTTCTTAGTGTAATTAATATCGTTTCGGAGACCGGGTTCGAGACGGGAAAAATTTGCCACAAGAAATCATGACCAACCTACATATAGTGATTAAGAAATTTTTTATTATGTAAAAATTCCGCTCAAAATAAGTTTTTGTTTTCTCAGAAAATATTTAAAAATACATGTATAATATTAGTTTATAAACCAAAAACAAGTGCATAATCAACAACAATAGTTAAATATCAAAAACCTTAACTTAACCTAATTGGCGTTTCGTTCTGTTCGTCAAGACGCCTTCCTAAGAATCCCCCAGAACTCGTAGTATGTGAAGGACATCTTTTTTTGCCCGACTTGGTTTCACCCTCGTGTCGGTTCATGTCTGACGTACTGAGTGACTCACTGATTGATTTAATGACAGCAGTCATCCTTTTTACACGACAACAATTGTTAATGTAAATTGATCCTCTTTGTACGGGCATCATTGCTGGATTGACTGACTGACCCACTCACCCACTCACTCACTCACTCACTCACTCACTCACTCACTCACTCACTCACTCACTAACTCACTCACTCACTCACTCACTCACTCACTCACTCACTCACTCACTCACTCACTCACTCACTCACTCACTCACTCACTCACTCACTCACTCACTCACTCACTCACTCACTCACTCACTCACTCACTCACTCACTCACTCACTCACTCACTCACTCACTCACTCACTCACTCACTCACTCACTCACTCACTCAGCCATTCACTCAGTCACTCACTCACTCACTCACTCACTCACTCACTCACTCACTCACTCACTCACTCACTCACTCACTCACTCACTCACTCACTCACTCACTCACTCACTCACTCACTCACTCACTCACTCACTCACTCACTCACTCACTCACTCACTCTCTCACCTACTGACTGACTGACTAACGCACTTATTCATTCACTGATGTTGTTGGCAACAACTCTCAATGTGCATCTTTTTAATGACCTGTTTTCACATCATCAACGTCAGACTTGTCTGTACATATAATCCAGTTCATTGCGTCGTCATTCTAGAAAGAGTTTTGGATATATGAAGCAACGGGCGGACGAACTACGTAAATCCCAAAGAGAGGGTATTTACTTCAAGAGAAAGAGAATGGGCTGTTTTTCAGCAGTCAATTTTTCATACACCTTAGGAAGACAAATTCCAATTTTTGATGACGCCAAAGAGGGGGAATGCAACTTTTCCCACCCCTTTTGGTCCGCTAATTTTTGAAGCAAGTAATGGGAAAGGTTAACGAGCCCGACTACCCAAACAGAAAGGCCCTGTTTAGAAAAGCATTAATAACGAGTAAAACATCTCTTCGGTGAGTTTCACTGGATTGCACCAGAAAAATAATTGGTTCCCAGATATTTTTTACTTAAGTTATACGAAAAAATATTTTTAGAGCCAGAGTATACTAAAAATTTCAGCAGTCATATGCAATTTGGAAAGACTAATATAGTCGTGAAAGTGAGTCATGTCGGCCCACGACTTATTATAACGAAAAAAATGTTTTGAGGAAACTTACGTACATACGTAAATGCGTTATCGAGATTGCAGTGAAATATGTAGCACAACTTTAACTCAGTCCATAAAACATCACATTGAAAACTTTTTGAGTGAAATCACAATCAATTTTTTTTTAAAATTAATGCAAGCAGAAGTATAAAAAGACAATATGCAAATTCTGGTGAATAAAAAACGTCATACGTAGCCCGCAAAACACCGAATTTTACACTGAACTCTGTATACTTCCGCCTTGCCTTCATAAAACCATCCACATACCAATCTGTCAAGCGACCTTTATTTTTAATGTTACAACCAAACACATACATATACAGTAAATGACCATCAAAAAAATAATTATCCCACATTCCATGAAAATCACCCACACGAAAACTGTTCCCCAGTTTACGGTAAACTTCACCTACCCCCAGTTCCTTGTAGCATTGGCTGATGCCTACCGTATTGCCTGTCCCATGTCGTCAACAAGCAGCCAAAGGACGTAGGCGTTGTTTACGCACACCAGCGGACGAGAAGGGCTGGGAAAAGTGGAATTCATCCTCTTTGGCAATTTCAGAATGTAGAGTTTGTTCCTTAAAGTATAGGTAAAATGACCTAATATTGGCGAATTCCCCTCTCTTTGGAAAGATTCCCCTCTTTTTGGAGGTTTGACTCGTCCGCCAGTGTTTACGCATGCTGCAGGAGGGTACCAGATGGAGAGGGGGGGGGGGCAGGGCGCATGGAGCTCCCCCCCCTCCCGGTCACCTCTCTGCCGCACCAACCATACATACATCCACACACTGGCGGACGAACCAATCAACCAAAGGGAGGGGAATTTCGTCAAAGATGGAGGGAATCGGCAGTTCACAGGCCATTCTACCTACACCTTAGGGAACAAATTATACTTTTTGAAAACACCTAAGAGGGGGGAATTCCACTTTTCCCACCCCTTGTCGTCCACCAGTGCATCCATACACTGGCTTACGACTCAATCCTCCGATGAATTTTTTTCCGAGGACACTGAAATTTTGCAATTTGAGGTCCTTTTACCTAAGCCTCCAGGAACAATTTCTATTTTTAATTTGAAATGTCAAAAAGGGGTGCATTCCACTTTTTTGTGTCTCCCTCGTCCGCTAGTGTATACATACATATGTACATACATACGTTCATACATATGCATTCACGAGTAAAGCCCGTTTGTCGTTTCTGCTGGCAAAAATATTGCCCAAAACGTCTGACAATGAAACATCACTAGCCTCTACTCAACTCGGTTGATACCATTGTTTAACAAAGTTTAGCATGGGGTGATGATGATTGTTTCATTATCATACGTTTTGAGCAACAACATATGGGCTGGGCTGTACATGCCAGTCGAAGGTGGCCTTTTTCATTCATCAATCCCACCACGGCAGGGCGTGTCGGACAGCTATCTCATGGCGCAGAAGTCTGCGCTTCAGTTGCTACAATATTGAACGGCGTAGCATAGGCAAGTTAGCAAAGTCTGCGCTTCGGTTTCTATAGCAGAGCATGGCGCAGTTTGCAAAAGGTAGCGGAGTCTGCGCTTCAGTCGCTACAATATTGCACGGCGTAGCATAGGCAATTTAGAAAAGTCTGCACTACGGTTTCTATAGCAGAGCATGGCGCAGTTTGCAAAAGGTAGCGGAGTCTGCGCTTCAGTCGCTACAATATTGCATGGCGTAGCATAGGCAATTTAGCAAAGTCTGCTCTACGGTTTTTGTAACACAGCACGGCTCAGTTTACATAAGGTAGCGGAGTCTGCGCTTCAGTTGCTACAATATTGAACGGAGTAGCATAGGCAAGTTAGTGAAGTCTGCACTACGGTTTCTGTAACACAGCACGGCTCAGTTTACATAAGGTAGCGGAGTCTGCGCTTTACTTGCTACAATATTAAACGGCGTAGCATAGGAATTTAGCAAAGTCTGCACTACGGTTTATGTAACACAGCACGGCTCAGTTTCCAAAAGATAGTGGGGTCTGCGCTTCGGTCGCTATAGCAGAGCACGGCGCAGCTGGCGCGTGTTAGCGAAGTCTACGCATCGGTTGCTTTAACACAGCACAACACAGCTTGCGCAAGGTAGCTGATTCTGCACTCCGGTCGCAATAAAACAGTAAGACGCAGCTTGTGCAAGCTATAGAACTCTGCACTTTCCTAACTAGAAACAGAGTATGGGCTTCGGTCGATGCAGAGAAACTATGTGCTACATATCAGCTGTTTTTGTCTTTAATTAGCGGTTAGAAAAGGATTTTTATCTCCTGATTAGTCTAAATGCTGCAGGAGAAACTACATGCGACTTTTTCCCCTTTTAATTTTGACATTCAGGAGTCATTAGTAAGCGGCTATAAAAGGCTGTCTACAAACCAGATTAATCTGATAGCTGTAAATGATGTTGAACCCAGCACTTTTAACCAGTCCCGCCGTGTGTCGGCAGAACATTCGAGAAAGATATGCAGCCACATTTAGCGTAGTGACACATTTGCGTGTACGGCCTTAGCTGACGAAGGAGGAAAGAAATTGTAAAATTCTCCCTCGTCAACAATTTCAAAAAAAAAGACTTTGTTTCTCAGGTTGCACTTGAAATGGCTTCAAAAACGGATATTTTCACCCTCTCCGAATAAAATTCGTTCTTGGGGATGGCGTTGTCCGCCAGTTATAGCTCGATCGTAAACGTACCAGTGGGACATTTTTAGGCTAACATTTGTAACCACTGGAAACACCCAATCGGATTTGCCGAACCGAACACGGCTTAAAAATAGTTTGTAATGATATACTTAATTACCGCACCACATCTAATTTTTATTTGTGTCCCAACTATTTAAAATCAATTGTTTTTCAATTCTTCAAAATTAAAAAGAAATTTTTGAATTGGCGCCGAAATAATTTCTCTGCTGTGTAAAAGGTTTACACATAATTTTGATCCGTGCCGAGAAACTTTTCCTTGGTTCGGAAGAGTTTTACCAAAAAATCACAGTCTGCACTTGTCCGTTTACGATCGAGCTATACATACGGCCATGTTCACTGCATAGTAATGGCGGATGAGCCAATCAATGGAAGCGGAAAACGTATTTACATATTTTCGATGACTTTTCATACAACCTTTTTCTTTCGAGTTTACGCGGAATTATTTTTTTTATTTATTGCTTAGAAAATTTTTCTTGTAAAGGATACCGTCAAATTTTCGTGAAATATGTGTAGGTAGCGACGTGCTTATATTTTGGCAATAATATGCACTGGCCGAAAGACCAACTCTCTAACCATTCGGGTTTTTTGAAGCGGGAACTCCCATTTTGAACGAAACTTCATTTACATCTTGAGGACGAAACAAGATTACGGAATTTTTCACCATTAAGAGAAGTTGTTGGTTCGTCAGTGGTACTACAACTAAAGAAGCGGGTGCGTGTGTGTGTGTGTGTGTGTGTGTGTGTGTGTGTGTGTGTGTGTGTGTGTGTGTGTGTGTGTGTGTGTGTGTGTGTGTGTGTGTGTGTGTGTGTGTGTGTGTGTGTGTGTGTGTGTGTGTGTGTGTGTGTGTGTGTGTGTGTGTGTGTGTGTGTGTGTGTGTGTGTGTGTGTGTGTGTGTGTGTGTGTGTGTGTGTGTGTGTGTGTGTGTGTGTGTGTGTGTGTGTGTGTGTGTGTGTGTGTGTGTGTGTGTGTGTGTGTGTGTGTGTGTGTGTGTGTGTGTGTGTGTGTGTGTGTGTGTGTGTGTGTGTGTGTGTGTGTGTGTGTGTGTGTGTGTGTGTGTGTGTGTGTGTGTGTGTGTGTGTGTGTGTGTGTGTGTGTATGTGTGTGTGTGTGAAATCTGAAAAAAAACTCTGTAATAGACCTCAGTCTATGAGAAATACATTGATTTGCAATATTTTCGGACTTTCTGGCTGACAGTGCAAAAGTCGGTGATCTCCCATCCGCTAGCAATTTCCAGTATCCAGTGTGACTAGTAATGTTCAATGGCACGACACATAGCCTAGTAGTGTACAGGGTGTCCCATCCTTAACCGCCGATGTTGACGGCTTGGCGTTTGAGTTGTACTGAGTCTATATAATTGAAACTTCGTTTTCAGATAAACAAGTCTTTGGCAATTTGTTTGACGCCTACCTGAAGCTAATTGGACGTTTGTAGCTAAACTTACAAGCAATTGAAAAAATGCCCATTTTCGGGTTTGTTTTCTTCCTTGTGTGTCAAATTTTTTCTCAAAAACACTAAACAAAAAGGCACAAAAGAGCGTAGCATCACAGAAAATATAACAACACATAATGGAACAGTAAAACGGAAACTGACCCGCTCAACTTTTGACTTGGGTACCTCCAAGATCCTAACATCGTCCCAACAACAAGGCACGGCTTCATAACCTGTGCCCATGACATTTGCACCCTTCTCTTCAAGGATAAAAAGACGTGACTCGTCTGCATTCTCAGAGCTCTCCAGTTATACGTGTTCTCTCAAATCACCCTAGAGCCAGGAGTTCAGAGGGATCAGGTTTGGCGATCTGGCAGGCCAAATTTGTTGTCTTTCTCTGCCAATAAAGGAACCGGGAATGATCTCATTGGGCCAATCTCGGGTGATACTGGCATAATGAGCCGTTGCACCGTACTGTTGCAACAACAAGCCACCTTCATAAATTCAGTCGAAACAACAGAAATGAAGTTTTTTCTAAAGAGCCAGGATGGTTCTGCAGCACGTTGTGCCAGCATCACCCCCGAGATTTGGCCAATGAGACCTTTCCCAGTTGTTGGGAGCGATGTTAGGATCTAGAGGTACCCAAGTCAAAAGTTGAACGGGTCAACTTGCTTTTTCTGTTTTTCTGTTATATTGTGTGTTGTTATATTTTCTGTGATGCTTCGCTCCTTTAGTGCCTTTTTTAGATACCTTTTTTGACAAAAATTTAGCACACAAAGAAGAAAAGAAGCCCAAAAATGGGCATTTTTTCAATTGATTGTAAAATTTGCTACAAACGTCCAATTAGCTTCTGTTAGGCGTCAAGCAAATTGCCAAAGACTTGTTTATTTGAAAACAAAATTTCAAGTATATAGACTCAATACAACTCAAACGCCAAGCCGTCAACATCGGCGGTTAAGGATGGGACACCCTGTACAATAGCTAGCGATCAAAGTGTATTTCTTCCTTATTTGGTAGTTCCAAGATTCGTTTCCGAAACTTTTTAGTGGTTTAGATGAATTTAAAACTTTTGATTTCAACAGACTTTGTCCTTTTCTTGCGCTGTTCACCTGCTTATCCGGGACACTCAAAACGGGCCGATGCTAACCGCAACATTTAACAAACTTCTCAAGAAAAAAATCGAGGAAATTTTTTCTAAACTTATAAAAAAAAATTGGGAATTTTTTTTTGTTCTGAGAAAAATCCAAAAAAACCCCTCATTCTCTCGACCGATATCACGGTGGGTGGTTATGTATGGACGTATAGCTGTGCATTCATGTCGGACTGAATACTACAAATATATGGCTGGACTACGGTAGGTTGGGTAGTACGATTGGACCATACCCCGTGTCGGACTATACCATCCAACAGGAACGTGTTGCGGGTTCGGGTCGGTTTTTCCCCAAGCCGGAGATTTGTTATATCATTCCCGTTCAATTACTTTAAATAACTACCAAATCACGTGAGGAGATTATCAAATGAAGACGGATTATCTTCATTCCCACCCCCTCTCTTCCGCGGCAGCGCTTCGGACTTGGCGTGGCTAATGGTGAGCCGAACTCCGTTTTACTATTCTGAGATGCTTACGAAAACGTATAGCAACATCATCCCAGTTTTCCGTACTAATCATGTAAAAATAATTGACCAACACCAATATAATTGACCAATTATAATTGACTAAATGTCACATTACGATATTGAATATCTGTGGAAGTAAGTTAACTCAAGTGTTGACGTTAGTCACCTGCCATCTCAGCATTGGATGACTTGACGATGCGCCTTAATAAGTAATGATATTAACCCGTTTGATTGCCGTTAATAAGCATATACTTAATCATACTGCTGACTATTTTCATCGTGTTGTACTCTCCCAATTTCTGTTTTCATTTGATATGCAAGACTTTTAGTGACCAGTAAAGTTGTTTTCCAAAGTCAAGAAAACTGGGTAAATGAAAAGTGACATGTCCGAAGTTACTTTTTCTGAGCACACCATTTATTGTCGTTTATCTATTAACTTTAACATGCTGCCAATAGTTGGCCGACGACGCAGAGCAGTAAAAACTTTATCTGTGCAAAATTTTACGCAGTACCGCAAAAAGTGAACGCAGTGCTGCTTTTTTCCCTATGCCTGCGTCAGTAAAGCGTTATCTGTTATTGCGTGCTGCTGCACTGCTACTAGCCGACGAGAAGGGGTGGGAAACGTAGAATTCCCCCCTCTTTGGAGTTTCCAAAAAGTAAAAATGGTTCCCTAAGGTGTACGTAGAATGACCTAATTTTTATCAAGTCCCTCCTCATTGAAAAAAAACTCCCCTCCCTTTGGAGGTTTGGCTCGTCCGCCAGTGTGTACTGCTACGTCGAAACAACAACTTCATAAACAACATCCACTCCATTTATCTTCTTTACAGCGGCTGTTTTTTCTGGCGCCCCAGGAGCGCCAGCAAAACACATATTATTTATGTTAATATACCGGTGTGCGTGCGTTCCGTGATAAAATTTATGTATATTTACACTTTCGTCAACTTGATATTCCTTTTTTGTTTTCTCGTTTTTTCCTTAATCATGTTTGAGTGATCTGGCACACAAACAAAATTTCATTCTCTTGCACATAATTAATATCTTGCTGACGTCTCAACATGCACGTAGAAAGAAAGATATAAATATTCCATCCCCTTACACTTCCGATTGAGGAAACAATCAAGCAAGATGAAAATGGGCGATCGTGGCTGAGACTTAATCCCAACGAGAGTATAGCTGGAAGCCCGGACGCTGGTTGATTAGCGAGGCCAATCACGATTACCTGTTGAGCGTATATGTAGAGATTGACGGGGAAAAATCATGATCATTAAACATGCTCATTAAATGGACTTGCTGAGTCGAGCGTTACCGAGTGTTAGCAGCGTCAAACACGCATAGTTACATACCCTACCTGTTTTCTAGCTAGACATACAACAAGTACCATAGACGATTTTGCTTAAGTGCAACCGTTCTCAGTTGGTTGCTGGTTATCGGGTTTGGGTTTCTTGTTTATTTATTTTTCGGTCAAAATGTTGCTTGGCGATCTGTCATGTAATCATTGAGCGGGTCCGGAAGCCAACAAACTGCCATTTCATGATTTGCATGTATGGTATATACTTCAGCACGCATGCGGCAAGGGCAGCGGATCAGACAAGTCAGTTAATTATTGACTCCGTTCATTTCAGCACCTTCAAAATATCGATTTTGTTTTCATTGAAGTGGGAAAGTTTGATATACTGACTCGAAAGTCTAGAAATAAGTGCACTCTTTTCACTCGATTCGCTTTGACTCTCCGTCATATGACAACGTTAGTTCCCCGTCACATGACCAGATGAGTCACAAAGCACGGTCGCTTGTTGCACGTAATGTTTACTAATGACGATATGCACTCGCCAAGTCTCAGTTCAGGTTTTTGCATCTGTGTGAACTAAACATGTGGGTGACACAAATTAAAACTCTGTTTGAGTTGAATATTAGGAAACTTTCAACAATTCACGCTATACGCTGAATGTAGGATAGCATGTCATAGGAAATATTCTCTGAAGTTAAATACATATACCCACCTATAATGCCACCGAAACCAACCATCCCACAATGATTCAATGTCGTTTTTTTGCCAATAATTACTGGCCGAGCGTCCCAAACCCGTTCTACAATCCACTTAATTTGCCCATGTGACCATTCTGACCCAGGCATGTCAGGGGTGGTGGGTGACCACCCTTTCATTCGATGGTATCTCACTCTTAACCACCCACCCACCAACCCCGAACCATGTCAACAGCACAGCCCGACGACCCCCAGCCGCCCTAGCCACCTGGATTGAAAGTGAACGCCGCATTCACCCCTTCCATCACGACCCTCATAGAAACGCAAACGACGCACGGAACTGAAATCTGAGCAACGGTCAGTCCATTTAAATTGATTGTCCAGTGCTGCGGATTAGTTTTGGGCCATACCAGAGGTTTTGGTTTCTCGGTCTTTAACGACATCTTAAGTGTTTTTGTGTGACTTCTTAGTTTTTAAAATTATGGAATGATATAAAATAAATTATAGTGCTGACAAACTTCTATTAGAAAATTTTGTTTGTAACATTTTGTCCTGTGCAAATGCGAATTATGGATCCACCACAAAACTGCTTCAAAAATGGTTGTTTTCAAGGTGAATTATATTTTAGGTAGCTCGAAACTCACATTGGGTTCATGAAACAGCACTTTACTGTAATAATAATTTGATTTTATCTTATTTCTCGTTTTCAAGCTAAAAATAGCTTTCATAGCAAAAAAAACTAGAAAAGTAGTAAAAACCAAAGTGGCCCTTCATTAAATCTTTGTTTTAGAGTCCCAATGTGAGCTTAGAAGCACTTAAAGTTTATTGGATCTCCAAAACAATCATTTTCGAGGTGATTTTTGTGTGGATCCATGATTCGCATTTGCGCAGGACAAAATGTTACAAACAAAATTTTCTAATAAAAGTTTGTCAGCACTATACCATTCGATCCGCTACCTCAGCTGATGGGGGGACGCCGCCGCATCTTTCATCTGGGGCTGACATTGTGGACAAAAAAATGACAGGCAGAGAGCCACATCCTCTTTAGGCGAGAATTCGCGCGCATTTTTCAGGTTCGCAGGGCCAGTGGTCTCGGGTGTCCGAGGATTTAGCTTTCCCTTTTAATGAGTCATTTTGAGTATGTACATTCGGTTAAGGTGTTGCTTTACATTGAATTGTTTTTGTTGCTCTTTACTTTCTGAAAACAGTCAGTAATCTTTTATCAGTCACTGAAATAAACATCGAACTCATATTCACACCCAGTCAAATCTAGTCTGCTGAACCGATGGAATGAAACCTAATCCTTGTTCCGTATTTGATGAGACGCGTCTGCTCGCTGCAATGGGTGATGTCCGTTTACGCAGTACATCAACATCTGGGTTGTCTCCCCACGAAACATAAACATATGGCATGTATCGATCCGATCGTAACTGATTTGGAACTGTGAACATTTTGCGGATATTTTGCTCAAAGATTTTACTTCTTGTTTGACTTTGTTTATATGGTTGGATCACGTCACCTGGTGATCATCCAGGTCCCGTCGATCTGGGTCCGCTTCCTCGTTGCAGCGTCCTCATCCATTGACATACACACATAATGTGTTCCATAAATGCAAGCGTCTAAACAAACGGTGACCACAACAGGTGTATGACGCGAGCGTACGTCAGCCACCGGGGTGGTGTTCGACTGACCACCGAGTCAAGTCAATCGGCACTCGCTGCAATCAGCCACCACCAGCGCGTAGATTCGGAGTCAGAGCGCGTGATCCATACGTCGTTGACGTCGACGTTTACGGGCACCGCGAACTAGTCCATGTGTGTTTGTGTGTGTGTTATTTATTTGTGAGTTGCACTGCACTCGGGCGAGAGCCCGACAGAGTGACTGCACAATTGACGCGGGCCAAAGTCTCCTCGACGAAGGCTTAGGGAGCGCCAATCAGAACTCTGATCTCGCGCTTCGGGGTGCCACGATATGGACTATTCATACGGCCGGCACGCATGGTGCCATGTTGCAGCGCAAAGTACGATACCCAATAGGAACACGGTACAGGGTGGTCTCAACGATAGGGGCCATGCACCCTGTACTCATGTACACATACATACACATACACGCAGCACCCATACACACAATATAATGTGCGCATATACATACAACACATATACGTACGGCAGCAGCATAACCACAATACCCCCTCATCGGCAGTGGGGCCCGATGTGTGTTGGGTGTGCCCCTCCCCTTCGCTCGATGTAGACCCCTCCTCGGCCGTAGCACGAAACCCCGTGACTGCTGCGTGCGCAGATGTGATCCGAAGGGGGAGTAGGGGGGTTAGTGCGCACTGATATATGCGTGCTGTGGCGTGTTGTTTGTGTAGGCAACGTCGTTGGCTGGTTGGTCTCGTGGTGTACAGCTATTCCCTACGACCTCCTGTTTGGCATACCAAGCCCTCAGGATAACCTTAGTCGGATATCGAATAATACTCGTACTTTCTAACAGATCCCCAATGAAATTAACTGATATATGTGCCAGAACTGAGTTCCATCATTCAACTCGGGTCCACGAGAACGTCCATTGGTATGGTGCCGCATTTACGCGAGCAGCGAGCGAGCACCAACCCGAAACAGCGCAGCAGTACGCACGCAGGCAGAACAGGGCCTCGCTCGCTCGTTCTCTCTCTCTCTCTCTATCTGCTCCGCTCAGTAGTGTTGGTTGGGTTGTGTGTTGCTCTGGTCGGTAGTTGCAGAGAGCAGCAGCCCACAGTGCTGTGTGTGTTGTCGAGTAATTTGGTCGTGTGTGTGTGTAGCAACATCGAGCAACTTCGGCAACAACCTACCAACCCGATCATGCACCCATCCTCCATCACCACCACCACCACCACCACTACCACATGTTCATTGTGTTCGATAGCGAGAGCACTGATCGGACTGCTTTTTGCTCATGCACACTCTCCGTGCACAACATTAGAAGACCAACAACAACCACAAACACACGAAACACACAGTGTTCTGCCATCAGATTCGCAGAACATCATACAACATCGGTTAATGACCACGGTTAATGGTTAACACCGTGTACTGTGTGGTGTTTGCGGTTTGAACATTAGGCCAAGTTTTATAATGCAACGTTGTTGGTGGTTGTCTATTGTCTCTGCGTGCATCAATGTTGTCAGGAAAAATAATTCAAATTGTAGATGTGGGGAATTAGTTAATGTGTTTCAACGAAAGTCCAGATCACCTGGGTCGGGATGAATCGTGCGTTATTTTCTGGCGCTTCTGTGTCTCCGAAAGTTGGGAACTGTGGTTGATGTTGGCCCAACGATCACTCTCGAGTGTCAACAACTTTCAAGAAGATCCTATCCGAGTTTTACTGGGACACCAACATTCAACTGTATTTCAAATAAACACTTTGCTCTGTTGTTCTTTCATAAGCCAGTTTATCTTCCACAGTCACACTCTCTTCTTCTGAGAATCAGAACTCCAATAAAAACCTGAAACGTTCCGGTTTCTCGCATATTGCCACCAGCTTCATTAGTTCTGATTCTTTTCTTGGCATCGAATAAACTTTGTTGTACACTCAATCTTTTAACATTAAACCATAACACATCAATCATTATTGAAAGTTTTCATATAAATCATGGTGGTCGCACTTACGTTGCTGTATTTATGTCATATCGATCCAGGTTGGCTTCTCTTCATAACGCCTACCTTTACGCTTCGCGTCATCGTGTAATGGCACCTGTTCTCTGTCCTAGCTTCTGTTTTTTAAACTCTCTCCCGAAAACTTCTGCCATTTGCTTTCAATTTTATGCCGATACGAAAAACTTACCGTAGCCACGCTCCAGTTATCAGAACACGGTTAAAGCTACGCGGTTATCTATTTTTAGAGGTTAACTTTTAAGATGGTACCATCCTGTCTAACGAAACGGACGGACGGTCCAACTGTTTATGATCGCTATCAACTCATCACAATCGGCCCCAAAGAAACACCAACGTACTTGAGTACTCATCAATTGACTTTTCGACTCTTATTATGGTGCAACTTTGCGTAATGAGTCATTCACATATGAAGGTGGAGGGCAGTGACCGCAGCCATGATGACATGATTCACTCACTCATTATTGGGTTCTCTGCTGTTTGTTCGAGTCGGCCATGCGCTCTATGGCCACCTCGACTGGCCCTCTGGATTCTATTGATCATCATACGCCCCTATTTCTGTCCATTTTCATGTGGTTTGACCACGCAACTGAGGTGCATGATGGATGTCTAATTTTAAATGACAGTTTTTTTCTTTGATGTTCATTTTGGTTCATCCCAACACTCAACACTGTTATTCTTATTTAACATCAAGTTGCAGCTTGACTTTTGCGACATGATTACTTTTTATTTCTCAATAAATTTTCCAATCATTATATCCACTGTCTATATCGTAAATCTATAACCGCTCCATACTCAACCAATAATCTTCTCCACATTGCAGGTGCATGTAATATAGTCAAATTTGCGCAATACGTCGCCAATAAAAACACTTTATTTCAACATTACATTTATATACCGTCAACCATTCACCATCACACGAACACACCCGTACAACCACACAGTCAGCTACTATGGTTCAACTTGCCACAGCTTTACCTCCTTCACCTTCGTCAATACGTCACCATCACGGGTTGGATGGCCGATCAACGTCGTCACCACCGACCTCGGTGATGGTCACCACATCTGGTGATCACCATGGTGCCATGGTGACGGCGCACCGCGACATGTCTGCCGGTCAGCATGTTGTCACCGCGCCGATCCCCATCCCTTCGGCCACCGGCCATCATCACCATTTGCCGACGTCACCGCGTCAGATCAACGATGACGCGTCCAACCTGAGGTATGGTGATTTCTGGTGTTCCTGTTTTCTCTGATTTTTATGATTTGGTTACATGGAACTTAAAATAATGGTGTTTAGAAAAACTGCAAATTTTTATATTGTTTCAAAGTTGACTCATTTCACTAATTCATTAACTCACTGCTCAATTTAACCGATCGAAACGTCGTAAACTGACGTCGAACATATTTTTATGAGGTCTAAAAAAAATTTTGAGACGTTGACTGACCAAAAAACTAAATTTCTTACTTTCAGACTTCTGCATTCGACCTCTCAACCTCTAATCACCCCTCAATGCCTGTCATTATTCGGTAGCTCACCGGTGGCCCAACGATCTCTCCATGTTCCTTCTGCAACTGTGCCTCATGCTGACGACGGTTATTTCTGGTGGGTTTAGTTTTTTTCATTTTTTTCAATTTTGCTTCAAATTTTGAATTTTTTTTCCCAGTTACATGGAATTAATTAGATGTCACATTTGATGATTTAGCTGCAGTTTTTAAATAAACATATTATAGTAAAGTCAAAGTTTTGAGGTTTTGACTAATCCAAGTTATCTGAAAAACGCTAAAAAAAGCTCAATTGATTTCAATCTTCTGCAGCTTTAATTCCGAACCTGTTGACGCTCAATCGATGGAAGTTGACCAAGCGAACGACGACGATGACGTGACGTCGATTAGCCCGCGCTCCTCTGTTGATGAATCTCAAGGATACAAGTGAGTCTTTTCCCAGAAAATCATTAGTTTTTTTGTGTTTTAATATCTCAAAGAATTTCCTGAAAATTAATGTTTTTTTTTAACATTTCCCAATTGATGAACCGTATTCCACCCGGGATCTTCATGTCATATTCATTTTTACAATTTTCGATTTTTTTATAAATGCACAAAATTATGAGAAATGGTTGACGAAAATTTCGAAACTTTTAGATCTGATGGCTCATGGGACGACATGTCGAACGATAGTGCCGATATGCCGACCACCGGTCCGTTGTGGCCGGAGAACGCATATCGGCGAGAGATGCTCGATTTGTCCATCAACAAACTGCAGGTAAAAAAACTCAACTCACTATTTTTGTTCAAACAATATTTCTAAATCAATCATTTTTGTGTGATTTTTTATCATTCTCTGTATTTTGTAGGCCATGTCATCGCGTCCGACTTCGCTGCGAAAGTCCGTGCTCATCTTCAACACGATGAAATACTTACAGGTTTGTGAAAAAGTCACTCACTCACTCACTCACTCACTCACTCACTCACTCACTCACTCACTCACTCACTCACTCACTCACTCACTCACTCACTCACTCACTCACTCACTCACTCACTCACTCACTCACTCACTCACTCACTCACTCACTCACTCACTCACTCACTCACTCACTCATTCACTCACTCACTCACTCACTCACTCACTCACTCACTCACTCACTCACTCACTCACTCACTCACTCACTCACTCACTCACTCACTCACTCACTCACTCACTCACTCACTCACTCACTCACTCACTCACTCACTCACTAACTTACTCACACTCACCTATCTGCAGGACGAACTGTCAACACAGTCATCGTTGAGCAGTCAGCAGGAAGAGTCCGGGGACGAGGATCTCGAGCTGGACCTGGCTGAGGCCGAACAGGAACACCGCGACTACAGCAAGCCGGCCACGGACTTCAGTGGTCTGTCGTTCGGTCTCGACTCGTTCAACAGCAACAACAACTGCAACAACAACAACAACGGCTGCTCTGATTTCGGCTACGGCGAAATCAACCACCATCAACAACAACAAAACATGTCGTACCTGTGGCCGAGTAGCAATCAAGGTTTGTTGGGTTAAAGATTCGAGTCTGTCAGCGTTGGTTCAAAGCTTCAAGATTCGTGGCTTCAAGCCATAGCTTCTGATTATGTTTATCGAATTCGGCGCCCACCCTAGTTGAAAGTCTGAACAACGAACAGAAACCGTCATGATTATCTTCAATCAACCTTCAAGTTGGTTAATTCTAACCTTATCCTCATTTGCAGTGCCAGTGCCGCACCCGTGGTCATCGGATAGCTCGGATCATCTGTCCACCTCGTGTTGGTCGTACAACGCCGGCGTGCAGGAGTACATGGATCAGGATGACACATCGGCCACGTTCGGCTCCTCGTCCGCCTATGATCACTCGGGCTACCTGTTCGAGGCCACCAAACGGCAGTGCGTCTCGCGCGAGATCATGGCCTCTTACGAGCTGCTCAACAGCCACAATAACAACAACAACAACAACAACGGCAACGGCAACAACAACATGACGGTGGGCAGCTCGCTCTTCAACAACAACACCACCACCACTACGTCCAATACGGGTATTGAAGGTCGCAAGGAGTCGACGACGCCGGCGCGTCAGCAGAGTCAGTTTGGCGGGTTCTTCGATCCGCTGTATCATGAGGGTCTCAACGACATGGACCTGCTGGCCACACTTGGTCTCAAGGACATGTCGCACACGTTCATGCATGAGAGCGCGTAGGTCGTGTCGACGATGATGTTGGTTTGCACGGGAGGTTTGGCTACCCAATGTTTCAGAGTTATAACACTTACTCGAATAAAAGTGTGCCGAAATTAGTGCCGTAAGTAATATGAACTTTTGACAGCCAGACCTCCTCCCATTGTAGATATGGTTTGACGTTGGTGTCGTCGCGCGCCCTACCGGAGCGTTCGGTCCAATGAAATCGGTATGACTCGTCTCAGCTAAAAACGTTTAAAGATAGTTAAAGTCCGATCACGCTTGACCGCACGCCCACCTCTCGCATTGAACGTGTGGAAACTTGTAACTTCCCTGTAGAACTGTATTTGCTCTAACTCTCTTGTCGCTCGTTCGCGCTTTATATTTATCTCTGTAAACTAATAATAATACATACCAATAACCGGTAATTCCAAGTACGTTACGTTGTGCGTATATAAACTACTTCCCTGGGTAACACTACGCCAAGTGTTGTCCAAAATCCTTCATTATTGTTACAAATTAAATACAACCAATCGTCTACGAAATACAAATCAGGGCCTAATTATTATTTCACCGTTGTTTGTTATTCGTATATTTTTGTATGTTCTTAGATGAGCTGCCGTGTTTGGCCGTTTGACCGCGGCGCGCGCAGCTTCATGTGGCTGTCACTCGACGTCTACGCGTGTCCGCCCGCAGCACAATGCTCGCTTCGCGGTCAAACTGCCAAGCAACGCGCCGCCACTGTACATTTTTACACCGTTGCTTTCCACTTTGCTCTTCGTGAGTTAACCTTCCGGTCAATGCGTGCGCGCGCGCGCCATTCTTCTCTCCATTCTGCTGGGCGCAAACCAGCACCGTCGAAAAACTTTAAACGAACGCTATCTCATCATGTTATTTGTGAAACATCACCTTTATACCTGTGCGTTACTTAGAATACGTTGTATCGCGTTTCATCGCAGAATAATCCCCCCTATACATAGTTGTGTGTCTTTTTCTCTTCATATATAACTGTGGTCAAGATTCAAGATACCGCGGCCGCCTGCATTACGGTAATCGAACCGAGATACAGTAAGAACTACCGTAATATTTTTTCAACTTCATTTACGGTACTCGTTTCGGCTTACGTTATTCAGACAGGCCGTCGGTATTGCTGGCACTCGGTGATAATGACGAGTCGTGTATAATATTCTAACATGTGTTGACGGTATTTGACAAACTGGTAACCTGATGTTTTATACGCTATAACACACGCATGCCTGAAGTTGCGCCGAGCGAAGCGCCGAACGAAGCGCCGAACGAAGCGCCGAAATTCATGCATAAGGTTGTGTTATGGCAGGTGAGACGAATTTGTGCCAGTTTTGAGCTTGATATCATGTACCCCCTTACGCCCCCAGACCCCGCGCCATGTTTCAATGTCAACCAAATAATCCAACTGTGACATGTGTATACAAGTTTTGTTTAGATCGATTATAACTATTCATTTGCTGAACAGAAATTTTTATTGCGTGATTGTATTTAACCAACTCACTCTCGTCCGTCAAACACACACAACCGAGTATATTATTATGACAGGCGTTCACTTTTGGGTACGAACATAATGTTATAATATGCGTTGATATACTTGATTATTTCACACACTATGCGGTGCCAATTTGCATATAGAGTTCTTTATATCTACACACCTATTCAGTCGCTCCTTGTATGATGTTTTTGCCAATCACACTCACATCACCTGTTTTTTATTGGTTTTCTATTCCACAAAATCTGGTAAACTGTATTTTCTCTACCGACGAGAAGTCGCCGGCCGTTTCGTTTATCAAGGGACGGCCGCTAGGTCGTTCCCTTAATTGTTGCTATATTTCGTTAGGCTACCCTTCTCACAATTTTCGCGCTCTCACTCACTACACACACAGGTTCAAAAATGTTTGTTAGATTTCTCCGAAAACATATTTTCGGCGTAATTTTTTTATTTTTCGACAAATTCGCCCCGTTCACAACCACATTTAGCAATGCTGTATGTTTTGCACATAATTATACAATTTTTTGGGAAATTCAATCTGCACACCGCAATTAGTCCTGCACGCACAAATCTGCCCGCGTCCCAAAGTGTCTAACTACTTCAGTCCGGAATAACGTCCCAATTTTTTCTCACATTTTTCGGTTGCGCGTGCGAATTTTGTGATTTTTTGGCTGAAATGATTAATTTTGATGAAAATGTCAATTCTTAAGTTATTTGATCGTATTGTCAAAATTTCGCAAAAATCGCGCTTTTGTACCAACGCCCCCCAGTGTTTTGTGATATCTTCATTAATCGTTGATATACTATATAATTATATTTGTATAAGGAGTATGTTGTATAATTCCCGACGCTCTACTAAGCTTTATTATTATGCTCTCTCTAGCTATGATGTTCCAATTCGGTAGGAGCTGGTGTTCAAGTGGGAGTCGAACAAAAAATCATTTTCTCAAAGAACGCGAATTTTCGGAATTTTGTGATAATTCTGAAATTTCTCGCGCTCCCGCTTCCCACCAGCTCAATTACTTAGAACAACGGTTACGTATCACCAATCAGCTTTGTATTCTCCCTCCTTCCCCCCAAAAACATGCCTCCCCCTCAACTCAGTCCGTGTGAACAGCAGAAAAACGGCTAGAAATTCTGGGTATAAATATTCTATTCTGACTCTGCATTCTATGTACAGGCTTTGTGTTGGATTCTACTTATGATTCGGTGACTTTCGGCTGGTTTTTTCGGATTTTAAGAGAAAAATTAGTTTTCGCCGAAAATTTGAAATTCGCCGAAAAATCGAAAGTCGCCGGAAAAATTTCAACATCTTCCATCATTAGCTTCCGCTTAGATCAACGACGCGTGTACAATGTACATTTATATCATTCGATCCATCACCACCAAGTCACTGATTGATTCCGTGTGAAAAATTAGCCAATGTTTTCCAGAAACTTGATTATTTCCTGATTCTGCGCGCTGTTATATCATCATCAAAAAACCACCAAATTCTCAGACGTGTAGTCATTTTCATGTTCGCCCGAATTTTTGTACGATACGTTTCATTGTTCACCGATGTTTCATTGTCTGAGAATGAAGAGGATCGTTTTCCAGCCAATCAGCGCAGAGTCACACGGTTCAAAATGTGTATCTCTATGCTGATTGGCTGAAAACAATTTTCTAGTTCGGGCACAATTACCATGTGATATGTATACAGAAATTGAGGTCTCTGAACGCAATGTGTGTGTGTGTTATTCTGAAAAATCTTGGAAAACTGGAAATTTCCCGGAAATTAATTTTTACCGAAATTAGGAAAAATCAAAATTTTCCCCGTTTTCAACACACATTGCCGACAGCCGATTTCTCTTTATTGAACTGAAATCGATTCCGTCTATATTACATGTACACTCAATCTTCACGGATACTAAGGAAAATATTAATTACAACCATGATGAGGAAAAAATCTAAAAAAACGAAAAAATTCCAATCAATTATCCATGAATTTGAGCCTCATTGGGTGCGAATCAGCCAAAATGCGTACATTTTATAGAAAATACTGGGTATTTTTACACTGCGTTAATCTTTACTTGTCGATTGATTGATATAAATATGCATTATTCGAGTTGGTCTGGGACGATGAGCTACTCAAGTACATAGCCGCACAAGCCTAAGCCTAAGTCAAAGTCTATGCATAAACCTAAGTCTAAGCCTAAGTTGATCCCATACTGACCGCCTATGCCCCCCCCTGGTATATCTCCAAAAATCCTGGTGTTCCCCCCTTACTCACTATCAATATTCATCATCATCATCTGTGTTTCATATTAGTGGTCTATACTTTTTGCATTAACCAGTTGCGACTCTCAAACTTGTGTTGTTTCAATTTATTTTTTGTTGTTGTTTTAATTAGGGTTTTTGTTAAGCAATTATTGGCGTTAGATTATCCTCCTCCCGTCTCTAATTACCGAAGCGAGTCATTAACGTTTGTTTCTCGATTTATAGCTGTTAAAAATTATTTTTAATGTTTTTGTTGTTTTTTGCGTGTAAGATTTAGTCCGAACATCATTCATCTGTTGTTAGTTAACCCGCTACTTCAAATCAACCAAATGTTTCATTTTTAATACAGTCCTATATACAGGCCCAATTCACCACTCATTACACCCAGGCTAAGCGATTTGCCCTGTTTCATCAAGGTGAAATACTATTACTGATCTCCTAATGTTTCATATATTGTTCGACAGCCCAACCACTATTCCGTGTAGCAAAATTTCGTGTAAATTTTTCCCACCCTCTCATTTCATACCTACAAACTTGTCATTTCTTCTCAGTTTTATGTAGAAAAATCATTTCGTCCCGCCTCCTCCTGAAGTCTATGTGTTCTATTTATAACCAAAATATTAATTTGTTTTACTGTCGGTGGAGGGTACAATTAATTATTCACTGCAAATTTACATAGACTATGTATTTTCCGTCAACTATTTTCCAAATTTGTAGAAATGAACGAACTACTTTTTGTGTCAGTCGCGTATGCAAGCTTTCAGAATTTTTTGCGCTTTTTGATACGTAATTTGTACATTTTGTTCTCTGCATTCGGTTAGGCGATGTGATATAATTATTTTGAGATAATCCCCCAATTCGGCCCACTTCCCTTGACTCCGCCCCTCAAGCGCCCGTTGCGTTGCTTTGTGTTCCAAAATTCAGTTCCCCATGGGTAGCTCGCACAGTTTTTCGACCTTCATTATTTCATTACGCTAATAATACGACTTTCCAACTATAGAGATTATCCCACTCCACAATTCCTCACAAACATTTACATGGTGTATTACGAATGAGCCTTTATTTATCAATTTTGTTAATTTTATGGGGATTATCACACGGGGGCGTGACTTGATGGTGATTGGCTGTGGACTGAGAGTCTAGCTCCGCCCACTTGATTGTCGTCGACTCCGCCCCCTGTTCATTATATTCCATTATCTCAGTCTCAACGAAACGCCGCTAGTCGGCATCGACATTTTCCAGTTCTTAACCATTATAATTTTTACGATTTTATTGTTATTAATAATTATTTTTTCTGTTTTTTTGTGAATTAAAAAAAAATTCTACCAACCAAGCATTTCCGACGCGTGTGTTTGTATATTCATTCGTCGATTTTGATTTTTTTTCTTCATATTTTCGGCTCAATTACTATTAGCAGTTGACTTTTTATTATTGTAAGGTTATACAATCCGATTTTATACATTTTTGTTTTTGACGCGGCTTGTTCGGTGAATTTTCGGCGAATTTTGATCAAAACACAAAATCTAGGAAAAAACTCAAAATCACCGAAAAATCACCGCCATTCCTCAGAAAAGGCCAATAATGCACCATTGAATGCGTTTTGCCAATACACCCATTCAAATAAAGCCTATCCAGAGTTTCTTGTTTCTCAAAATTGGCGCGCAATTTGAATTCAAAATATGTTTTGGAACAAGAAATCCTGATCAAGCTATACAAATGTACACACACTAAGATGCTAACCGAACCCGCTAAATATTGCGCTCATCCATGGGTCACCACCATTTTCTTACAACATTAATACACAATCCTTTTATTATTATTACAAATCTATCGTACGTGCTCTATTGAAACACGGGGCGATATGTATATATATTACATATAATGGTCGTACTAAACTATATTACATACACGGACACACACACTCGCAGCCTATTATCCACATTGTAAAATATAGAAATAAATTATATATATTCCCCAAATCCTTAACGCTGATTGGTCGATACGCATAACCGCTCGATTTCTTTGAATATTATTACTTTTTATTAACTATTATTTCTCACATCACATTTATGTACTTCGAGTCATTCAGAGAATTTTCTTGATTATCTTGCGCGCAAGCCCCGCCCCCCTACATCCGCCCGCCCGCACACGCCCCGCCCCTTTTTTTCTTCGTTCCCGACGTGAACACTGCTGATTGCGTGTTAATTATGGTATAAATATACATATTTGGATTATCCTACTACTCATTTTATGAATTCATTTGTTGCACTGTTGCAAATATCGTTTTATTATATGAGATCTTCGGACACGATACGGACGTTTTACTGGAATAAAACTGACAAAAATTATAATTATCATAGTTGATGCGGGATTGATTAATTGAATAATTAATAATACAATAATTAATAATTATCATAAAAGTTATGGAAAAAATATATCAAATAATCAGCTGAAAAAATTTCAAAAATTAATAATCGCATATCAGTAAAAAACTGTGGATATGTGGTCTCCGGACGTTTGAAACTGACAAAAATTTCAACAAAAATAAATGATGCAGGATAGATTAGTGGAGGAAGGAATAAAATTATCAAATCAGATTCATTAATAAACCAAAAATGTATAAAATGAATAAAAAATAGTGTGACATTGCAGTTTGACTTGCAAGATTGCGCGCCTCAATTTCTGAGTAGCGAGAAACCTTGCATAGGTTATACGTGTTGTGAAAAAAAAAAACATAAAATAATATGGAAGACGACAGGATGGGAATATATGGAATTTTAGTGAGCGAGTGAGTGAGTGAGTGAGTGAGTGAGTGAGTGAGTGAGTGAGTGAGTGAGTGAGTGAGTGAGTGAGTGAGTGAGTGAGTGAGTGAGTGAGTGAGTGCGTGAGTGAGTGAGTGAGTGAGTGAGTGAGTGAGTGAGTGAGTGAGTGAGTGAGTGAGTGAGTGAGTGAGTGAGTGAGTGAGTGAGTGAGTGAGTGAGTGAGTGAGTGAGTGAGTGAGTGAGTGAGTGAGTGAGTGAGTGAGTGAGTGAGTGAGTGAGTGAGTGAGTGAGTGAGTGAGTGAGTGAGTGAGTGAGTGAGTGAGTGAGTGAGTGAGTGAGTGAGTGAGTGAGTGAGTGAGTGAGAGTTTTCTATAACTTGAGAAATTATCGTATCAAGTGAACAGCTGTTTCACTGTTATCATATGCTTAACTTTACTGGTTTCTTGCTCGTAAGTTTTTTGTATCGGAAACCAAAGACTGACGACAAAAATTATCAGGATGTTTGAAGGTTTATTGGTTGGTTTGTCGTGGATGACTGTCATTGAAGCCTGTTTCCAGTATCGATGAATACCAACAACAACAACCACCACTACAACAACAACAACCACTACAACAACAACAACAACAACAACAACAACAACAACAACAACAACAACAACAACAACAACAACAAGAAAAACAACAACAACAACAACAACAGCAACAACAACAACAACAACAACAATAACGACAACAACAACAACAACAACAACAACAACAACAATAACCGCAATCCATTAACACTATCGGTCTGACAGATTTTCAACGACGGAGCGTCACTCCCAAGAAGCCAATAAAAGTTACGGTAATCCAGGCGATCACTTACTTTATAAAAAATATTATTGCTACTAAATGCTGGTCATTAAGTGAAAAGATTTTCAGCGTAACCGAATTTCCTATCGCAGTTAAACTGGAATTGCAGATGGAAATTTGTTTAACAATGGAAATTATCTCTTCCTTCTATTTCTCCCCCCCCCCCTTCCAAACCGCCATTTCATTTGTTCCTTATGTAAGACAGCTGTTGTAGAAAAAACTCTGGTCAGATGTCAATCTACGATTCTGCGAACTGATAACCACGTTACGATCCCGCATATGTTGTTGTTGTTGTTGTTGTTGTTGCTGTTGTTGTTGTTGTTGTTGTTGTTGTTGTTGTTGTTGTTGTTGTTGTTGTTGTTGTTGATGATGATGATGGTGTATTACTTTTATTGAGACATAGTGAGTAATAGTTACACGTTTGATTAAAACATTGATTTTTAAACGATTCGAGAGAGTATTGAAAACATGATTTCCAGCGACAGCCACCGCAGCAGAAACTATATGATTAGTTGATCACTGACCGTTTACGTTCCACGTTACGTTTATGTTTTCTTCATGTTAATATTCCTACACTGGAGATGAAGTTCTGCCAAAATGACCAGGTAACGACAGCCACTGTAACTGTTATTGGACTGGGAAACTTTTTGTTCATGTTACGGGCTGACTATAAGTTCTAACTTTCATACTTAGCACAGGCAAAACTTTGGTCAATTCATTGGGTACTGAAAGCCAACGAAACTACGAAGCTGTCTGTACGCTCAGGTTTCATCTCAATCAGAAGATTACAGAAAAGTTATCGCAATGCATAGAAAGAAAGAAAGGCCTGATGTATTACGGACCCTTATATGCAGGCACAAACAAAATTCAAAAAACCATCTTAAGCAAGAATGTTCATATTTTTTCAAAATCACATTGAAGGGAAAATTTGACCAAAATTTTTAACGGCTAAAAAGCAGTTGGATTCCAAGCCCCACGACAAAACATTCTGACTAGAAATTATCACTGGATAGGTTGTATACGAAAGTTTGTGAGCCTTTCTCAGGCTGACTCCGAACGTCTCATCAATGTCAGTTTCCTCAGATCTCTATTAACATTTGCACTCAACTCGTATCGTCATCAACACCCCATGGCTCACTCAACATCGTTTCCAACAAACATGACCGGGAATGATTGCCAAAGTCTGGCTCTTCAGATCAAGCCAAAATCTTCAAGCGACGGTCTGGAATCGGTACGCTCACTCACTCACTCACTCACTCACTCACTCACTCACTCACTTACTCACTCACTCACTCACTCACTCACTCACTCACTCACTCACTCACTCACTCACTCACTCACTCACTCACTCACTCACTAAATCACTCACTCACTTAAATTCACTATCTTACTGACTGACTGACTGACTAACTGACTGACTGACTGACTGACTGACTGACTGACTGACTGACTGACTGACTCACTCACTCACTCACTCACTCACTCCTTCACTCACTCACTCATTCACTCGTTCACTCACTCAGCTGCCGCACTACAAGGGCATTCTAAGTCGAACTGACGTGGAAGATAGACTTCGTTCGACTGAAGTTCTGGTCGCCCTTTACCACTCCACTGATGGTGAGGGCGACTCACTTCCTCTGACGGTCGTCACGCGCAATTTCGGTGAGTCAGGGAGTGAGTGAGCAAATGAGCGAATGAGTGAGTGAGTGAGTGATTGAATGAGTGGTTGAGCGATTGAGTGAATGAGTGAGTGAGTGAGTTATGTAAAAATATGTATTTGACTCTCAGACGGCTCACCAGTACCATTTACTCATCGATCCGTGCAAAAAGTAACCGATGGTTCGCAAAAGCGGTTGTATGCCATAAATGGACAACCGGCCGTATTTTACAAGTATTAGCTCACTCACTCACTCACTCACTCACTCACTCACTCACTCACTCACTCACTCACTCACTCACTCACTCACTCACTTACTCACTCACTCACTTACTCACTCCCTCTTTCAATCACTCACTCATTCACTCACTCACTCACTCAATCACACACTCACTCACTCACCCACTCACTCACTCACTCGTTCACTGACAGCTCACTCGTGCAACTCGTCTACCAAACTCAAGCCAAGCAGTCGCTTTTGGCACTGAAATCTGCGTCATTAAAGTTACGAGGAAACACGGAGAAGCCAGTTTGGAGACAGTGAAAAATATGTAAAAAGAAGTTAAACAAAAAGCTTAACTACAAGAAGTGGATAATCGATAAAACTGGCCTACAGTCTGTGACAGTTTGTGTGATCATTTAAATAAAACTAACGAAAAATAATAAAGGAAAACTGACCAAACTGTTTGTTTTCTGATATATTTAGAGGCAAAATAGAACAGCCCGTATTTACATGAAACAAAAAATATTGTGCCAGTGCTAACCAGCACAGAAATGACATTCTAGTTTGAGTTTTATGTATAATTATCGGCCATAACTAATTAGGTTGTGAACAAAAAAGATATCATTCTGAATCATAATGATCTTTCGTGTTGTATTTTTCTCTCCTTCCTGGCTAACAGGAGGTGCTGTCAGGTTTATCGCTAATGAACCATATAATGAAACCTTTTCTTCATTTTGTTACTATACATATTATACTGATTTATACATCGCTCCGTTTGATAAATTCGAATGAAATTGGTTGATTGATTGATTGGTAAAATACAAACATGTTCATCGGAATGAGTGTACCTACAAAAAAAGAAAAGATAAAATGAGGAATATGCGGAATGAATAAAAATCCGTTTCGGAAGTGCGTGGTAATTCTTGAGAAAAAATGCCTTTTTTCAAACGATCTTAACTTGAAGAATGACAAATTCTATTCAAACTTAAAATAAAATGTCAATTCCCATCCGTTTATCAGTCTTTTCAAATCCGTAAAACGCAACATTGAATCAGACCAGTGTGTATTCTTGGTTTATGCACTAGCGGAAGAGGTGAGTGAAAAGTGGAATTCCCCCCTCTTTGGCTGTTCAAAAAATAGTTTGTTCCCTAAGGTGCATGAAAAATTACCTAATTTCTGCTGATTCCCCCCTCTTTGGAGAGATTTCCCTCCTTTTGTAGGTTTAGCTCGTCTGCTAGTGCGTACTTGACCCATGCTCTTTCCTGATTCGTCAGATTGAAATTTTGAATTTGGAATGACCTTTGAGAATCAACATTTGAACTGGCCAATCAGCAATGATAATTCTATTTACACGTCTAACTGTTGTAAGGACTACAGCATAATAATTTCCAATAGTTTTTATTTACATACCTTTATTTTTTATTGTTTGTTATTGTTTTATTCAAATAATTATTAACTAAATTTTCGCTGCGAGACCAACGCTGCTTATGACAAATCTGCGGATTGTTTGATGTTACTTTGAATGATCCGGCTGGCGGTGCCGCAATATTTCTTATGCTGGCAAATGAAAAGGTTTTGTAAGAAAATAGAATCCAACGGTGCACTGTAACAGCAGTTCTTGAAAAAGAGCGATGCCGCGAACCGTGCCAATCCCGTGATATGCGTATGTTTGTATTGATTGAATTTCGGCGTTCATTTTGGCCTCGAAATCGTGCGTTGACCTTTTCTTCATTATTTAGCGGCTATTTTTATGCGTTTTATGTAGATTTTTTTACGTGAATTTGTTGCCAAAATCGTGGAAACCATGCTGGAATTGGTGGGAAACTTTTTTCCATTTAAAATTGTTGTCAAAATTGAGAAAATTCGATTTTTCGAATTATGGCATTTATTACTCTACGTTCCCGTTGTGGTTTCTTCTCTTTAGACTAGCAAAACCGTTGATAAAAAGCAACTCCTCTGTATTCCCATTCCATGAAAATAATTATTTTAAATCCTCATATAAATGATGAAAAATCGAATTTCAGGTTTCCAACCAATTTTATCATCCCTGATTCCGATTCTGAGCCGAAAGCCCTTATTCCCTAACAAAAATCACAACCAGTCGCTTCGTCGTCTCATTGAATGAACAGAATGAAGCAGCACACGAAGCGAAGCGCCTCGCCGGCCAGTGATTCTTCACGTCAGAAGCGTCTGAATATTGCCGAAAGCGATGATGGTGGGTTTCAACTTTTTTACATTTCCACATTTTTATTCTCTATATTTTTGTTGATTCAAAGAGTTGTATTCGTTTCTAGAGACTCTCTAGGAGTCTTTTTTTCAATCTGGGGTTAGGAGCTTGGGGGTATTTTTATCACTTTGGGGTTCGGGGTTAGCGGGGTTATTTTTATCACGGGCCTTTTTTGCACTGCAGGTCACTTACGAGCGCAAACTTATGTTCTCTGTATCATTATCTTAACCTTAATACGCTAAGCTATAATTTAATCTTTAATTATTAATATTGTTTCATTTGTAATAAAAGAATAATTATTATTAATCAATTTTCAATTGCAGATGAAGTGGTTGTGCGGCTGATGATACCGGCGTCCGTGGCCGGTGCGATCATCGGCAAGAAGGGTGAAACGCTCAAGCAGATCAAGAACGAAGTCGGATGCAACATTAAAATGTCTCGCAACGAGGACGGCATGTACCCGAGTTGGTGGCCTGTTTTTCTTTATCATTATTTTTTTGTATTTATGTAATTTATCTTTAATTTTTGTAACTTTCCCGATCAACCTGTTACCTTATTCCAACTACTCCTCCACTAATGTATGACCAATTCAATGATCGAGACAGATAAAAATGGAAAACATTAAGAAAATCTGGAAATTTTCATCTTCCACTGAAATGTCATCTGTGATAATAACCAGTAGAGTGGCAATTTATCTATTAGGTTCATTGTTTTTTTATTCCACTAATTTCAATGAATCGATGACACGTTCCAACGTTAAGAAACAATTTTGTTACCTCTGTAATTTTTCTTTTCCGTCTACCCATATGATGACGCAAATCTAGATGACGAGTCATAAATTACCATTCATCATTGCTGACAAACCGAGGCATTTGTCTGATGGGAAAGCGACTGGAAATAGGCTGAACAATTCACATGATAAGTTACTTGATAGTTGACCATTGAAGCGGTGATTGACCATGTCAGTAACATTTTGAACATATCAACGAAATTATGAAGAATATGCGATTATGGAATTACGTCGAAAACCAGTTGAACTGGCAATTTACCAGTCAATCAGGTAGTCACTGGCAATTTACCAGTCAATCAGGTAGTCAGTCAGTATGTCAATCAACCAGTCAGTACTCCCGAAATTCAGTCGGTCAATAATCTGTCAATCAATCAGACAATGAAACATTACATCATATATTATACCTAATTATAGTGTTCTTTTTTCATTTCATTAGGGCCAGGCCCAAGACATACAATAGCAGGAGTACGCATGACAAATGTATTGTATGACCATGAATCTGCAAAAAATTTAATAACATTATAAATATTATTTTTTCCGATCAACCTGTTACCTGATTCCGTCTACTCCTCGCTAATGTATACGGCACTGACTAAAACCTCCTTCGGAAAACCTCCTTTTGAAAACCTCCTCGAGAAAAAGTCCTCACAAAAGGAGGTTTTAGTCTTTTTGCTCAGAAAACCTCCTCTCGAAAGGAGGTTTTCTGGCCAAAAAGACTAAAACCTCCTCTGGAGGAGGTTTTCTCGAGGAGGTTTTAGTCAATTTTTCAAAATTGACTAAAACCTCCTCTGTGTATTAGATACGTCGTGAGGAGGTTTTCTTTGTAAATTTGACTAAAACCTCCTCACTGTATTTGATAGGCAGAAAAGGTCATACTGAGGATGTTTTCTAGTCGAGTTGTGTCATGAATATTTGAGGAGCTTGTCTCGAGGAGGTTTTGTTTTGACGAAAAGACTAAAACCTCCTCTAGAAAACCTCCTTTGGTGGCGGACGGTAAAATTTGTTAAAAGGGATAAATAGATGGTTTAGTTCATTTTAAACAGGTAAAAAAGGTACAAAATGGAAATATAACATGTCCCTTAGTCAGAACCTGATGTTTCATTGCATTTGAAGATTGATAGGTGTTACATTCGTTTTGTTTATCTTCCGCCACCATGTTCACTGCACTGCTATGTACTGATAGTTACGTTCTTAACTGAGTTTCTATGTCAGCGAACACGGTGTTCCATGGCCTAGTGGTTAGTACTCAAGTTCACTAATCCAAAGTTTCAAAGTTCGAATCTCAAGTCATGGTGTACCGAACGTTTAATCATATGTTCGTCGAACTGAGGTGGTGGGTACGATTCCTACTGGGCGCACCAGTTTTGAATTGAAATTGCGCGCCAAATTTTTTTGACCAACAAGAAATCCTGGATAGGCTATAATGAGTAGAAAGGTTGTGGTTCAACTTTTACAAAACGTGTACTGTGTCGTAAGAAGATCAGATTCTTTCATGTATAAATACAGGGTGGTCCAAACAATGCCAACACTTTGGTGCGGAATATCTTTTGACACAGGTGCCCGATTGAGCTGAAATTTTCAGGGATTATTACCAACATACTAAAATATATAAACCTATGTTATCTGAGAGATCGGGATATCACAGCGGCCTCATTGCGTGTAAATTTGCACATAGAAAAAACCGCGTGCATGAAGTATTTTTTTCACTTATCAGGGTAAATATCAAAATTAGCTGGTTGAGCAAAGTTCAATGATTTTCAGGGTTTCCTCTAAACACTGGCGGTCGAGCCTATTCTCCAAAGGGATGGGATTTTTTTTTCAAAGAGGGGGAATTTGTAGTTTTGAGCTTCTTTCACCTTAAGGAACAAATTCTACTTCTTGGAACTGCCAAAGAGAGGGGAATTCCACTTGTTCGTTCATCCCTCGTCCACTAGTGCCTCTAAAACCTTTTGAACCTCCAATTGGGTCTTCCGTCATAATTTTTTTCTTCGGTTATTTAGTTTTTGCATAGACAATAAAATGACTTTTTTCAGCTTAACAGAAGAAACTGACAGTCTTGAGCAGAAAAATTTAAAACCACGTTGAGTTTACCAAAATATAAAGCATAGAAATATGATAATTTCAATTAGAACAGTTTTCTGTAAATTTATGTTTCATGTCAAACGTACATACATACATACTGTATCATGCTTTGTGATGCATATCTTTTACAGGGTGTCCCAGCGAGATGTGTTGATTGACTCTTCAATAACTTTTTGATAAATCCAGATAAAGACGCGAAATTTCATATGCTAATAGCCAGGGGTGGGCCGGGTTTTTCGGCACTTTGCAGGGGGTGGGGGGGGTAGAATTTCGAAATCTCAGTTTACCCCCCCCCCCCCACCCCGAAAAGTGGGGGGGGGGGGGGTAAGGTCGGGTAGGGGGTAGAAAAAAATTTTTTTCGCAAAAAAACCTAGTTTTTTGCTTGTTTTTGCTAAAAAATCTTCTATTATAAGGTATAAACATCACATGTACCGGTTTTTTCAGGTTTTAACCAAGAAAATTGACCCAGAAAACGTGTTTGTTCGAAAAAAAATTCTCACAGCCAAATTTTTTTGAAAAATGAGCCTCAAAATCGAGGTTTTGAGGCCGATTTTCTCAAAAATTTCGAGTATGGGGGGGGAGGGGGTAGGCGACCTAAATTTTTGTCTAGGAGGGGGGGTGCTACCCGCCGACCCTGAAAAGTGGGGGGGGTAACCCCCCCCTACTCCCCCCAGCGGCCCGCCTCTGCTAATAGCACAACATTTGTCCGATAAGCTGAAAAATCGATTTTTTTGTTAGGTTCAGGATTGCGGGTTTAACAGCCGATACAGCAACATATAATACCTGTGAAATTTCATAAGCATTTTCACCGAAAAAAATCATACAAAGACCGATTTTTTTCGTTTAAAATTGAGTCAAACAGCAGGATATATATACTTCATGAGTCAGCAATTTTTCAAACTCTTTAAATTCGTACGTAGGCCCAACGATCATCATGACCCAATCGATTTCACTTGAGATTTTATCAGGTGTACACCAAATTTATTTCAAAGAAAACTTCAAGAATTCGAACAAATGAACAAAAAGATTAGCCTAGACTAATCAAGATTGACTTAGGTTAATCAAGATTAGCCATGGGCATACTTATACACAACGAAAAAACATTAACCTAAGGTAATCTTGATTAGCCGGGATTTGAACGTGTGTGGGGCCATTGTTTTTCAAATCTAACCTAAAGTATTTATGCAAAATTTATTCATCTTGAATTGATAGTTCTTCTTGGCTGCTTCAAACGATCAAATGACCAGCAGGGTTCGCTGGCATAAGAACGTGTTGCATTGCAATCAAACGCTCTGTTGTTTTTTTAGACACTCGTCGTCGTGTATGTACATATGTGTGTGAGTTGAGTGAATGAGTGAGTGAGTGCATGAGTGAGTGAGTGAGTGAGGAAGAGAGTGCGTGAGTGACTGAGTGATTGGGTTATTGAGTGAGTGAATGAGTGAGTGACTGAGTGAGCAAAATGGTAGATTGATAAAGTTTATCAACTACAGTTATTATTGGCTACATTTGAAGACGGATCAAATTTGGTGGTTCAGCGGGGCTTTTCGCATGTACATGGTATACACACAGTATATATTTAAGATATGTAGCTTAGCACTAAGCACTAAAAAGAATGACGCGCATTCAAACCTCCTGCCTCAGTGAAACTGTTATGTAACTTTTCAGAGTGAAACAGAAACTCTCTATGGATAAATTCAATTGACAGTATGATCAAACAGCGACCATGATTTAGATTTTGAGAGTAGAATACAGTACATACAGAATAGTATATTTATCAGGAAATGAATTGATAGTACGGATAGAGAACAATAATATGGGTATTTGTATAAAACAATGTCAAGTAATTTGTGTTCACCCTTCTGATAATATACTAATTTTCCGATCTACAAAAAAAATCGAACACTGATTCGGATCTACAAACAACTGCCATTCATGATGAATGATTTTTTGCATAAAGACTTTAGTTAAAAGTAAAGCTTAAACAGGGTTTCTTTATAGCCCAAAAAAACTTGGCGCGCAGTTTGAATTCAAATTTAATTTTTGGCACCTTCTCAAAATTTCAAGATTTTTTTTTTCACATGTATTCTTGTAAAAGTCGAAACGCCACCTCTGCAGGAATCGAACCCACCACCTCTGTTCGACGAACAGATGATTAAACGTTCGGTACACCATGACTTGAGATTTGAACTTTGAAACTTTGGATTAATAAACTTGAGTACTAACCACTAGGCCACGTAACACCTTGTTCGCTGACATAGAAACTCAGTTAAGAACGTAACTATCAGTACATAGCAGTGCAGTGAACATGGTGGCGGAAGATAAACAAAACGAATGTAACACCTATCAATCTTCAAATGCAATGAAACATCAGGTTCTGACTATGAGAGAAGTTTTATTTCCATTTTGTACCTTTTTTACCTGTTTAAAATGAACTAAACCATATATTTATCACTTTTAACAAATTTTACCGTCCGCCACCAAAGGAGGTTTTCTAGAGGAGGTTTTAGTCTTTTTGTCAAAACAAAACCTCCTCGAGACAAGCTCCTCAAATATTCATGACACAACTCGACTAGAAAACCTCCTCAGTATGACCTTTTCTGCCTATCAAATACAGTGAGGAGGTTTTAGTCAAATTTACAAAGAAAACCTCCTCACGACGTATCTAATACACAGAGGAGGTTTTAGTCAATTTTGAAAATTGACTAAAACCTCCTCGAGAAAACCTCCTCCAGAGGAGGTTTTAGTCTTTTTGGCCAGAAAACCTCCTTTCGAGAGGAGGTTTTCTGAGCAAAAAGACTAAAACCTCCTTTTGTGAGGACTTTTTCTCGAGGAGGTTTTCAAAAGGAGGTTTTCCAAAGGAGGTTTTAGTCAGTGCCTTGGGTTGGGAATGTATACCCAATCCAATGATCGGAACAAATAAAATTAAAAAACAATTTTTTGAAAAAATCAAGATTTTTATTTTTTTGATTTTTAGGAATATTGAATATAATTTATAATTTTGCAGCCACAATGGAGCGCGTACTGAACGCCCGTGGTCGTGTGTCGTCCGTGTGCAAGCTCATGTCCATCATCATCAACAAGATCATCGACAAACTGGACCAGAATCACGCGCCCGATCAATTCGATCACAAAAACACTCCACGCTCGCATGAGGTATGTTGTTTTTCTCCTTGGAATATTCCTGGTGTTATTAATTAAATCTGCCTGTATATAGTGGATTTTTATAAACCTTTTCTCAATTGGTGAGGAATAAACTCTACTTTACTCGTTGTTCTTACTTGTCTGTAAGTGTGCAGAGGAACAATTCTACGTACCCTATCCAATACACAGGAGGGCTGAAACATCTAGTTCAACCAAATGTTTCAGCTCTGTGTATTGGATAGGTTACGTAGAATTGTTCCTCTGGACGCAAATAGACGAGAATAGGAATAATAACGAGTATCATAATCGAGTATATTTCATTATGAGCCATAGGAGTTTATTGAAAATTCTTTCTGGTCGGTTGAAATTTCTCAATATCGTTGTTTTGGAGAGTTCCTTCTGGATCATATTCATACTCTAGGTGGGTCGTAAAATTTTATTATCCGAGCTCATATTTCAAAGTTCACGTTCTCTAGCTTTTCTAATGTTTTGTTTCAATATCAGGTATAGTTGTGGTGAATTGTGAAAGAGTTGATGCGAACTAGATGTTCATAGAATCCGTTTCTCGCTGTAAAATCATGTGTTGTTTGGTGTGTAGGCCAGGGCCTTTGTATATATAGCCTATCCAGATGTGATGGTTACTCGATTTTTGTTCTAAAAAAGTTAATTTTTTTATCGCGTATTCAAATTTTCAAAACTTAACAATATACGTCTATTTTGGACATCTCTGGAAACAGCTTATAGAAATAAATTTTGACAATCATCATTTGCCAACTCACACTCACCAAATTGACAGTTACTAAAGGGCCGGTTGTTCATGTTTTGTAATGTATGCTGGTCGTAAACAATAATTTGAGCGAACTCATTTCGGCATCGATCAAGTAATTATCGTTCAAATTGAAGATAACAAAATGTTCTGATGTTCATGATTGGATTGTGGTGTTATACGGCCTTAGTATCGCCATATATTTTTTCAAGCTTGATTATACTTAACCCTTGCTTCCTTGTTTTCAGCGTCTAAGTTGCAGCAGCAGCTCTGTCAGGAGTGTTTCTTGTTTCACGCCCTTCACTCTGATTGCCAATATCACCCTGACAGAGTATCATGATCCACATAAATAAAATTCTTGTGGCCGTTCCCATTTCTGAATATCTGATCAAATCTCATCTACCTACGTTATCCTAAATTCAGAAACAATTTCATCCACACACGGCAATCTGGATCACATTCATTCACATTCTCCCATAAACCATATCTCATCAGATAATCCCATCTAATCCCATCTGTATATTCATTCTCCGCCCCCCACTCATTCTAGATGAAATTTATCGTGCCAAACACCTCCGCGGGCATGGTCATCGGCAAGTCGGGCGCCTCCATCAAGGAAATCCGCGAGAAAACGGGCGTCTCGGTCCAGGTTTTCCCCAAGGCCGGCACCATGGAAGCGCAACGATCGGCCGAACGCATAATCACGATTGCGTCGTCGAATCCGCCCGACCTGGAAACGGCCTGCATGGAGGTCTGCAAACGCATCTCCGGCGATCCGCAACACGATCAGGGTCCGGAGTTCTTCAATCCGGCCATGACGGCCAACGGCATTCCCGGTGGACTCGGTGGTGGCGGCGGAGGCCCGATGGGACCGCCCGGACAAGGTCCGCCTGGTTATGGACCGCCGGGAGGACGGGGCGGACCCATGGACGGACCGTTTGGCGGCGGACCGCCCGGATTTGGCGGACCTGGCGGACCCATGGGTGGTGGACAGGGTCCGCCGCCGATGTTTGGCGGAGCCGGAGGTGGACCGAATCAGCAGGGACATCCCGGCGGGCAGGTGCCGCCTGGCATGCCACCTGGGATGGGCGGGCAGCAACAAGGTCGTTTCGGTTCGTGGAATTGGAAGAGATTTAGTTACAGTATTGTGTTTTTATTTCGCTGTATTTTGAGAGCCGGTTACCGTGAGGATATTGAAGTTGGCTTCTGTTATGGTATAGTCGGAAATGAATTGCTGTTCCAAAAAAGTGCGTGAGTTCTCGATCAACGCTCTAGTAATTCATGATGAAGAATACTTCGGTTAAATTTCCCGTAAGATGCCGGAATTTCCACATTTTATTGGTGATATCTTCATCGGTAAGAGTAACCTGAAATCTTGAATCATTGGGGTGTTTATCAAGATTTCACGCATCTATTAAGAAATGTTGTTAGTTGTTGAATAGTGTGGGTTTTTCTCAACTGCTGTTGGTTAGCATAAGTAGTTTGATATGTCAGAGTTGCTAGTAGTTTGTTCATAAGTTAAATTGAACTGTCCAGCCATCAATGCTCAGTTCATCGAAACAATGTGTGTCGTTTCACGGAATTCTAGCGCGAATCTTAGTATTGGTATTTTTTCATGTTTTTTACCATTATATCCATATTTCCATAATATTCATCTGTTTATTTGTTTGCATTTACCGTTGTTAAAACATATATTTGTATAATCTCATTAATAATTGTATATTTGTATGATCTCATTGATAATTGTCATGTTTCTGAAATGATGATCATGTCATGTTTAGTTGAGTTATATCAGGTTCCTCCTGATTTGCATGCCTTATCACATGTTCTACTAACCTGCCTTTCTGTTCACCGCATTTAGCTGTATATTTTCTCAACTAACACATTGTTTCGTCAACTATTTTCAGAGTTTCAGGGGCCCATTTCAGGTCAAAATTAACTCATTTTCTTTCAGGCGACGTTTTACGGTTGTGTTGTTCATCTGTCCGGAAGTTTTAGGCAGTCTACCTGGCAGTTTCTTTTCTGTGCCATGTGCCATGCATAATTAAAGTTTTAGGAAAAGGTTGTATTCCGCCACAGCAGACGTGTAAGCTGATACTGCTCTAAGAAAGTTCTGGTAAAAATTTCTCCGTTCGAGTAATCTAGTCTAATTAACAAAAAATCAGTCGTACCATATTCCTTCGTATTTCAGTTAAGAGTTTCTTCGCATACTCGGTTTGAAATTCCTTTATTCTCCATACGAAAACGCAACACATATATCCGTCCAAGCAAATGTGACTGTCATAACGTACAGTCAGATTAGGTCAATAATACTGCTCAACATTTACCAGCCAATCTCGATTGTCATATCACAGCGCATTTCTATAATCCCGATGACATCATGCCATGCCATTTCTCCCTCTGGTGTTGCGAACTTCCGATGTACGAATCAATCATCATCCATTATTCCGTTGTTTCTGTTCCACGATCTTTTCAGCCTGGAGATTACAACATCTGTTTGTTTTCTGTGCTCTACTTCAAGGATTCTGGCCTCCGCCTTATATTTCTGTTGTTAATTATCGACATCCGACTTGGAACTTACCGTCATCGTCGTCCTAGCTGTTATTTGTCTTCCAAATGATAATTGTTCGTTTTGTTTTTGGTATTTTTTTATATAAATAGATAATGATTGTCATTTGATGATCAAGAATTGTTTGTTGAATGACTGACGGTTCTCATTTTTTCACCATGAGCTAATTTTTCATGACATATTTATATTTCTCATCTTGCATGTCACATAAGCGCCAAACCTTTAATCTGATTTTCGTGCTGTTGAACTGTTGTTGTTAATGAGTCTTTGCCAAACACATTGATTATACATTTTAATTTAACTTCATACTGATACTGTCCTTAAATGCTACCGCCAAAGACTACGGTTAGTTCCAATGGAAGTGCTCTTCCTTGCTCCATATTCTACGACAAATTAATACCTCGACTCGCAGAGTGTTTTTATTCATTATTTTGTCAGTTCATTTTGTTATATATTTCAACATAATGTATGCTCTTTCTTGGGCACTCATTATATATTTTTGCGCCTCTCCAGGGTTTCTTGTTTATTACTCATACTAAGAATTGTGCTGTGCAATTCAATGTCAAAGTTGTGGTAACGGGGCTCCATTGAAATGTTTAACTGATAACAAGAAACCCTGGTAAAGATATTGTGTTTACTCGTACTTTGATTCGCGTCTTTGGTTGATGGCTGTGAACAGATTCAATTACCTCGGAGCTAAGTCTTATCGCTTCGTTGGAGTACAGGGACTTCATTTCATAGCTTATTTGGTTGTTCATCTGTTCTGATATGCTGATTTTGAAACCACAGGTTTGTTCAAAAATGTCGATTTAACATTAGTAATTATAAATAAAAAGGAAATTGCATTTTTGTATCTGAGTTGAGTAGAAAGAATCGTTGCTGGTAATGATCTCAAAAGCTGGAACTTGTCTTGTGTAGGTCGCGTAGGGTCGGTAGTGTAGTATTATATCTTATCCATTCTATTCCTTATATGACTTGGCCAGAAGCTCCGTTGTTCTCATTTCCATCTCTCAATCCTCTACTCATGATTGTTTTTGTTCATATAAAATCTGAGAGCTTGGCCGATTAATAATCTACTGTAATCTTTCAATCTACTGAGCTGACTCACAATTATTGTTCTCATTTCCACTTTGTGAGTCGTCATAGTCTCTTATAGCTCATTGAATGTATCTGAACCCACTGCCGTGCCTGAACGCGACCTGTAAGATTATTTATATTTATTCATTTATATATTCAAAATTCAAATACTGTTCTAAAAAGGTGCGTTGTCCTTCGAAAAGACGTCCTAATAATTTCAAGTTTTTTTCGGTTGAAAATAACGTCAGATAAAGTTTATTGACAAGACGATTCCCTAGTACTGACGTTATATTTATCGATAAAAAATCTGACATCGTGAACCATTTGGGACGTTTATCGATGATTCACGCATTTTTTTCGAAACAGTATTTCTTTTTGACTATATTTGTTTATCAACTAGTTTTTTTTCGATTTTTGTTGTAAAAATGATTAATTTGTCTGATTTCGTGCAGATGGCGGCGGTAATCTGGACGTAAGTCGGCCGCCTGTTTCCATGTTCGGTGGTGGTGGCGGTGGTCAGAATCAGGCGCCGCCCAATCAACAGCCGCCGTCCGGCCTGATGCAGCCCGGGTTCAAGTTCAACCCCATGGAGGGCGTGGCCAATAGTGAGGTTGGGAGGAGTTTTTTTTAAATTTATTTCCAGGCCTGCTCAACTTTTTGTTGAGTCTTATTTATTTCAGACCTGCTTTACTTTTTATTTTGAGTCATTTTTTTATGATTTATTTTGAAAGTTGTTTTTTTTTTAGTTTGATTTCAGGCCTGTTTCACCTTTTATTTTTATCGATAATTTATTTCAAACAGGTAATATAGAAGTTATAAAAAAAGTTCAATGGCTAGGCTAACATCAATTTTTGGGATCACTATTTTTTTATGTTTGCTGTTGGGATTCTAAAGATGCCATTTGGAGTAATATTTTTCACTGTCAAGATAAGAATTATTTTTATTTTATACGAATTCAGTGCCCTTACACCCATATGATGACGCAAATCTAGATGACGAGTCATAATTTACCATTCATTATTGCTGACAAACCGAGGCATTTGTCTGATGGGAGTCTCGGATAAAATAACTAGTTCATAATTTAGAAATTTTGAACAATTAATTGAAAAACAGTTGCATCCGATACCTAAATTCGACCTTATAGAATGATAAATTATTTTCAGGTCCTCCAGTTCCTCGACAGTCTGCAGATGACGCTTCGATCGTCCGGCTTCAACGAGCAGGCCGTGTCAGAGATAATGACTTCAATGCAGGTACGGGAGCAAAGAAAACTAGTAGAATATTTTCTTCAAAAATTTCATTTCTGTTATTGATCGTGGGACGAGATGAGATTAATGATTGACATATCTTGATTTAAAAATGTTTTTTACCTGCCCATATGATGACGCAAATCTAGATGACGAGTCATAATTTACCATTCATCATTGCTGACAAACCGAGGCATTTGTCTGATGGGATAATAAAAATGGATTTTCATTAAAATGATCTATCACAATGAAATTTTTTTCAGAAATTATTTGTAATGGTAAAATTGTGTTTTTCCTCCCCATTATAAAGAGATAATTTTGGAATTTAATTGTAAATATCAATCATAATATGAAAAAATCGAGTTTATATAATTTAAAAAAATTAAATTACCCGCTGATTTCAGGTACTGGCCAAGTACAACATCATGGGTCTCGGCCTGGGTCTGGGTGTGGCGGCGATGGCCACACTTCGCGGATCGGGTGCCGTACCTCCGAACAGTTCGGCCGGTCTGACGATGCCGACCAGCACCACGCCGGTGCCCAGTCAACAGCCACCACCGTCGCATGGTTAGTTAGTGACTTGGGCTCGGGTTCGGTTCGTTTTATTGATGACAAATCAGGTCAATGGATAACAAGTATAACACAGTGTGAAACTGCCATGGAATATGCTTTAGGCTTAGGTTTAGTCTCCTAAGGGTCAGGTTTCGGCTTAAGCTGGTTTAACAATGCCGGCCAGCATGTCCCTAGTCAACAGCCACCGCCGTCGCATGGTTAGTGACTTAAAATTGGGTTTATGCTTTAGGCTTAGATTTGGGCTGCTTAGGGTCAGGTTTCGGGTTAGGCTAGTCTAACAATACCTACTGGAAGATCGTGGGTTCGAATCCTACCAGGCTACTTGAAATTTTTCAGTTTCTTGGTAGGACTAGAATTCGTTTACTACTACAACAAACACCACTCCAGCTTCAGTAAAAAAACATTGATTGATCGATGACGATTTGCTCCATCCACCAAGATCTCTGAACTAAATGATTATTCACGAGCATGCACTACCATCTGAGATCAACGACATCAACTGAACTTTTTTTTGTCATTAACAGAAGCCATAAGGCACACTAATACCATATCAGAATGGTGTTTTCGTAGTGGCCGGAGAGTTGAATAAACTGACGGGCAATGGCAGAAACCCCGGAGCAACGCGTCAGGATCTTTGTCTCAAGTCAGGCTTCGAACTTAGGACCGCCGGTTTTCGAGTCCGGCGCCCTGCGCACTAGACTAGACAGGCGACAAAAAACGACAGGAAAGATTCACTTTCGTAAAAAGTTGAAAGAATCAACGAGTGGAACAATGTATACCCCTGTCCTTTATAATGTATATTATGGCGTCCCTAGTACTTTTTGACGTTAATTTGGGTTTTCCTAATTTTAGCCTTCCTAACGTTTCTATATTCTCATGTTGACTGAAGCGTTTCTTATTTTTTTTTCGTTAATTGAGTTTCTGACTATTTTCTGTTCCGATCTAAATTCGATTCTATTCTTGCAGCCGATACGAGTCTGCTGGGATCGGGTGCCGCCGCCACCGCCGGTGGTGGTCCGTCGGCCGATAACGCCGCTTTCGCTCTCGCGCCCACCTCACAACAGCCGCCCACTAATGTTGGTGAATTGTTGTTTTGCATTTTAAAAGAATGGTCTAACGTCCGTCCCTGAATAATTCGTATAACCTACCTCTAAATGTTTTTCGTTGATGTGAAGAAATTCTTCGTTTCTCTTGCATTTCTCTGATCGAGAATGTGTGGTTTTACGGTGCTTTTATGGAGTTCAAAGAAATTGGAAACGCTGATTTGTAATACTACTGCTTGAGATACACTTTCCAGTGTAAAATTTGATAATTTTTCATGTCGATTGCTCTACGTGAGCCAATAGTTATATTTTGCCTTTCTTTTTTCTTTGCGTTTGGCTCTGAAGCGTCCTTAAGGAATGTGAAACTTTGCAATCTGATCGTCAGATACGGAATTAAAGGGTTTTCTTCGAAGCATCTAATTGAATATACTATTTCCAGCCGGCCGGCTCAGTGCTTGATGCGGTTAGATTTGGGTGTTGTGAGTGTGGTGTTGTTTAGTAACTGTTATGTTTTGTAACAAGATTTTTATTTATTTAATGGAATTAAATTTTGCTTTAATGGAAAAAGCGGTTTTTAGTAATTTTCAGCGTACGCATGATCAAAGTGTTCTGCATGAGGTTTTGTCAATATAAAAAAACTTTTTTATGTAATACAAGAAAATCTCCAAATTATTTGGTCAGAATTTCCTATTCGATCGATGACGATTTGCTCCATCCACCAAGATCTCTGAATCGGATGATTATTCACGAGCATGCACTACCATCTGAGATCTATCATGAGGAGAAAATAATGAAATTATATTGAAAAAATCAATTTCTAATGTTTATGTATTCGGCTAAATTGTCCAATCGACAGGTTCAACCTGTTTTCCTTAAGTTGTGTGAAAAGAAACCGAAAGTTTATCTAAATCGAAACGCCATTTAAGATAGGATAAGGATTTAATAATGTTTAGAAAAAACGGTTGTTGATTTTTTATTATATATGCTTATTATATGTATGTTGTCATTCAGGGGTGGGCCGGGTTTTTTGGCACTTTGCAGGGGGTGGGGGGGTAGCCGACAGAAAATCCCATTTTACCCGACCTGTCCGAAAAGTGGGGGGGGTAAGGTCGGGTAGGGGGGGGGTAGAAAAAAATTTTTTTCGCATAAAACGCTTGTTTTTTGCTTGTTTTTGCTAAAAAATCTTCTATTATATGGTATAAACATCACATATACCGGTTTTTTCAGGTTTTAACCAAGAAAATTAACCCAGAAAACGTGTTTCTTCGAAAAAAAATTCTTACAGCCAGAAAATTTTGAAAAATGAGCCTCAAAATCGAGGTTTTGAGGCCGATTTTCTCAAAAATTTCGAGTAGGGGGGGGGGGAGGGGGTAGGCGACCTAAATTTTTGTCTAGGGGGGAGGGGTAGGCTACCCGCCGACCCTGAAAAGTGGGGGGGGTAAACCCCCCCTACCCCCCCCTGCGGCCCACCTCTGTTGTCATTTATAAGTAACTGAATATTATTTTATATAAAAAAAAACTTTCAGATGACCGAGCTGGGTGGATACGGTAATCAGTCAGCCTCATCAGCCGGTGGTCCAACGCCACTTGTTGGTGGTGTGCCGCAGTCACCGCAACAACAACAGCAGCAACAACAACAGCAAAACGCCGCTGCGCAACAACAACAGCAGAACAACTTCGCGGCCAGCGTGATCAAGACGCGTATGCAGGTGGAACCCGGCAAGCTCGAACTGGAGGTTGGTTATGATGGTGTAGTGGTAGGAATGGTGGCATGATAAACTAGAGGTACCAGTTCGAGACTCGAGGTTGAGATTGTGATGCTGGATTTTTTTATATTCAGATCAATGATTTGGATTCGAGAAAACAATTCTAGTTTTTTTTCATGTGATGTCAAAGCGCCGTTTTGAGAGAGTTTTTTCTTGATTTTTTTCAATCCCATATGATGACGCAAATCTAGATGACGAGTCATAATTTACCATTCATCATTGCTGACAAACCGAGGCATTTGTCTGATGGGAGTAGGTACAAATAACATAAAAGTAGAGTAAGGATAAGTAACAGGTCCCTTCTGTTTCTGGGTGAGAGGTGAGTTACCGGTGATCTCTGCATGAAAAGCTTTGACTTGGACCCACAGCCGCCTCGAACTCTTGGTAAATAAAAGAAATATTTGAAAAAAATCGGTGGTTTTTTATTTATTTTTTTCAAACTCAGCTCGAACTTACAGCAATGTACCCTAAAATAGGTCTAAAATCACCCAACCGAAAGTTTTTATTGTCTTCTACTCAACCATAGTATACATTTTCGGATTACATTTTGTCGTGTTTTTTTGACCAGTTTATACGAATTTTCATCAATCAATCCTAAATGAATAATTTCAGATTCCGGCACCGATCGTCACGGCCGTACTGCCCCAGGGCGGCAAGACACTGGAGAACATTCAGCGCTTCAGCGGCACCAACATCGATGCCAGCAAACGCGCCAGCGATCCCACCTTCCGTCTCGTCACTGTTCAGGTAAGAAAATGCAATTTTATGATTTTTATATGAATTTTTTAAAGGGGTTTTGAGATGCCACTCGTTTTTTTGAATCTGTGAATTTTTTTTCAAGACTTGAATGCGTTTTGACGAGTTATATTGCTGTACATTTTTCTCAAGGCTGTTTGTCCCGTATCGTGCTGTTTTTTTTTCAAAATGTTCGGCGTGACCAGTTTCTGAATTCAAACAAATTATGCTGATATTGTATCATGATCGATGACGATTTGCTCCATCCACCAAGATCTCTGAATCGGATGATTATTCACGAGCATGCACTACCATCTGAGATCTGAGTTTCTTGAAATTTTAGCGTTTTTGAACCCTTGTTCATTATTAAATTAAAATTGAATATCAATTACAACCATCACCAATAATTAATTAAATAAATTTCATTTATTTACAATTATTTATTCATTCAATCAATTACAGTTTGACCCGAACGCTGTGGGTTTCGAATCGTGTCCATTATTATAATCAAAATATCAATCACAACCATCACAAATTAGTAATTGATTCCATATTTATTTAGATAATTACAGGGTGATAATTAATTGAAAATTAATTACAGGGTGATCCGGACGCAGTACGTGCGGCCAAGGTGATGATCGAGCGATCCATCAACGAAGAACAGGCACGTCGTCAACGGATGAGCGCCTTCTGACTATAAGATTGTGAAATGACCAGTGTCCAGTTGAGCTGAGTGGCAGAGTTTTTTTCGGCGAAATATTCTGCAACTTGAAAATATTTTTGGGACATTGTTTCTTCAACTTGAAAATGATTTTTTAGGTTTTTTTTTGATCTAGTTGCAGAAAGTTCGTTTTTTACGCAGAAAGTTCGTTTTTTACTGTGCTCGCTCGTGAGATACCGTTTTTTAAACATCTCTCGTCTGACGTTTATTTTTTATTAATGGAGTGGTAAAGTGAGTTGCAGAGTGTTTCGCCTTCAAGTTATATTGGTCTGCTAGATGAGTGAGACTGAGATTAAGAAATGTGAGTTTGAGATCAGCTCATCATGAGAGATGCACGTGAAGGAAAACATGTGTGAACTGATCTCTTAAATAATATAGAGAAACAGGCTGAGCCTGGTGGTCAGAAATCCAGTTTTACAAAGTTGAAATTATACAGGGTGGGCCAAAAAAAAACGACTACACTTTGATTTGACCTAGAGGTGGCTGTGTCAAATCTTTTGGCTTGTCGTTTTCAACATATATTAAAAACATAAACACTTAGTTTTCCTGAAGTTTTCAATATGATATGTTGACTCTAACAAAAGTTGTGCACGTGCATCCAAAAAAAACGTCCCGCGCATTTTTACAGCAGCTTATAATGGGACTCAACTAAGATTTTTTATCAATTTGTAGACTATAATTTCCATCAAAAACTAGCAAAACAATCAAATACAGTGTATGATAGAATTAACCCTATTTTAATTCAAACTAAAAATTCAAAAACACGCTTAAAAGCTACTTCCTCACTCTTTCATTTAAAATTTTCACACACGTTTCAAAACTGAAATTTTTTGATGAAACTCATTTGTTTTTTTGCGGGAAAAGGTTAACTGTACTGAAAAATATCCCAAAAGCAACAGAAGTCCATGTTTCAGTGACAAATCTCATCGTTGGGACAATATATCGTAAAAGGCTGTGTAAGGCTGTTGTAAAAACGAGCGGGCAACTTTTTCAGTCAAAAGTGCACATTTCTCTCAAACCCTAGCCGATCCTAACGAAATTCTCAATATAACTAAGTTTATATGTTGTTAACATATGGTGAAAATGACACTTGTAAAAATTCATCACAGCCATTTTTATATCAGATCAAAGCTTGGTCGTTTTTTTTGGCCCACCCTGTAGATTGTTCAGGTCAGGTCAGCAAATACTATTTCTTATTGACTGACCAGTCTATTGTGCAGTATACTGTTATGATGTCACAGTCCAACGCAATTATTGTCAGCTTCTTATTATCGTTCATAAATCACTTTCTTGATAATGTTCTTCATTGACATTCATGATAACTTTCTGTTATCCTTGTACTGTTTGTATACTTAACAATGCAGCTTTTCTTCATGTTCTCCTCTTCCCGTTTCAAGCAAAAGGTGTACAGCAAGGAGGTTTGACGTAATAGATGACGGCCCAGACTTCACGTTTTGCCGATGAAGTAGTAGTTGATGCAAGGTTTTCTGATTTTGTCTAGTGAATATGGACTGTTGAACCGATTATGTGAGAATGTTTTTAAGTGAACAATAGTGGGATTCGAAACTATTTCGTCGTCAACTAATTAATTGACTTGACATTTATACAGATTATTCAGCATTTTTTATGTTGTGGCGAATTTTCTATTTGTTCTCTATATTTGACCTGACTCCGACATAATTGCGTTTGTAATTATTACTTCAATTACTTTCACGTTGATGAATGAATGAACAATATTTTTTCCTCATTTATCCTCCGCTGTGTTTGTATACATGCGCGATGCTGGGACAATTCCTTCATCATTCCAAATCCGATGGAATATTCTTCAAACTTCATTAAAAAATTCTTTGATACCTGCACGCAATTTGAAGGTTTTCCCAGTCGCGTAGGCATGCCTATGCACTTCCCTTACCTTTACACTATCCATTATTATGTGCTTACGTTTTTTCATCAACTTTCCGGAGCTGTGTAAAAAATTGGATTATCAATTCATAATTTTTTCTCACATGGGTTAGTCGAATTGCGCTGAGTTAAAATAACACGACTCTGATGAGAACCTTTCCCATACTTGAGTTTACATAAATATCATAATGTTTGCCTAAGCTATACTATTATATTGGTCTCTACCCTACATTGTTGTTTTGGTATTTTCCCTCTCTTCATGTACTCTTATCATTAACTTCCGACTTGGTTATATACGATAGGTGTTTCAGGATTTTGTTGGTATTTTTTTCTTTCGAAATTTCTTACGTGTAGTATATTCTTATTGTTTTTTCTCTTGTATGTTATATACAGTTATAATTTGTCTCAACTTCCAAAGCAACTTTGCGCATTCTGTGCTGTAGATGGTCACCCGGCGTAATTCTATTATTTATTACGTGGTACTTGTGTTCCCAGCGCTGAGCTGAATGAAAACCGTCTGTCAGAAATTCGTAGAGGAGTTCGGGACTTGGAAAACGTTAAATTATGAATCTAAAAATATTAGACCGTTCGCGAGGAAATGAAGATTGGATTCATTTAATGTTGAGAATTCTGATAGTGATTTTCTCGCATTCGATACGTGAAATTAAACTTTTATTAATAGGAATAACATAAGTAGTTTTGAAATAATACAGTGTGAATAAAACGATAAAATGTATGAAAAGCAGTAAAGGCGAATATGACAGATCATAGGGGATAATGATTAGAATCGGATAACAAACATGAAAATGTCTGTAAAAAAATATTTCATAAGCAATTCAGTTATGTGTAACACAGTCGTTTGATGAAAGACAGTTATATAGGCAGTTGTTCAACTGATAAAGCAAATAGATACTCACAAGAAACAGTGTTGGCTCACTTACAAAAGTATCCGATAGCGGACGAGATGGGGTTGGGAAAAGTGTAATTCCCCCTCTTTAGCGCTCTCAAAAAGCATAATTTGTTCTCCATGGTGTAGGGAAAAAAAGCCTTAAACTGGCGAGTTCCCCCTCTTCGACGATGTTCCCATATCTTTAGAAGAATAGCTCGTCCGTCAGTGGTAATGATGCTGAATATCCATTAGGAAAAACACAATTAGTTTGATTTTTTGTCGCCAAACATGAGAAAACTTCGATGAAACAAATTGAAAAATAATTATTTATTCGAGCGTTTTTCACAACAAGACCTGCGACAATTTCGTCCAACTTCATCACTGTCACTACAGAGTTGTCCCGTGGGATCGTTCTCAACCAACTGGTGCAGCTCTCCAGGTCGTCATAGAAGCGATTGCATTGTTTCACTGCAACAGCAACAACTTTAACAATAACAACAACAATGACATAAACAACAACGACATCATCATCATCAACAACAAATCATTATCAACAACAACTACAACAACAACATAAAAAAAAACAAGAATAACAACATTGACATCAATAAACAATAACAACGACATCATCATCATCATCAACAACAACAACAATAACAACAATATTAACAACAACGAAATCAACAACAACAACAAAACAACAACAACTAACGGACACAAGCGTCGTTACATTCGTTACTATCCTCGAAGCTGTTTTTGTTGCCACCACAACCGAGGTACAGGAACTGCTGACACTGCTGGTTCTTGTATGTCCACCTGAGAGGAATCATTCACTCACTCACTCATTCACTCACTCACTCACTCACGCACTCACTCACTCACTCACTCACTCACTCACTCACTCACTAACTCACTCACTCACTCACTGACACTCACTCACTCACTCACTCACTCACTCACTCACTCACTCACTCATTCACTTACAGACTTACTCAGTCACTCACTCACTCACTCACTCACTCACTCACTCACTCACTCACGCACTCACTCACTCACTCACGCACTCACTCACACACTTGTAGGAGCTGCCTGGTGGTTTGCACCATCGGCCCACTTCGGCTGGTGGTTGATAGCAACGATCTAAAGTCAGTCGGTCAGTCAGTCAGTCAGTCAGTCAGTCAGTCAGTCAGTCAGTCAGTCAGTCAGTCAGTCAGTCAGTCAGTCACTCAGTCCAGTCATTCGATCAGTCATTCCGTCAGTCAGTCAATCAGTCAGTCGGCCATTTGGTCAGTCAGTCAGTCAGTCAGTCAGTCAGTCAGTCATTCGATCAATCATTCCGTCAGTCAGTCAATCAGTCAGTCATTCGGTCAATCAGTCAGTCAGTCACTCAGTCAGTCATTCGGTCAGTCAGTCAGTCAGTCAATCACAGTCAATTAATCGTCAGTCAGTCTGTCAGTCAGTCAGTCAATGACTGACCAATATGATCCTCTTTGATGGTATCATCTTTCTGACCATCTGAGTTCACGAGACACGTCCACTCGCAGTCAGACTTGGATTCGAAGTTATTCTCATTACCGTCACAGCCACCGTACCAGAACGCGATACATTGACCTGTGACGATGGTAACTAAATTAATAAGTTTTATCTAAATTTATTTTAAAATAAATAAAAAATCTTATATTTTTGCCGTTACTGATGTGTTTGTCGCATTTCCTATCACTGATTGTGATTGTAGCATATAACTATCTTGGTCAGAGTGTCTTGTTATGAAAAATTGATTTTGATGACTCATTACCATTATTAAAGTGTTTTTTTTTGTTTTAACAGCGACAACAACAGCAACAACAACAACACGAATTGCCAACCATTGCTAAAGTAATATCTTTCGTAGAACTGTCCACAATATCTTCCATTGACTTTGGGCTGTTGGCATGGGTCTGTAAATAAAATATGTCTTACGTAAAAACGCCAACGTTCAAGTATGCGGAATTCGGCCGCCAGGAGATACATACCAATCAGCAGAATTGAATCCGCGACTTGCATGGTCCCCAATTCTAAAGGAGATCAAAGGAAGGATACTCCACGCAGACTAAGTCTGTTACTCACTCACTCACTCACTCACTCACTCACTCACATCACTCACTCACTCACTCACTCACTCACCTCACTCAATCACTCACTCACTCACTCACTCACCACTCACCACTCACTCACTCACTCACTCACTCACTCACTCACTCACTCACTCACTCCTCACACTCACTCACTCACTCACTCACTCACTCACTCACTCACTCACTCACTCACTTCACTCACTCACTCACTCACTCACTCACTCACTCACTCACTCACTCACTCACTCACTCACTCACTCACTCACTCACTCACTCACTCACTCACTCACTCACTCACTCACTCACTCACTCACTCACTCACTCACTCACTCACTCACTCACTCACTCACTCACTCACTCACTCACTCACTCACTCACTCACTCACTCACTCACTCACTCACTCACTCACTCACTCACTCACTCACTCACTCACTCACTCACTCACTCACTCCACTCACTCACTCACTCACTCACTCACTCCCTCACTCACTCACTCCCCTCACTCACTCACTCACTCACTCACTCACTCACTCACTCACTCACTCACTCACTCACTCACTCACTCACTCACTCACTCACTCACTCACTCACTCAGCGTATAACTCACTTGACAAACATCTCTGCACCTGCCGGCTCCATATCGCGTGCAATGGCTTTCCAGTTTTTCTGAATCAGAAATCGTTGT
>OZ038448.1:2952643-2960143 GCA_964036265.1 Daptonema setosum
AAATAAAGATTAATTATCAACCTGTGAACCATATATTTCAAGGTACTCATGGCATAGGTTACCATTGTTTGGGGTCGACGAAGGTGTTCGGCGCCCATGTAACAAACAACAGCTTACCACTAGGCACCTAAACACAATCACCCAACAAAATAAAGATTTATTATCAACTTGTGAACCATATGTTTCAAGGTACTCATGGCATGGTTTACCATTGTTTGGGGTCGACGAAGGTGTTCGGCGCCCATGTAACAAACAACAGCTTACCACTAGGCACCTAAACACAATGACCCAACAAAATAAAGATTTATTATCAACTTGTGAACCATATGTTTCAAGGTACTCATGGCATAGTTTACCATTGTTTGGGGTCGACGAAGGTGTTCGGCGTCCATGTAACAAACAACAGCTTACCACTAGGCACCTAAACACAATGACCCAACAAAACAAAGATTGATTGACAACTTGTGAACCATATGTTTCAAGGTACTCATGGCATAGTTTACCATTGTTTGGGGTCGACGAAGGCGTTCGGCGCCCATGTAACAAACAACAGCTTACCACTAGGCACCTAAACACAATGACCCAACAAAGTAAAAGACTTATTATCAACTTGTGAACCATATGTTTCAAGGTACTCATGGCATAGTTTACCATTGTTTGGGGTCGACGAAGGTGTTCGGCGCCCATGTAACAAACAACAGCTTACCACTAGGCACCTAAACACAATGACCCAACAAAACAAAGATTTATTAACAACTTATGAACCATATGTTTCAAGGTACTCATGGCATAGTTTACCATTGTTTGGGGTCGACGAAGGTGTTCGGCGCCCATGTAACAAACAACAGCTTACCACTAGGCACCTAAACACAATGACCCAACAAAGTAAAAGACTTATTATCAACCTGTGAACCATATGTTTCAAGGTACTCATGGCATAGTTTACCATTGTTTGGGGTCGACGAAGGTGTTCGGCGCCCATGTAACAAACAACAGCTTACCACTAGGCACCTAAACACAATGACCCAACAAAATAAAGATTAATTATCAACCTGTGAACCATATGTTTCAAGGTACTCATGGCATAGGTTACCATTGTTTGGGGTCGACGAAGGTGTTCGGCGCCCATGTAACAAACAACAGCTTACCACTAGGCACCTAAACACAATCACCCAACAAAACAAAGATTGATTGACAACTTGTGAACCATATGTTTCAAGGTACTCATGGCATAGTTTACCATTGTTTGGGGTCGACGAAGGTGTTCGGCGCCCATGTAACAAACAACAGCTCACCACTAGGCACCTAAACACAATGACCCAACAAAACAAAGATTGATTGACAACTTGTGAACCATATATTTCAAGGTACTCATGGCATAGTTTATCATTGTTTGGGGTCGACGAAGGTGTTCGGCGCCCATGTAACAAACAACAGCGTACCACTAGGCACCTAAACACAATGACTCAACAAAATGAAGATTTATTATCAACTTGTGAACCTTATGTTTCAAGGTACTCATGGCATAGTTTACCATTGTTTGGGGTCGACGAAGGTGTTCGGCGCCCATGTAACAAACAACAGCTTACCACTAGGCACCTAAACACAATGACCCAACAAAACAAAGATTGATTGACAACTTGTGAACCATATGTTTCAAGGTACTCATGGCATAGTTTACCATTGTTTGGGGTCGACGAAGGTGTTCGGCGCCCATGTAACAAACAACAGCTTACCACTAGGCACCTAAACACAATGACCCAACAAAATAAAGATTAATTATCAACTTGTGAACCATATGTTTCAAGGTACTCATGGCATAGGTTACCATTGTTTGGGGTCGACGAAGGTGTTCGGCGCCCATGTAACAAACAACAGCTTACCACTAGGCACCTAAACACAATGACCCAACAAAATAAAGATTTATTATCAACTTGTGAACCATATGTTTCAAGGTACTCATGGCATAGTTTACCATTGTTTGGGGTCTACGAAGGTGTTCGGCGCCCATGTAACAAACAACAGCTTACCACTAGGCACCTAAACACAATGAACCAACAAAATAAAGATTTATTATCAACTTGTGAACCACATGTTTCAAGGTACTCATGGCATAGTTTACCATTGTTTGGGGTCGACGAAGGTGTTCGGCGCCCATGTAACAAACAACAGCTTACCACTAGGCACCTAAACACAATGACCCAACAAAACAAAGATTGATTGACAACTTGTGAACCATATGTTTCAAGGTACTCATGGCATAGTTTACCATTGTTTGGGGTCGACGAAGGTGTTCGGCGCCCATGTAACAAACAACAGCTTACCACTAGGCACCTAAACACAATGACCCAACAAAAGGAAGATTGATTGACAACTTGTGGACCATATGTTTCAAGGTACTCATGGCATAGTTTACCATTGTTTGGGGTCGACGAAGGTGTTCGGCGCCCATGTAATAAACAACAGCTTACCACTAGGCACCTAAACACAATGACCCAACAAAACAAAGATTTATTAACAACTTATGAACCATATGTTTCAAGGTACTCATGGCATAGTTTACCATTGTTTGGGGTCGACGAAGGGTTTCGGCGCCCATGTAACAAACAACAGCTTACCACTAGGCACCTAAACACAATGACCCAACAAAATAAAGATTAATTATCAACTTGTGAACCATATGTTTCAAGGTACTCATGGCATAGTTTACCATTGTTTGGGGTCGACGAAGGTGTTCGGCGCCCATGTAACAAACAACAGCTTACCACTAGGCACCTAAACATAATGACCCAACAAAATAATGATTTATTATCAACTTGTGAACCATATGTTTCAAGGTACTCATGGCATAGTTTACCATTGTTTGGGGTCGACGAAGGTGTTCGGCGCCCATGTAACAAACAACAGCTTACCACTAGGCACCTAAACACAATGAACCAACAAAATAAAGATTAATTATCAACTTGTGAACCATATGTTTCAAGGTACTCATGGCATAGTTTACCATTGTTTGGGGTCGACGAAGGTGTTCGGCGCCCATGTAACAAACAACAGCTTACCACTAGGCACCTAAACACAATGACCCAACAAAATAATGATTTATTATCAACTTGTGAACCATATGTTTCAAGGTACTCATGGCATAGTTTACCATTGTTTGGGGTCGACGAAGGTGTTCGGCGCCCATGTAACAAACAACAGCTCACCACTAGGCACCTAAACACAATGACCCAACAAAACAAAGATTGATTGACAACTTGTGAACCATATGTTTCAAGGTACTCATGGCATAGTTTACCATTGTTTGGGGTCGACGAAGGTGTTCGGCGCCCATGTAACAAACAACAGCTTACCACTAGGCACTTAAACACAATGACCCAACAAAATAAAGATTTATTATCAACTTGTGAACCATATGTTTCAAGGTACTCATGGCATAGTTTACCTATGTTTGGGGTCGACGAAGGTGTTCGGCGCCCATGTAACAAACAACAGCTTACCACTAGGCACCTAAACACAATGACCCAACAAAACAAAGATTGATTGACAACTTGTGAACCATATGTTTCAAGGTACTCATGGCATAGTTTACCATTGTTTGGGGTCGACGAAGGTGTTCGGCGCCCATGTAACAAACAACAGCTTACCACTAGGCACTTAAACACAATGACCCAACAAAATAAAGATTTATTATCAACTTGTGAACCATATGTTTCAAGGTACTCATGGCATAGTTTACCTATGTTTGGGGTCGACGAAGGTGTTCGGCGCCCATGTAACAAACAACAGCTTACCACTAGGCACCTAAACACAATGACCCAATATTAAATGACCTAACATGTATGTATGTATTGGCGAGGAAGATCAGAAAACCTATTAAGAAGATGAGTTGCGTCCCACTATCTCAGATCACGTTTATTCAAACCAATCTTCTATGATCTGCGCGGTTGCGGTTCATCCGCTCCACTCCGCTCCACATCATCCGCTTCTCCGCTCCACATCACATGCTCGGCTCATCACTGCATCTCGAAACAGCGTCTGTGACTTTGTTACGGCATCTCTTGTATCAGCCACTTTCTTCCAATAGTTGATGCCCACCATTGTGCGGAGCTGAATATGATATAAAAGTTGTTGATTTGATGGTTCTCACTCTTTTTTAACCCTCTCATCTTATCTTTGAAAAAGTTCCGTTTTCACGTTTATACAGAAAGAGCCAATAAAGATGCAATGTCGGTGAACTTATATTTCCTCGCATCTGTTCAAATTGGATGAACATCATTACAGAGACAACATTTGAAAAGCTCATTTGCACAGACAGGATACTGACTTTTGTATCTCTCAAAACATAAGTTATAATGGTTTCGTATGAAAATCTGACGCAGAGTATGTACATACTGAAGTCTCTATCGTTCAATATTTCCATGCTTTAAAATGATGGCGAATGAAACCTCTCATGATGGCAATTTTTCATAGCCAGACGAACAGAAAGACATACTGGTAACTGACCTTGATTGGTTGAAGGGAAATTGACGAGAAGTTCAGCCGTGGAGCATAGGCTTCAGCTATCAGTTGGAGTGGTGATGACCGTGATGAAGTGTGCTCAAATGTGAGAGAAGTTGAGTCAACGGAGACAGCAATGACGTGATGTTGAAGTTGAGGTGTAAGCACGTGTTGTGGGTCAGTGAGGATGATGATCGAGGGTGGTGATGATTAGTTGATGTGCAACTTCAATGATGATATCAAATCAATGAAAGATATCTCGATATCCTATCTAATCGCAACTTATACTGAACTCCCTAATTTCGCAAATCAAACGCTCTTTCAACAAATAAAAAAGCCATCTCAACCAGTAATTATAATATGTAGGTCATAATTAGCGGTGCCAAGACCGAGTCCAGAACGACAGGCTTTTCCCAAAAAAATCGCCCTGAACATTAAAATCAACAACACCACCTTGCATGAGCCCGTCAGAATTGGGTTCGTAAGATCATGTCGTATGTGAGATCTTCACAGGACGGGTAATAACGGTGAAACAAATTTCAGAAGTTTCCGTAGTTACACTTATTTTGGTTAAACTGAGTAGGGTTAGGATAACAGTACTGACTGATTAACTTGGTTTTGTAATTAACGGGTCTGAGAGAGTGCATCTTGACAGAACGGGTAATAACGGATTTTTTCCCAAAAATAACTTTTCTTCGGGTTTACTGAGACAGGTTAGTTAACAGTGCTGATTTAATAATGTCTGATGAATCAGAACCGAAAAAGTAGCTGTTCCCATTGCATATTTCCAGAACCCAGAAATTTTCCTAGAATTTGTCCCACATACGAAATTTCAATTGCGCATACCAAGGTGAATCACCACTGAAATCCCACCGCTGAGCGGGCCTAACGCGCTTGTCAGCCTTACGATAGGTAATCGGGGGTTAACGGACAGTGAAACTTTATATGGAACATGTTCTTAATGACAGAAAAGTGTTGGCGATTGGTAAAAACAATAGGAAAATTTTTTGGGGTTTGGAATTTTGCATTCCCAGTGGTTTTTTTTTGAGAAGTAACGGGCATAATCATAACATTACATTTGGTTGTTAAAGAATCAAGTTTGTGGTCTACATAGTTACATCACATGCCCAGTAAAAGTTTGTTGGAATGGTTAACTTTGCGGATAATACTACTAGTTGCACAGAACAGGTTTCCAAATGAAAAAAACAGGCTTGTGAATAGTTGTATTTTTAGTTGAACGCAGAAAATTAAGCATCCGTTGCTTTGCAACGGATTTACCCTAGTGCTCAAAATGTGAGTCGTGTTTTTCAGCCAAAAACCACCTTAATTCAAACGAGATTAGTGTGGATTTAAGTTACTGGAAGGCCTAGAATCTCTGAATTTGTTTTGGCTTATCGACGTTGTGGTTTGGAAAGGTGTGCTACAGCTTTGGTCTGCAAAGTTTTTTTTACATATTCAGGGTGTCATGAAGAAGTATCCATAGTGAACTTTCTTGATGAATTGTGGGAAAATGACGTTAAGAAGCCTATTTTGTTACTATAGGAAGCCTATTTGTTACTATAGGTTGTTACTATCAGTGAGTGAGTGAGTGAGTGAGTGAGTGAGTGAGTGAGTGAGTGAGTGAGTGAGTGAGTGAGTGAGTGAATGAGTGAGTGAGTGAGTGAGTGAGTGAGTGAGTGAGTGAGTGAGTGAGTGAATGAGGGAGTGAGTGAGTGAGTGAGTGAGTGAGTGAGTGAGTGAGTGAGTGAGTGAGTGAGTGAGTGAGTGAGTGAGTGAGTGAGTGAGTGAGTGAGTGAGTGAGTGAGTGAGTGAGTGAGTGAGTGAGTGAGTGAGTGAGTGAGTGAGTGAGTGAGTGAGTGAGTGAGTGAGTGAGTGAGTGAGTGAGTGAGTGAGTGAGTGAGTGAGTGAGTGAGTGAGTGAGTGAGTGAGTGAGTGAGTGAGTGAGTGAGTGAGTGAGTGAGTGAGTGAGTGAAAGAGTTAGTGAGTGAGTGAGTGAGTGAGTGAGTGAGTGAGTGAGTGAGTGAGTGGGTAAGTGAGTGAGTGAGTGAGTGAGTGAGTGAGTAAGTAAGTGAGTGAGTGAGTGAGTGAAAGAGTGAGTCAGTGAGTCAGAGAGTCAGTCGGTCAGTCAAACAATCAGTTAGTCAGTCAGTCAGTCAGTCAGTCAGTCATTAATTTAAGTCGATTCAGTCAGTCATATTTAAACACTATTTAGTGTGTCAGTCAGTCATGCATGAAATCGTCAGTGTGAAATTTTACCCAAATCTGAATACATGTCAAAAGTGTCACTATCGAATCATCTCCCACATGGTCTAGCGGTTAGGATTCGTGGCTTTCACCCACGCGGCCCGGGTTCGACTCCCGGTGTGGGAAGAAAAGTTTTGCTTCATTTGAATGGATCTTTTCTTAATGTAAACTTGGCATTCAATGTTTATTGTTGCATAGACAAGTTTCCAGTCAAATGATTTATATATTTTTAGTTTTTTAATGTTGGGTTGTCTTACTCGGATCAAGACATCGGTTTAAGATTCACAAGGTTATATTTATTGAGATCAGGGAAAGACTACCTGACCAAACTTTATAATACTAGTAGGAATCGGCACATCATAAATTGCACTGGCGGACGAGCTAAATTCCCAAAGGGAGGGGAATTTCATCCAAGAGGGAGAATTAGCAGTTTTCAGGCTATTTCACCTACACCTTAAGAAACAAATTCTACTGTTTTTCAACGCCACAGAGGGGGAATTCCACTTTTCCCACCCCTTCTCGACAGCTAGTGATAAACGGTGGAGTTGTCACAAAATCGTACGACATTTGTAGCACATTCAAGTTATTAGGAGAATGAATTTGAAAACGTGCCTTTCTGCTCGGTAATTTATTTGACTATTCGGACCAAATTCAAACTTCAAAGCACCCAAAGCAAATGCATAAATTCTAATTTCGGATCAAAAACTTTTTTAAAAACAAGAAAACTTAGTATTCTAAAGTTGTAGATTTGCAGCA
>OZ038448.1:2965143-2975143 GCA_964036265.1 Daptonema setosum
ACTGACTGACTGACTGACTGACTGACTGACTGACTGACTGACTGACTGACTGACTGACTGACTGACTGACTGACTGACTGACAGACAGACTGACTGACTGGCTGACTGGCTGACTGATTGACTGACTGACAGACAGACTGGCTGACTGACTGACTGACTGACCGACTGACTGGTTGAATAACTAACTGACTGACTGACTGACTGCCAACCGAGTAATTGTTGAACGCGTCCATTATAATTTTCCCTGAATTAAGCGGAGTTTTTTATTGAGCAGCAATTAATTGCACTTGGTGTGTGGAGAGGGCTACCTGGGGAGCATTAATATCTGCAATAATTTCTTTGTTATTGAAAAAATAATAATACTAATAATATACATGTTGGCAAAACATTCAAGTGAGTGTATACATATTAAATGTTTTATCATTGGTTTGAACACAATTTTGTGTTTTGGACGTCAGTGAAGAATAAGTTTGAAGTTTTGAAATTTTTGTGTAGTTTGCTGCGGTGATCCTATTTTTCATAAATCACGTAACAGGCTAGAAAGTATCCGTTTTCTTGCAAGCACCAGCGGATGAAAAGGGATGGAGAAAATGGATTTCCCCCTCTTTGGTATTTTTCAAAAGTAATAATTCGTTCCATAAGGTGTAGGTAAAAAGATATGAAAACTGTTAATTTCCCCCTCTTTGACCAAATTCCCCTCCCTTTGGAGGGTTATCTAGTTTGCCAGTGCTCGCGCGTAAACAACATCTGATATCTCGCACTGAGATCTGAAATTTCAGATCTTAGAGAAAACGTGATTTTCCACAGCTGCTGTGTAACAAAAATAGCTAAAAAAAGATAAGGATTGGAAGGAAGAAGAAATTCGAGATGGAACAGCAAAACGATTGGCGGATTGAGAGCAGTTATATCCACAAAACAGTTCACCTATCAAACCCATTTAGAGTTGAGTTTTGAGGATATTTATGAAAGGCAACAAAATGAATGTATATGATCATTGATGTCGGAGAAAAATGTATCAAAACCGCAAAACTTTTCATTAGAAGGTAAATCAAGGACGTCCACCTGTTTTCCCTAAAAATTTAGTTTTGGATTTCAGATGTCTATTTTGAAATCTGATAGATTGACCGTTGAATAAGGAAATAAAAGATTTAAAAAAAAAATCAGGAATTTTATGTTCCTAACAGTAACAAACAGAGATACTCAGAATCAACGAAATAACGAATCGCCACGAAGTGTTCCAGATATAAGCAAGCACTCCAGGCTCCGGTTTTAAAAAACCAGTGCAGAAACAGGAATAAAAATTTCTCCAAATAGTGGGAATTCTGTAGTAGAGAACTCTTTTATACTCAAACAGAAAACACTTTATGAAAAATCCAGAGGTAAATAAAAAAAACTGCCCATCTCGTTCGCCAACAGTATTCGTGTGACCCCAACGCACTAGCGGACGAGAAGGGGTGGGAAAAGTGGAATTCCCCCCTCTTTGGCGGTTTCAAAAAGTTGAATTTGTTCCCTACGGTGTAGGTAAAATGGCCTATTTTCTGCCAATTCACCCCTCTTTAATGAAATTCCTCTCCCTTTGGAGTCCCAACGTCAGTCACTCTTGTCTTAAGAGTGTTTCGCCGTTCTTCGAAAGATAGCGCGGAACGCGACTGAGCAAACCGCCAGAAACTTAGATTTTCGTCAGAATTTTTTCCCAAACCTTCCCTTAGTACATCTTTGGTGTTTCGGCAAAAAAATTCTTTTAAAAAATTCGGCAAAAAGTAAAAATAAGATTTGGTTTTTGATGAATTGTTCACCCACTCCGCACTACGTGACGAATAACGATAGTCCATCAAAAACACCGGTTCGGTCCGGAATTCGGTGGAAAGGACGTTGAGCGGGTGCCATTCGCCCGGGAATAAAAAAACGTAGACTGAAACCGGTTGTGAGTGAGTGAGTGAGTGAGTGAGTGAGTGAGTGAGTGAGTGAGTGAGTGAGTGAGTGAGTGAATGAGTGAGTGAGTGAGTGAGTGAGTGAGTGAGTGAGTGAGTGAGTGAGTGAGTGAGTGAGTGAGTGAGTGAGTGAGTGAGTGAGTGAGTGAGTGAGTGAGTGAGTGGTGAGTGAGTGAGTGAGTTAGGGAGTGAGTGAGTGAATGAGTGAGTGAGTGAGTGAATGAGCGAGTGAGTGAGTGAGTGAGTGAGTGGCTCACTGACTGACTCAACTGACTCAACAACAAAAACAAAAAATGTACATGGTGATGCATGTGAAAGCGGCCTTTGAATGGTTACTGTGCTATTCTCAGTGACACTAGCGGACGAGAATGGGAGGGAAAAGTGGATTTCCCCCCTCTTTGGCAATTTCAAAAAGTTGAATTTGTTCCTCAAGGTGTGGGTATAATGGCTAAAAACTATTATTCCCCACTCTTTGACCAAATTCCCCTCCCTTTTTCGCTCCTAAGTTTCGCTCGCCCGAGTGCTCAGAAAGCATAAAAAACTGGTCTCCGAACCAGATAAAATAATTCAATCCAAAGGACGCTTCGCTGTCTGACTGTTTTGCAATTATTTGACTGACTGACTGAGTGACTGACTGACTGACGGACTGACTGACCGACTGACTGAGTGACTGACTGACGGACTGACTGACTGACCGACACAAACAAAATACTACATGGATGTATGTATGTATGTAGCCACCTATTGGCCTTTGTGCCATGCTCCGATGGAATATAAAACTGGTTTCTGAACCAGATGAAATAATTCAATCCAAAGGATGCCTATTTGTCTGACTGTTTTGCAATTATTTGACTGACGGACTGACCGACTGACTGAACGACTGACCGACATGATTTATCAACGACACAAACACAAAATACTACATGCCATGCTCCGATGGCATACACATAAAACCGGTTTCCTAACCAGATCTATCCGATCCAGGGTTTCTCGTAATCCAGAGTAGTGTTTGGCACGCAATTTATATTCAAATTTGTTTTTGGCGCGACTTCAAAATGTATGATTTTTTTGGTCACGCGTCTTTGTGCATCTGCGTACAATATAATATGTACTCCATGGCTCTAGCCGATGTGAAGGTGGGAATTCACCCTTTAGACTTTTTTTTCAAAAAGTACAGGGTGTCCCAGCGAGGGGTTCACGATTTTTTTTTTGAATAACTTTTGTGTTCGTCAAGCAATTTTCTTAAAATTTGATACTGTAATTACCAATGCTTTGGCAATTTTTTGGCTTTTTTAAATTTACAAATTTATTCATTACAGCTTGAGTTACAGTTGATTGAAAAAAAAATGTATTTTGAACGAATTTTCAATAGAATTTCTTTTGGTAACATACTCAAAACTAGTTTAATGACGATTATACGACAAGTTTATTCACAAATTGTGCAAGAAACAATGTAAAAGATTAGTGTTATTCGTTATGAGCACCAGACTTTTAATACATTGATCGATTCGGGTTACAAAAGCGAGTAATGCTTGCAGTCGCGATTTGGCAGCAATGTTGGCGGTTACCATTGAGATGATGTCTTTAATTCTTCAACTGTGTTGATGTTGATGGAAGAAACAAGTTCATCAGATTCCCCCAAAATCAGTAATCAGAAGCGGTCAAACCGGGGGGGGATCGCACCGGCCAATCCGTGGTTCCTCCACGTCCGATTCATTCAGTGAACTGATCGTGCACGCAAAGAACGTGCTCATTGTGGTGAGTCTTCGTCAGCTTGCATGACCATCGTTCCATTTAAGAATTCCTCGTTTTCTTCGAGTTGTGGTAGCAAAAAATTATTGAGCATGTGTAAACACTTGTCACTCACTGGTAACATTTCCGTCAAAGGAAAAAGGCCCGATCAAACCGCCGGACCAAATGGCACACCGAACGCTGACTTTGGGCGCGTGCATGGGTTGAATTACAAAAAAGTTGGGATTAGAAGTGACATAATAATGACAATCAAATGTATTTACATTGTTTCTTGCACCATTTGTGCACAAACTTGTCGTATAATCAACGTTAAATTAGTTTTGAGTATGTTTCCAAATAAACTCGATTGAAAATTCGTTCAAAAATATAGGTTTTTTTTCGACCGACTGTAACACGAACTGTACTGAATGAATTTGTAAATTTCAAAAAACAAAAAAATTGCCGAAGTATTGGTAATTGCAGTATCGAATTTTAAGAGAATTGCTTGACGGACACAAAAGTTATTCAAAAAACAAATCGTGAACCCCTCGCTGGGACACCCTGTAGATTTTGTTCTCTAACGTGTAGGTAAAATGGCCTGATAACTGCCAATTCCCCCTCTTTGACGAAATTCCCCTCTCTTTAAAGGGTTAGCTCGTCCGCCAATGCTCCATGAAAACAATTGTTGATAACAAGATAACTTGAACAAGCTATGTCACTGGCGAACAAGTAAATCCTCTAAAGGGAGGGTAATCTTCCCAAAGTGGGGGAAATTGACAGTTTTCAGGCCATTTTACCTACACCTTAGGGCACAAATTATTCTTTTTGAAAACCCCAAAGAGGGGGAAATTCCACTTTTCCCTCCCCTTCTCGTCCGCTAGTGAGCTATGTTATGCATAATCGATGGCGCGAACGTTATATTGGATGATGCAATATTGTTTGTCGTTGACTAATCGTGACGTGAGCCCGTTTCAACCGGTTTTTGATCTCCGTTCAGAACCCCAAGCGGACGAGCGTATTCTCAAAGGGGAGTGGAATTTCATCAAGAAAGTGGTAATTAACAGTTGTAGGCTATTTTAACTGCACCTTATGGGACTGCCAGATTGTTTGAACATTCACTTGAACCTAAGCCTAAGCCTATATACGAAAAAACAAATACCTAAACCTACGCCTAATCATGATTCTAAGCCCAAGGCTGAGACCTAGCCGAAGCATAAACCTATTCCTGGATATAATCATAAGGCTAACCCTAAGCCTAAGCCTAAGGCTAACCCTAAGCCTAAGCAGACAGTATGAATAACCAAATGACTCTGAGCATTCACGATATCACGAACCGTTTTCAGTTCGAACCGGTTAAGCACATCTGCCATCTGCTATTGTCTACTCTCTGCATGTTCCATTGTGGAATCTTCCATGAGTCATGCACACGTTTGCGATTTTGAAGTTTAGCTTGGTCAGGATAGTCGTTCCACTGGGATGAGTCTTACAAAACCTTTATCCACAAAATGAGACATGTAGGTTTTCTATAATTATTTGGTTTAGTTCAGCCTAAACCCACATACCATTTACATTGGTATTCTTCTTGTACCATCATATGTAGATCATCTATAGATACTGACATGTAACAAGTATTCATGATTCTTGACTAGCAACACTTCTCCAGTTTTATTCAGCCTGAACCCATGGTATTCTCCATATATGTTCCAGAGTGGAACTTTCCATGAGTCCGGAATCCTCCAAAGGGAGGGAACAGTATCTGCCCATAAATCATGCGTTTGTGAAAAAGCACATGAAGTTCGATGTAGGATATCTTGGTATAGAATCGATATACTGTAGCTTGGTATAGGTTCGATATAGCTTGGTTTAGGTTCGATATAGCTTGGTATAGATTCGATATAGCTTGGTATAGTTTCGATATAGCTTAGGTTCAATATACATATGTAGCTTGGTATAGGTTCGATATAGCTTGGTATAGGTTCGATATAGCTTGGTATAGGTTCGATATAGCTTGGGATAGGTTCGATATAGCTTGGTATAGGTTTGATATAGCTTGATAAGGGTATCCTGTTACTGAACTCGATCTCCCTAAATTGATTCCAAGTACTGTATGCAATGATATACCGTATACAACAGAAACGCTTAAAATAATAAGCCAAAAAAATGGCGCGTATTCAAATTTTCTGTTAATCATTTATAGATACAGACAGACACAGAACAAGTATTCATGGCAATCTACCACTAGCGGACGAGAAGAGGAGGAAAAGTGGAATTCCCCCCCTCTTTGGAATTTTCAAAAAGTATAGTTTGTTCACTAAGGTGAAGATATAAGGGTCTGAAAACTGCTACTTCCATCTCTTTGAAAAATTTCCTCTCCCTTTGAAAGGTTTGGCTCGTCCACCAGTGTTTATAGATACAGACACAGAACAAGCGTTCATGACACTCTACCAGCTAAAACTTCTCCAGTTTTATCCAGCCTGAATCCACTTACTGTCTCCCATTGTATTCTTCATGGTTGTTCCATAGCGGAAAATTCCATGCGATCGCATGCGCGGTGGGCACCGATGCTACATAGAAGTGAGGAAGGTGTGAGGAAAAGTGGAATTTCCCCCTCTTTGGCGTTTTCAAAAAGTTGAATTCGTTCCCTAAGGTGTTGATATAATGGCCTGAATTCTGCTGATTCTTTGGAAGTATTCCCCTCCCTTTGGAGTTTTCACTCGTCCGAAAGTGCCGAAGCTACTTATAGAAGTGGGGAAGGTGGAGGGATTCCCAATAAGTTAGCTAAATTTTTAGAAAAGTTTTGAGGTACGAAAAAACGATCAAAACTTGAAAAAATATCCCCCCCCCCTTCATCCCCATCCTTTCTCCATTTCATCCGCTCCGGACCCGAGCGCACTGGCGGACGAGCCAAACCTCCAAAGGGAGGGGAATATTCCCAAAGAAGGGGTATCGGCAGAGATCAGGCCATTTTGTCTGAACGCCTAGGAATAAACTCTACTTTTGGAAATTGCTAAAGAGGGTGTTCCACTCTTCCCTTCCCTTCTCGCAATGGCGGACAAGCTAACCCTCAAAATAGAGGGGAATTTTATCAAAGAGGGAGAAATGGAAGTTTTCAGGCCATTTTACTTACACCTTAGAGAACAAATTTAACTTTCTGAAAATGCCAAAGAGGGGGGAATTCCACTTTCCCCATTCTTTCTCGTCCGATTCGAGCCGGGGCGCACGTACAAAACTGGTTCACGAACTGGATGCACTCCAGATAACGGATAATTAAATAAGCCCGGCTGATCCGTGTATATTTCCGGCGTTTGACAGTTATGACAACTGACTGACAGACTGACTGACTGACTGAATGACTGACTGACTGACTGACTGACTGACTGACTGACTGACTGACTGACTGACTGACTGACTGACTGACTGACTGACTGACTGACTGACTGACTGATTCAAAATCCAAATTAGATGACAATGATAAAAATTATTTTTCTTGTGAAGATAAAAAAAATCTTTACCATTCATCCAAAAAGCGCGAAAGACTAAACATCGGGTTCTCTAGCTTATGGTACAGAACGAAACGTCATAGTAAGAAAAAAATCTCATAATTAGAAGATTAATTTTTTTTGTCTCGATCATTAGATTGGATTCGTGAGGAGTAGACGGATATAGGTAACAGGTTGATCGAAAAAGTTACAAAAGTTGGAGAAAAGTTAGATGGTTCTCCAGTTTTTTATACAGAAGTATGTATGTATACTAGAAGTATAACTCATCCAAGCTGGAACCTTTCTCACATACAGCTCTGACTGACCAAACATTCGTTACCAAGGCAACCATAGGATATTCAAATGAAGACCATCCTCCAGGCACTAGCGAACAAGAAGGGGACGGAGTAGAATTTCTTCCTTTTTGGGAATTTCAAAAAGTAAATTTATTTTTCTCGAGATGTAGGTAGAAATTCTAAATTCAACTTCTGCCAATTCCCCTCTCATTGGAATGATTCATCTCCTTTTAGAGGTTCGGCTCGTCCGCCAAAGACTCTTAGCCCAACACTGCTGGAGATTAAGTAAAACTTTTAATGAAGACTTCAAATAATGTCTGATACAAAACTGATGAGACCATCCACATATCGCCTATTTAATGTTAAATCTGAAACCAGTATTTATTTAAAGTCGAAAAAAATTAACCTCTTCCAGGCGCGAAAATTATTTTGCACACCATTAAACTAGTTTTTCTCATCTCTTATGTTTAGCACAAAATAAATATGTGACAATAGCACACTAGCGGACGAGAAGGGAAAAGGTTTTACACAAAAAAAGTTCCTTAAAAAAGTCGTAACCAAAAAGTAGGACTATATAGGTAAATTGGCCTAAAAATCGATAATTCCCCCATTCCTTGCATAGATCCCCCTCCGTATCTGGGATAGAGTCAAAGGGAGGGGAATTTTGTAAAAAGGGGGTCTTTGACAGTTTTCAGGCCATTTAACCTGCACCCCAGGGACCAAAATGTACTGTGTCAAATCGCCAACGAGGTGGGAATTCCACTTTTCCATTAGAATAAGTAAAATAAGTCACTTATACTCCTCGAACTTCATTATGCAATACGTCGTAAGACTTTCCAACATTGTTGAAGGAGAAAAATCTTACTGGGGAAATTGTCTGCGCTCATCTCTTCGAGGAAAAAGCATGTAATTAATTCAAAAACATGCATAAAAATAAAAGAAATATGGGATTTTATACTGAAAATTGGAGCACGACAGAATTAAAATATTTGCTTTTTAGCCATTTTCAGAATTCGAAATCTCGTATGCAACTGACACTGAAGGTAAAATCTTACGCGTGGGTTCTGTTATTTTTTACATAATCAATCATGAGCAAAATATACTTGTGCTTTTATAGCTGTAGTTCAGCAAACAAGTGACAATATTTACGACAAACATTGTAAACCGGCGTAATTATCGCTCGGCTAGTTTTGTTTATCAAGCGGATGGGTGAAATTTCATTTTTCCACAAAAATTGATTCTGGAAAAAAACAATATTTTGGTATATAAACAATTTTTTATATTTTGCTTTTTGACATAGTGTTTTAATATTCTACATTCTGTGGATTTGTTTAATCAGTCTCGCTCCGCTGGATAGTTTTGTCTCTAATAAATCAGTCAGTCAGTCACTTAAAAGTTAACGAAGAAAACGTGAATTTTACGTTGATTCGAGATAGAGCGAAACCACGTGGTTTGGAGTTTTGTGTAAATATGCAGTTCACAATGTTTTAGGAATTGTGAAAAAAATTTGATAAAACCCACTAAATACATATCTTACAGAAAACTATTAAATTAAGGTAAAATCAAATCGTTATTTTTTTAATCACAAATGTTGCTGTTGTTGAATTCAGAGTAGAGACTTTTTAAAAAAGGAACTCTCAATAAGATGAATATAGCCTATCAAGGGATTTTTGTTAGCCGAAAATTTTTTGGCACGCGGTTTGAATTAAAGTCTGCTTTTGGTGAAATTTCTGTTTTTTTCTGTTGTTGCTGCTGTTGTTGTTGTTGTTGTTGTTGTTGTTGTTGTTGTTGTTGTTGTTGTTGTTGTTGTTGTTGTTGTTGTTGTTGTTGTTGTTGTTGTTGTTGTTGTTGTTGTTGTTGTTGTTGAGATAAATCAGAAAGTGGCGCGCAATAAATATCAGTTTCAAAGTCAAATTGTGAACGCTGCAAAACAACTAAGACAGGTTGGCGTCACCGCCCCGCTTCGCTACAGATAACGTTATTCACTAGCGCACTAGAAGGGGAGGGAAAAGTGAAATTCCCCCCTCTTCGGCAATTCCCAAAAAGTGGGATTTGTTCCTTAAGGTGTAGGTAAAATGGCCTCAAAACGGCTAAATCCCTCCTCTTTGAAGAAATTCCCCTCCCTTTGGAGGTTTGGCTCGTCCGCAAGTGCACTATAGATACGTTATAAATGATCGTGAAGAACTGTAATATGAGAATCATAACTGCTAACATGGTGCTTGAACTTAAAAAAATTTAAATATTACTGAAATGTTATTCAATTTAATTAAAATTTAGAAACTAAATTCGAAAACCCACCTTGATCAGGGTATCAGGTTACTAAAAAAATTATTCCTTTACCCGATTACCACGTATGTATGTATGTATGTATGTAAAAACTTTGGCGGACCGTCGGTATGTTATTCAATTCGAAAATAGAATGAAAAAAATTCTTCAAACTTGTTACAAAAAAATATTGTACCACTGTAGAAGTCTGACAGTCATAAACACAAAGTCACGAACGAAAAATCTTCTTATTTTCTATTTGAAGCCAGTTTTACGATTACAATCATTCTGATATGGT
>OZ038448.1:2985143-3042643 GCA_964036265.1 Daptonema setosum
TAATTTTCACTCTTTTTTGCTACAGTGAAGGGACAGTTCTGGGATTTAAAAGTCGTAGAAAAAAACACAATAAAATATAGATTTTCAGATTAAAAAAACAATTTGTGAACCGTTATTTCAATAAGAATCCAAGGTTGACCTGCAAAATTCAAAATATTATTTTTTTGCAAGAAAAAAAAATTCAAACGTACTTAATAGCTAATTCGACCTCCGTTTAGAAAAATTCTTCTCCCGTTGAAGGTTTCGCTTCGTCTGAACCGAGATACATATAAGAGCTTCCTGAGGTTCAAGTGAACAAATGACACGTTAACTTGTCCAACCCTGGTAACATCCACTGAACATGATGATCGCATGATAGCATACAGCTGTTGGGTTGAGTTGAGCCGGACAGTCGGCTATTATGCATCACCTTCTCTTACAATTGATGCAGCTAATGATTCACAAGTTGGAGTAGTTAACACTGCAACTTTTCACTTCAATCCCTGGTAGCCATTTGTAGTATTGTTCTTCAGTATTGACCCTGACGCGTTGCTCTGGGGTTTCTGCCATTGCCCGTCAGTTTATTCAACTCCCTGGCCACTACGAAAACACCATTCTGATATGGTATCAGTGTGCCTTATGGCTTCAGTTAATAAAAAAAAGTCCAAGTAAAAAAAGGAATCTGTTAATCCAAATCAGTCTTTTTAATCAATGCCAATTGCCAAGATACTGTAAACAAGCTATAATACGATCGGTGGCACAATACTGGGCTGAGATTTAACGATGTGCCATACTAAAAAGGCTTTTATTTCCACCATTTGGGGCTTACGGCTGCCCGGCGTTTAACTATTGTATTTTTGTTGTTGTTGTTGTTGTTGTTGTTGTTGTTGGTTCTTTTCGTTGTTGTTGTTGTTGTTGTTGTTGTTGTTGTTGTTGTTGTCGTTGTTGTTGTTTTTGTTGTTGTTGTTGTTGATATCGGTTTAATCTAAATCGCATCTAATTTGGCAACAACGCAATAAAAACGGCTGATATATGACAATGATCCATCATAGTTTTTGCTACCGGTTTCTCCCGGGGATGTTCAAACTGACTTTTTCTTATCTTGGACAGAACCCTTGTTGTTGTTGTTGTTGTTGTTGTTGTTGTTGTTGTTGTTGTTGTTGTTGTTGTTGTTGTTGTTGTTGTTGTTGTTGTTGTTGTTGTTGTTGTTGTTGTTGTTGTTGTTGTTGTTGTTGTTGTTGTTGTTGTTGTTGTTGTTGTTGTTGTTGTTGTTGTTGTTGTTGTTGTTGTTGTTGTTGTTGTTGTTGTTGTTGTTGTTGTTGTTGTTGTTGTTGTTGTTGTTGTTGTTGTTGTTGTTGTTGTTGTTGTTGTTGTTGTTGTTGTTGTTGATGATGTTGTTATTGTTGTTGTTGTTGTTGTTGTTGTTGTTGTTGTTGTTTTTGTTGTTGTTGTTGTTGTTGTTGTTTTCCACGATAGTTTTGTTGAAGATACCATGGGCAAGCTATGGCTCGTGATAGCCAATGTTGGTGGGAAACCTTTACCACCCTTAAATGTTAGCCGGTGGTCAGCTCGTGATCTTCACTTGAGCCGTGTCCCCGGAACCGCTCTTATATGTAATTGTCTATGCATACAACACTTACGGGCTGTGTTTATGGGAACACGCGCTGTCTGGGTTAATGGTTTGATGATCCGTGGCTCATTGTCTGTGGCACCAGCGGACGAGAAGGGGAGGGAAAAGTGAAATTTCCCCCTTTTTGGCAGACTCAGAAAGTTGAGTTTGTTCCTCAAGGTGTAGGTAAAATAGCCGGATTTCTGCCAATTCCCCCTCTCTTTGCAAAGATTCCCCTCCCTTTGGAGGTTTGGCTCGTCCGCCAGTGGTTTGTGGGTCATTTCTCATTGATCAATAATCGTTGTTCATGGTTCGAAGTTTCAAATGAATCTGTTTTTCTTCAGACAATTGGAAACATACATAATCAAGGGACGGCCGCTAGGCCGTTCCCTTAATATGGTTCGATTGAGATAAGCTTTTTTGCGGATATCTCGATCTAGCCTCATCGTATCAACTTCTAGTCTGATTCATCGGTTTTCTCGTGCGATTCTACATCTTTTTGGCTAATTTTAATCCCGTAGGGAAATTTTTTCATTTTTCAGGTCCGAAAATGATGAAAATGCGATTTTCCGTTTTTTTTCTCATCAAAAACGCTGTATGGGAACTGGGTAAGACCTGTAAAGCTGTACATAGGTCAATTTCAAGCTCCGAACACGATTTCCTGAGTGTCACGGAGATCGGATGAAACTTTCCACTATTTTTAAGGGATTTTATGAAAAAAAAAGTCAAAAATCGCAGGCAAAATGGAGAAAGAATTGTTGTATGAGCGATAGGGTGGTCCGATCAAACTGAAATTTTAACTGGATGTGTATTACTTATGCCGAAATACGATCCGCTATTTAATTCAGCTAATTATTAAATCACACAAAAAACGCCACTTGTTATGTAAGAGGCAAAATTAGCGAAAAATTTCACAAAAGCTCTATTCCTCGTGACAAACTTATCGAATGGCCATAAAAACTAGCCTATCACTTGCGGAATCAAATTTCATTATGACCTCTCTCTGACACATTTTCCGATAAAATCATCGTACTTACAAAAACTTGAAGTAACTGATGTAGAAAGTTTCAACGTTTTTGAGGATTTTTGCTCTTTCGAAAATCAGATTATCTCCAGATTTAAAGCCTTGACACCCATTGTATTATCTGAATGTCTAGAATGACTGAAGTTGTATCGAATACAGAAAAGATGATTCTCTGCGCATTCTCAAAAAATATTTATGAGCCGCCAAAAACCGGTGAAAATTCAAGTTCACTTACTCACGCTGTTTCAGCCACATTGGATTTCAAAATTATCATTTTTTACAGAAACCGAAAAACTTCATTTTCACTGGAGGTATAAAAAGAGTACATTTCTAATAGACTATATTTTTAAAACTTGATCAGTCCTTTTTAATAATTTTTTATGATCCGTCAAAATGTACAGAAATGAAGAAAAATGGGTCAAAAATTTTTTCGTAAGTAATTTTTTTCTTCGTTTCTAGACGTGTACCAACATCAATAAAACACCTCAAAACCTTATTATGAAGGTTTTGGAAGTAAGGAAAAAAATTTCAAGAGTCACTTGTTACATTTTTCAAGTACAGCTCGGCGCTTCTTTAATAATAGTCAAGTTTTGAAGCTATTTTCACACTAGATAAAAAGAAAATTTTTTCATTTGAAACTAGGTTTGATGTAGCAAATCAACTTTTAAAATATTTTTTGTCAAGGTAGTCAAGTGAATAGTGGGTTTGCAAGTTAAACGAGTGGTGCTGGGTTCAAAACCCCTGAAAATCTAAAACAACGAAAGTGTTAATCTGTTTTAATTTTGATATTATATACTTCTCCCGAACTTCAATTGTTTATTTTAGATATAACAAGGCAGCTTTTAACACTCTATATTACTAACCCAGGGATTTTTTTCATCATTATGTAAATTATTTAATTTTGTTTTACAAGCAAAAAATTGAAGGGGGCTCGCAAACGATCACTGTTCACAAATATTATTGTAATTCAATATTCGAAAATCTAAAGTTATAAAAGGGCTGAAGTAGATGAATCTTATGAAAAATTTTCAACTCATAGAGCATTTTTGTTACATTAGCACATACATATATGTATTTAGTCTACATACTGTACATGTGATTTGTTCACACATAAAAAAGTTATAGACAAGCAACTAAAAATGCCCTGAAGGCATGGGGAGTAACGAATATGGTTCGATCCTAGCTAGTCCAATCGTGAAAAAGTATGAGACAAGAAATCTTATTCTCATATTTTAAATAGTCTGATCGTGGAAAAGCAGGAAACAAGATTTGCGATGAATCACAAAAAAAGTTTGTACTTTATTAAGTCAAGAATCAAACCAAATTACACGAAACATATTTGGGACTTTTCGGTGAAACCCAAATCCTTTATTTCGTCTAGCTCGTTGTGAACATGAGTAATTTTACTTCGGTTTGTGTGACAAGGCTGTCACGAAACTTTTTTTATTTCATTTTCATTCAATAATGATGGTTTTTGATGATATGATCCATTTATGATAATGATTTTTTTTAAATCATAAATGGATCATATTATCAAAAACCATCATTATTGAATACTTATGGTTTGAAATTGAATACCAGCATTTTAAATAAGGACAAATGTTCCCACAACAATCGTGAAAAGTCCCAAATATGTTTCGTGTAATTTGGTTTGATTCTTGACTTAATGAAGTACAAACTTTTCTCGTGATTCATCGCAAATCTTGTTTCCTGCTTTTCCACGATCAGACTATTTAAAATATGAGAATAAGATTTCTTGTCTCATACTTTTTCACGATTGGACTAGCTAGGATCGAACCATATTCGTTACTCCCCATGCCTTCAGGGCATTTTTAGTTGCTTGTTCATTTTATGAATAGAACTTTGGCAAGCTGATTTTAGTTAAAACGCATGGCCTCTGTCTTTTATGGTTCATTCGGGAATCGGTCATCTTTGCCACCGAGACAAGTTTGCCACTGAAAATCGAGACAGGTTTGCCACTTTTTTGGGGAGTTTTCAGTGGCAAACTCGTCTCACCCAAAAAATTAGCAAATTGACTCAGTATTTCACGAGACATGTTTGCCATTCAAAATACTGGCATTGAGTGGACAACCTAACCTGTCTCAGAAGAGAAGCGAAGAGTACGTTTTTAATATACTGAAACCTGGCTGTCGTTCGTCGTATGGTTCGTGTTAAAGTCAGCAGTTCAGGTTTCACCATTTTTATAAATTTGTTTGAAACTATTTAAATCATGAGAAGAAGTGATCATTTTTGCGCATTCGTGCCGGAGGTGGGTGAATTATACTCAAGTGTTGGGGTAACGACAGCCACCCTGAAGAAATGGCTATTTTTCATTCACGTTTCTTATGGGTGTGTTTTATATAAAAGTATCCTTTATATTACATCCTATTGGGCGTGAGCCGTAGCTGGGGTAGGGGAGCAGTCGATCGCTTCGCTCTCTCCATGAATAAATAAATTAATATTATTTTTTACTTGCAATTCATACAAATTTCCTAAAATCATCACATGTCCACACATAGCTAAAAGTTTATAATATACAATATGATGTTTAGGTGAGACAAGTTTGCCACTGAAAACCCTCCAAACGAGTGACAAACATGTCTCTATTTATAGTGGCAAACTTGTCTCGGTAGCAAAGATGCCACGCAGTCGACCATCCAAGGGTGTCGTCAGTTGTATGTACCTCGCCTTGGTATGTCAGTACATACTACGGGACATAACATCTAAATCATAATCATTCTCAACTGATTACGAGACTGGATTTGAATGAGCGCTAGTTTTACAGTTCGCCGTTCAATTTCGTTCTTGAATATCACACTGACAAGCTGAGTTCATTTGGACGCATGGCCTCTGGCGTTCATGGTTCATGGTTATTGACACGTGGTACATCCAAGGGTGTCGTCATTTGTGTGTACATATGTACCTTGCCTTGGTATTTCAGTAGACATTATGGGACACAACATCTAACTCATAAACCTTCATAATTGATTACGAGACTGGATTTGAATGTGCTACAGTTTTATAGTTCACCGTTCCATTTCGTTCGTGCATACAGCCCTGGCTAGCTGAGTTTATTTGAACTCGTGGCCTCTGGCATTTATGGTTCATGGTTCTTGACACGTGGTCCTTTCAAGGGTGGTCATTCATTATACTGGTACCTCAATAGATGTGGTTGTAGTACAGTATGTCAGTACACAGTCAGTCATTAGAATGATACGCATTCTAATCCATTTTCATTTGCAAAGCCGACTGAGTTCCACAAATTGCCGGGATTTAAATTTTAGTCATCTAATACACGGATAATAATAAAAAAACCCGTTTGTTGTATCTACAAGAAACTGTATACCACTACCACTCTTTGTCCTATTTCACTGTCGTAAATCGTACTACTCGAAATACTGAATTACATATAACACGCGCCAAAACCAGTTTTGAATTCAAATTGCGCGCCAAGAAAGTATTGCGTTACAAGAAACCCTGGATGGGCTCTACTATAGTTATAAATTATATATACTATAGTATATATCGCTACCACTACATATTTGTCATATTTCACAATCGTACTATTCTGTTCTGTACGAAAATAAACCCGGACCCAACAAAAATAATGAATATCATTCGTACCCGGGGACCATGAGCTGAAGAGTGCACTAGCGCACGAGAAGGGATGGGAAAAGTGAAATTACCTTTTCTTTGGCATTTCAAAAAAAATAAAGTTGTTCCCTAAGGTTTAGTTGAAATGGCCCGAAAGTTGCCGATTCCCCCCCCCCTATATGAAGAAATTCTCCTCCCTTTGGAGGTTTGACGAATTTCCCCTCCCTTTGGAGGTTTGACGAATTTCCCCTCCCTTTGGAGGTTTGACGAATTTCCCCCTCCCTTTGGAGGTTCAGCTCGACAACCAGTGCCATGAGATGTGACTCATTCATGCACACTGTTTAGTATGGACAGTTAATTCGGATGCTGAATTCGAATACGCGCCAAATGAATCCCTAAACTTTGTTGATTGCATAGTCCAATGCGTAAGGCCCCAGCCGCAAAAACTGCTGGTCCAGGGTTCGACGCCTCGCGGACGAGCTCGGAATCCTAACGTTATGATCCGGATTTTACGGGATAAGTATAGCATTAGCAGTTGATTAGAAGACTGAATCGAGAAAAGCACTAGACAACGAGAAGGGGAGGGAAAAGTGGAATTTCCCCCTCTTTGACAATTTCAAAAAGTGGTTTTTGTACGTAACGTGTAGGTAAAATGGTTTCACCTCTGCTAATTCCCCGCTCTTTGGAGAAATTCCCCTCCGTTTAGAGGATTACAGCTCGTCCGCCAGTGGAAAAAGGCACAACTTTTCTGAATTCGTTTAAAAGGTTTCCATTTACAGACATACGTATTTAATTAGAGTGACCCACTTCGGGCGGACGAGCTAAACTCCCAAAGGGAGGGGAATTTCGTCAAACATGGGGGAATTGGCAGTTTTCAGGCCATTCTACCTACACCTTAAGGAACTGGTTCCGCTTTTTGAAACAGCCAAAGAGGGGGGAATTCCACTTTTCCCTCCTCTTCTCGTCCGCTAGTGGTTTAGTATGGACAGTTTGTTCTGATACTGAATTTGAATACGCGCCAGACGATTGCCTAAACTTTGTTGATTGCATAGTCGAATGCGTTTAGGGGTCAGCTGCAAAAACTGCTGGTCCAGGGTTCGACACCTCGCGGACGAGCTCGGAATGCTAACGCTGTGATCCGGATTTTACTGGATAAGTATATACTGCTCATGACTGATTATGCGAAAAATCCGAATCGGGTTTACAAGAAAAGAAAACACACGCGTTTTTCTTTCAGTGTCAGTTGCACACGAGATTTCAAATTCTGAAAATGGCTCAAAATAAGGCGTGTGTAATTAAAATTCTGAGGTATTTCAATCTTCAATCGTCCGCTAGTGGAGTGGCCGATAGTCACAGTAGGTCCGATCCAACGTTAGTTATGAATTCTGATAGGATGTATATGTAAATTACAACTTCTATTTACATTTATAACAATTATTATAATACTGTTACTTAACCTTCACGTTTACTTTTCTTTTTATCCCTTTTTTACTTCTACATATTCTACTTTTACTACATACACTTCATACTTTCACTACATGTACATGTTATACATGTTATACACCATGTTATACTTTTACTACATTCATGTTATGTGCATAACAATCATTATATACATACTTGTTATGCCAATAACACCCGTACCTTCATACCCGGCTCGACCCGATGAACCACTCCGTGCATGGTACCAAAGTTATACTTACTAGCGTACGTGAAAGGGTGGGAAAAGTGGAATTCCCCCCTCTTTGGCGTTTCCAAAAATATATAATTTGTTCCCTAAGATGTAGATAAAATGGCTTAAAAATTGCCAGTCCCCCCTCTTTGACGAAATTCCCCTCCCTTTGGAGGATTAGCTCGTCCGCCAGTGGTTATACTGCTTAGCTGAACTTACTAGCTCGTGGCAAATTGACCGAAAAGCGTGTGTAGTGAACATTTGTAGTGAGATAACATGTGCTCAAACTAGTAATTTATTCATTCTTTCATTCATTCAATCATTCAACTTCATGTCTTTCGTTTATTCATTCATTCATTCATTCATTCATTCATTCATTCATTCATTCATTCATTCATTCATTCATTCATGCATTCATTCATTCATTCATTCATTCATTCATTCATTCATTCATTCATTCATTCATTCATTCATTCATTCATTCATTCATTCATTCATTCATTCATTCATTCATTCGTTAAGGTTAAGGTGTTAGACTCCGAAACCGCCTGGCTAGCCGCACACGGGTTCAAATCCCGGGGCCGTCACCAAAAAGCCTCATGGCAGTCAAACAGAAGTGTGACCTACTGACTGATGGTCATTAAAGAAGATGCCTTGAACATCCGATAGAGTGACTTGGAACTTGTTTCGATGATATGCCTATGGCAAGCACCATTCGTGATTGGGAACCGGCGGAGTTTTAATCCGAACGAGACAACCCAACAATAAAAAAATCATTCATTCGTTCAATAAATCAATCCTTAGTTTATTCATTCATTCATTCCTTCATTCCTTCCTTCATTCATTCCTTCATTTAATCATTGATTCAAATTCAATCATTCAACCCTTTATTCATTCATTCAATCATTCAATCCTTAATTCCCACATCCTTTCGTTCATTCATTCAATCACTCATTCATTGATTCATCCAATCATTCAACAGTTAACTTGTTCATTCATTCATCCATCCATCCATCCATTCATTCATTCATTCAAAACCTGGATAGACTGTTGCGCATTTTTATCTGCGTTGAAATTTTTTAGGGTAAAACTTCCTTGGCTAATCTTACTCAGCGGTGATTGGTTGTTGTGAATTTGAATTAGAATTTGGCGAGCCTAATATCTTCTGAGCATATTCGAACGGTCCGCGTTCGTGTTGGGGTAGGTTTTTACGACGTCACTCAAGGGAAATTGAACGGCTGCTATTCATGTATGGTTTTACATGCATTGTATCTATTCTATACAATCCAAATACGTGCACATAATTCCGTTCACAAGCGAAGAAGAGAAGGGGTGTAGCTAAAGTAGTCTTCTCCCTGAGGTATAGGTAAAACGGCTTGAAAGCAGCCTATTTCCCATGTTTGGGGAATTTCCCATCTGAAAATATTTGTCTCTCGAACACCTTAGGGAAAAATTTTACTTTTTTAAAACCCCAACGAGGGGGATTTCCACTTTTTCTTTCTTCTCTCGTCCGCTAGTGGGCCTGGGCATGTGTTACAAGAAGCCCTGTACATCATAATGAGACTATAAGAAATATATATAATAATATGACTATAAGTAAACAGATTACCAAATTCTTTCTCTACCAAACTTTAATTTCCTGACTCGCATGGTACATGTGAAATAAATACCCTCATGCATGAAACATCGGCTAGCGCATGTCCTACATAATGCACGCACTCACTGGCGGACCAGCTCAACCTCCAAAGGGAGGGGAATTTTTCTCAAAGAGGGGGAATCCACAGAAATTTAGTCATTTTACCTACACCTTAAGGAACAAATTCCACTTTTTGGAACTGCCAAAGAGGGGGGAATTCCACCTTTCCCTCCCCTTCTCGTCCTACATAATGGACGCACTCACAACCACTAGCGGACGAGAAAGGTGGAGAAAAGTTGGATTTCCCCTCTTCGGCGTTTTCAAAAATGTAGAATTTGTTGCCTAAGGTTTTGGGAAAATGGCCTGAAATTTGCCGATTCCGCCCTCTTTGGTGAAATTCCCTTCTTTTACGAGGATTACCTCGTCCGCCTGTGCTCGGGACGGCTGCCTTACATGCACTGGCGGACGAGCCCAAACTCCATAGGGAGGGGAATTTCGTCAGAAAGAGGGAATAAGCAGTTTTCAGGCCAATTCACCTACACCTTACGGAACAAATTCAACTTTTCGAAAACCTCAAAGAGGGGGGAATTCCACTTTTCCCTCCCCTCCTCGTCCGCCAGTGCTTGCATGCATGTACTCTACATGTGTTCTCCTCGGGTCAGGCTAAAAGCGCATGTTATAATGCAGGATGCGTGCCTTGCGTGCAGCCTTTGCGCCCTGCGCACATGTTGAGAAGCGAAATGTTAAAGCTGATTTGTATTTCAAAATGTTTTATAATTGTTTTGATCTGTTTTTTGACATAAGATTATATTATTAGTTGCTTGATTGAACCGATTTTTCATGATATTGTTGAAATTCAAAAACTGATGGCATGATCCAATACGACGAAATAAGAAAGATTATCTGGCTCGGATGAATGGAAAAAAATCAATTTACTGGCCTTTTATTAAATTTTTACTTCTGTATCAATCAACGAGTGTTTACAGGTATTGATTTTATCGTTTAATTCGGTTGAATAAGTAAACTACTTATCAATACGAATTATCATCAAAAGTGAAGTCAGAACTTCATGTTTTTCTTACAGCTAGAACTTTCCATATGCTGCTAGGACTAGTTATGGACTATTACTTTAAGTGAGCTTGTTGCGTCATTCATGCATTATTCAAATGATTCTGGGAATAATATTCTATCAAAAAAGTCACAGCCCTGCCGTTGTCATTTCAGCGCATAATTTTTTAGAAACCAATCCTGGACGAGCCAAACCTCCAGAGGGAGGGAAGTTTTTTCAGAGAGGGGGGAATTAGCAGAAATAAGGCTATTTTATCTGCGCCTCACGGAACATACTCAATTTTTTGAAACTGCTAAAGAGAGGGGAATTCCACTCTTCCCTCCCCTTTTCGTCCGCTAGTGGGCGTGCACAACGGGATATGTGAGATAGACGTTTCATGTTTTTCGATGGCAAATGGAATTTTCCGTATTTTCCGTGTTGCCCTGTTTCGCTTCGCTTTTTGGTCAGCGATGGAGAGTCATGAAATTAATTACAGTACATTTATGTTGATACTTTGTATACTTGTTTGAGCAGCCAGCCAGTTCGCTTTACCTCAGCCTACCAAATACAATACTACATTCCAAAAATTATAGAAGTATAAGTCGATTGTACATGTTGTTTCGTTGATTCTTGGTTCATTTTGCGCCACCAACCACCCCATCTACATATAGACATATCGTATCTGACTGACTGACTGACTGACTGACTGACTGACTCACTGGCTCATTGACTGACTGACTGACTGACTGACTTACTGATTGACTGTTTGACTGACTGACTGGCTGACTGACTGGCTGACTGACTGACTGACTGACTGACTGTCCGACTGATTGACTGGCTGACTGGCTGACTGACTGGCTGACTGTCTGAATGATTGACTGACTGACTGACTGATTCATCGAGTTGGTTTTGGCTTTCAGCCAACTGTAATCGAATCGCTATGTTGACCGACCGTGTTTGTCATTTCAAAGCAGTCCGATTTTGTTGACAGATGCGTTGTGCTGTGGTAGTCTTTGACTGACTGACTTACTGACTGACTGACTGACTGACTGACAGACTGACTGACTGACTGACTGACTGACTGATTGAATGATTGACTGACTGACTGACTGACTGACTGACTGACTGACTGACTGACTGACTGACTGACTGACTGACTGACTGACTGACTGACTGACTGACTGACTGACTGACTGACTGACTGACTGACTGACTGACTGACTGACTGACTGACTGACTGACTGACTGACTGACTGACTGACTGACTGACTGACTGACTGACTGACTGACTGATTGACTGACTAACATACTGACTGACCGACTGACTAACTAACAGACCGACTGACTGACTGATTAACTGGCTGACTATCTGATAAAGATTGAAAGATACCTACAGTACGTGTTCAATGGTTATCTGAATTCTTGGCCAACTGACTGACTGAATGAATACATAATCGACGATTGATCATACGACTTACTGACTGACTGACTGACTGACTGACTGACTATGAACACCACAGTTTATGTTTGAGATAACGTTTTGTAAGCTGACGGCTTTGTGGTCAACCGATTTGGTTTCAACCGGTTTTACATACAGAATTCTCTGACTCACTCACTGACTGAATGACTGAAAAAAAACTGACTGATTGTGAACAGTAAAGTTCGTGTTCGATATAACGGTATGATCTTTCAAGAAATGAACTTACTATTAAATAACCGATTATATTTCAGCCGTTTGAGTATGATGGACTCTCGAATCAATGGTCAATTTAGCAATTATTGTGTTATATAAACCTATAATATTTTCAAATTCTCTACATATCCTTCCTTACTGAATATGCTTTTTCCGAACCAAACTATGATTTTATAGAAAACAAAATAAAACTCATTGAAATTGTATTCTATAAAATCCATAAATTCTATGTCAAATATACATATGTATGTTGGTTACTTTGGCTTTTTTTACTTTTTCATATGTATCTTTTACATTTATATATATTTCAATATTTACATCATTCTGTAAACATCATATAACCATCATTCTAAAAGGGACTTTCATTTCAGGTTACCAAAACCAAACGATTCTCTTATTCAGTCATCAAAATGTTCACCACAATTTCCATACTGATTTCTTGACGCTGATTTGCGGTTTATTGATACTTAAAAATATTTTCGAAATATCAACAAGTTGTTCGAAATAATCTTGAAGTTCATCGAAAATTGATCAATAATGTCTGTCTATCAACAACATCAATTTGAGGAGGTTAACTATTGGTGTTGTTGTGCCCGTGTAATGTGAACTGTTGTTGTTGTTGTTGTTGTTGTTGTTGTTGTTGTTGTTGTTGTTGTTGTTGTTGTTGTTGTTGTTGTTGTTGTTTTTGTTTTATTTTGTTTGTTGATGTAATTTATTCGCCTATGCAATCGGAGTATCGGATCACTATTATTTTTACATACATAAACATTATTTGCCCATGATTTTTTCTCCCAACTGTGACCTGTTTTTTTATTTATTTTCGGTGTCACAAGTAAAATCTGTTGTTGTTAACAACAACAACAACAACCACGACCACAACCGCAATAGTAAGACATCGCTCACTTTGCAAACGTATGAACGAATCTTTCTCCCATCGATATTACTCACTTCCTCTCAATGTTTTATCACAGTTCAAGATATGTACAAGATCACTTTGTGTTGTTGTTGTTCTTGTTATTGTTGTTGTTGTTGTTGTTGTTGTTGTTGTTGTTGTTGTTGTTGTTGTTGTTGTTGTTGTTGTTGTTGTTGTTGTTGTTGTTGTTGTTGTTGTTGTTGCTGTTGTTGTTGTTGTTGTTGTTGTTGTTTGTTTGTTGTTGTTTGTTGCTGTTGTTGTTGCGGTGGTCGACTTTATTTGGTTGCGTACAAGTAAAAAATACTTCGGGGAGGTAAAAAGTGAGCATGAAAGGCGTGTCATGGTTTTACGACTATGACATTGATTTACGACAAGAGAAAAAACAACAACAACAACAACAACAACAACAACAACAACAACAACAACAACAACAACAACAACAACAACAACAACAACACCTGGTGTTATCTATGTATCATACTCCCAGTGCGCTGATTCATAAATTTTCGCTAGGGCAGCACGTAACAGAATATGTACAAATGTACTGTAGATTTAGATTTCAGTTCACTTCACTATAGCCTATCCAGGGTTTCTTGTTAGCCAAAAAATTTTGGCGCGCAGTTTAAATTCAAATTTGTTTTGGCGCACTTTCGAATTTTCGAGAAATTAAATCGTTCTCACATAACATTGTGGAAGACATACGAAAGTACGCTTAATTTAATTTAGACGTGCGCCACCGGCCCAGAAATTTTATTTTTGATAACAAGAAACCCTGACCAAGCTATAAAGGAAGCGAAAAAATGATTGTTGTATAACATGATACACTATTAAAAAGCTATAAGTTGACTTGACTATGTATAGTGTACGTATAGCTTGGTCATGGTTTCTTGTTGTCAAAAATTAATTTTGTGGGTAGTTTTCACACGTCTGCAAAGGATTAGCGCAAATTTTGTATGTTGTCCAAATGTTATGTGAAAAAGTATTTATTTCTCGAAATTTTTAAAGCGCGCGAAAAACAGATGTGAATTCAAACTGCGCGCGAAAACCATTTTAAATAATGGGAAACCCTGGATAGGCTATGTATTGTACGTACGACTTCTAAAATGGCGCGCTTTTAAAAACAGTTTCCTAATCAAATATGGATACTATACAGATGGTAAATATTTGAGCAAGCATCTATAACCGTTGGTGTAAGCATCCATAAGGCATCTACTTTAATGCTCCATTACACTTCAGCATTTAAGTATGACCTTATTTGCTAACCCACTAGCATACGAGAAGAGGTGGGAAATTGGAATTCCCCCCTCTTTGGCCATTCCAAATAGTACAATTTACTCCTTAAGGTGTAGCTAAAGTGGGTTCAAAACTTCAAATTCACCCCTCTTTGACGAAATTCCCCTCCCTTTGGGGATTTAGCTCGTCCGCCATATGCTAACCACATGGTGTACAGTCCGTCCAGGGTTTCTTGTTATTAAAACTTACATGTTTCTAAGGACCCGTCACAATTACTTAAGCGAAATATTCGTAGCGTTCCAAGTGTCTTGAAAATTTATTTTTCTCCAAATTTTGAATCCCCGCCAAAATCAGATTGGAGGTTCTGCAAGCCACAAATTGACTGTGTTTCGACACACACAAGAAACCTTGCATAGTCTATAAAGCAGGGTTGACAGTAAACATCAGAGTATTATTTACTGTTGACGCTTGTGTATGATATAAATTGTGTATGAAATCAAGTTATAACATGTTATTAAATTCTTGTTACTAAATATTATTTCTCATAAATCCGTGTATCCACCAGTACAATGGATTAGATGAACCGTTATTTCAGTAACATTTGGAACTGGGGGATATTTCAAAAAAGCGTAAATAATGTTCACGTAAGTTAGGTTCACACAAAAAATCATAACCAAAAATCTTGAATAGACATTATCTGTCGAAGTGATTCGTAAGTACAACACGGTTTTCATAGGTTGGTTGTCCACAACAACAACTGCGGTAATTATTCGTTCACTCCTGAATTCATATTTTGCGCTATGAAGCTCCTAATAAACAAGCAGCGGATGCAGCAGTTTTTCCCGTACACACCAGCGGACGAGAAGGGGAGGGAAAAGTGGAATTCCACCCTTTTTGGCTCTTCTAAAAAGTATAATTTGTTCCATAAGGTGCAGGTAAAACGTCCTGAACACTGCCGATTCCCCCCTCTTTGGCTAAATTCCCCTCCCTTTGGAGGATTAGCTCATCCGCCAGTGCTTGTCGGCCAGTTCCGTCCGTCACTAGGGGACAAGGGAAGAACGAAAAAGTGGAATTCCTCTGTCTTAGGCTGTTATAAAAAGTTCAATTTTTTCCTTAAGGTGTGGGTAAAATGACCTATTAACTGCCGATTTCCCCTCTCTTGGAAGAAATTCCCCTCCCTTTCACTGGCGGACGAGCTAAACCTCCAAAGGGAGGGGAATTTCGTCAAAGAGGGGGGAATTAGCAGTTTTCAGGCCATTTTACCTACACCTTAGGAAACGAATTCTAACTTTTGAAATCGCCAAAGAGGGGGGAATTTTACTTTTCCCACCCTTCTCGTCCGCCAGTGCCCTCCGTCATCACATAAACATCAGAAATAAAATAATGGATTGATTGAGGCCGAAAATTGAATTACCAGAATTTCGAGGATTTTCGGGTGTGAGCGAGTATTTTTCGTCATTTGCAATGAATGAATACACAAAATGAAATGTTTCATCATTTTCTGCTGTTTTTTTTCTCGTTTCGCTGATTTTGTGATGGATCTGAAACCTGTGGCTGCATTTATAGAAAAGTCAAGCCTAATTGAACCCAGTGGATATAAATCATTAACACTAGCAGACCAGATGAGTTTGAAAAGTGAAATTCCCCCCTCTTTGGCAGTTTCAAAAAGTAGAGTTTGTTCCTCAAGGCGTAGGTAAAAAGACCTAAACTCTGTCGATTTCCCCCCCCCCCTCCTCTTTGGAAAAGTTCCCCTCCCTTTGGAGGTTTCATTGGTCGGCCAGTACAACCAGTGAATGTACATAAATCGTTAAGGAACTACATTTGAATGCTAGTCTAATTCATCGTTGTGGTAAGGGCCAAGATTTTTTTTGATAGCAAGATCCCTCAAAATAATGCATTAGCGGACAAGAAGGTGTGGGTAAAGTAAAATTCCCTCTTTTTGGCAAATTCAAAAAGTGATTTTTTTTCTTCTAGGTGTAGGAAAAATTGACCTGAAAACTGTCTATTCCCCCTCTTTGGAAAATTTCCATCCCTTTGGAGGATTAGCTTCTTAGCCAGTGAACCAATGGTATAGTGCAACTTCCATTTTTTATAGCTTGATCAGGGTTTCTTGTTTATCAAACGTTTATTTTGCGGGTCGGTTACGCACGTATCCAATGAACTAATCGCATTAGTTTTCCTATATTTTCCAAAGGTTATGTGAAAAGCACGTATTTCCCGAAATTTTGAAAGCGCGCCGAAAAGAAATACAAATTCAAAGTGCGCGCCAATTATTTTTTTGATAACAAGAAACCCAGAATCGGCTATACGTATTCTGAATACGGCTCCAAATGTGCCCAACAATGTTGTTCCCGGCATTGGCGAACGAGCTAGTTTCCCAAAGGGAGGGGAATTTTTCCAAAGAGGGGGGAATCGCCAGTTTTCAAGCCATGTTACCTACACCTCAGGGAACAAATTATACTTTTTAAAAACCCCAAAGAGAGGGGAATTCCACTGTTCCCACCCCTTCTCGTCAGCTGTTGACTTCAACCAATGGTAGACTGCAACTTTCATTGCTTTACGTATTCCGTAACTCCCCCCCCCCCCCCGAGTACACGAAAAATCGTGGACCGGCACCCAACTTCGACCGATAACGTTGTTCCTGACATATCCCACCACATAGCAAACATACATACCCTTAGCCTTTGCTCGACCCACAATGACCCCCGACTGTCAATTCGATTCCGCTTTGACACGGTGGCACTAGCGGACGAGAAGGGGTGGGAAAAGTGGAATTCCCCCCTCTTTGGTGATTTCAAAAAGTATAATTCGCTCCCTAAGGTGTAGGTGTAATGGCCAAACTCATGCAGATTCCCCACTCTTTGGTAAAAATTTCCCTCCCTTTGGGGGAAATAGCTCGTCCGCTTTGACATGGTGGCACATTTCCCATTGGAATGTATGCCAGTAGCGATCGCGAAACTTGACTTGTCAATTCTGTTGTGCCACTTTATATTTTGGTCAATGGTATTTTGTTGTTAATTTTCATATAAACAAAAACAGCAAAACAGCGGCAGGCTATAACATGCAATCATCATGTTCAGTGAGTATTAATCGGGGTTGGACAAGTTAACGTGTCATTTGTTCACTGGAATCTCCAGAAGCTCTTTATCTCTTTTGAAAATACTTCAATTCTGAATTCAGGAATTCGAATTATTTCTCCTGATCATTTGTGAGTGCTCCACCCGTACTTAACGCCTTTTCACCTGCAGTTTTGCTGACTGAAAATTAGATATTTAATCGGATTTTCGTGGTCGTATCGATCTCAAGTCAACATTTCCACTCGAGAGAATCCGCGAAAATTCGTGACTGATTTCGTAATAATGACTATATAGCCTATCCAGAAATTTCTTGTTACTCATGTAAGTTTTTGGCGCGGAATTTAAAGACGAGACTTATTTTTGCGCGTTTCCAAATTTTCGAGATTTTTTTATTTATTTTTCAATTGAAATGTTATAGGAAATAGTTGGTAGTTTGTATTTCACCATCGTTTGTTTCACGCTCTAATTTTCGTGTTGCCCGTAACACGCCCCCCATGTTGCGCGCAACAGTGAACGCGAAAATTAGCACGTTTCGTACCGAGTTTAGGTTGACAAGAGAACTCCGCAATTGTGGAATCATCTATTTTCCTTTTTATCTTTATTCGAAAAATGATCTACTATGTGATAACGACAAAGTATTTGAGAAATATTGATCAAATGAAACTCAATAAAATTGTGTTTCAAGTTTTTAGTTTCACACTGTTTTTCCTGTATCCTAATCCTATTTTGTGATGCCTATTTTAACACGGCCCGCCCCATGTTGCGCGCAACACTGACCGCGAAAATTAACATCCTTCATTTTGGGTTCAGTTTGACAGGAGTACACTCCGAAAATGTGGACTTATCATATCTAAAAAATGAAATTAATAAAGTTGAAATCGGCATACACTACTTACGTGTTACCATAATGTTTTTAATCAGTTAACGAATTCACACTTTTTCAATTCCCTTTCGTGATCTCGTAACACGCCCCCCCCCCCCCCATGTGGCACCGCACTGAACGCGAAAATTATGTAGCATGTTTTGTTTCGAGTTTGAATTACTGTAAAAAATCCTCAATGGTTGTTCAGATTATTTACTGAGATTACATTTCATTACTGAGACATAGATTTGAGTGAGATAGATATTATCTTATATACAAAAAAACAATTTTTTATTCATTCAATTCCTGATTACTGATTAGTTTCCTGCTCCAGTTTCGCAATGCAACGCTGAACGCGCACGTTTCGTTGCGAGTTACGCACTAGCGGAAGTGAAGGGGAGGGAAAAGTGGAATTCCCCCTCTTTAACGATTTCAAAAAGAAGAATTTGTTCCTTAATGTGTAGGTAAAATGACCTCAAAACTGCCAATTCCACCCTCTTTGACAAAAACCCCCTCCCTTTGGAGGTTTGGGCTCGTCCGCCAACGGAGTTACGTATGTATGTTCGGTTCGGATTATTGGATACACACTTTTATACGTATTTTGTCGCGTGTATTTTACTCATGAAAACGTGAAAATTCAAAACTGTGTTCATTGTACCACCGGTAAAGTCCATAGAAAATTTCGGTTTTTTAAATGTTTTTCTCACACTTATTCGTTTTTTATTTCCAGTATACTCAGAGGAATACAGTCATACACAAAAACAAACAAGTTTAAAGTGTCACACAAGTTGAAATTCATGGTCAAACAGCGCGTTGAGACTTTTGGGCCACCCTTTATATACATAATACAGTGGATGAACTACATATACCACAGTCTGCTATCCATGAATCATTGACAGCCGCCATCCAATCAAGTTAAAATGGCCTGTGTTCTCTGTGAAACGTTGGTCAGTAGACCAACGCTATGATTTGCAGCTTTGCCCGTTCATTCTGGTGTCTGAAAAAAGGAGCTCCTAGTTTTTGTCTGAAAAGTCCGAGATAGAAACCATTACAAAATAATTGTTATAGATCTATTTGGAAATATCATACGAGTATTTTTAGGCGCGCCACAATTAAATTTAAAGGCAAACTGCGCACCAGAAACTTTCTGAGCAGCAAGAAACTCTGATATAACTGAGGTTCGAATATTTCGCGACAAAGGCGACAAATTCACGAATTTTTTATATGACTCTTGCCACACACCCTAAATTAAAAATTTCAACTTAATATGCCAGTCAAAAATTTTAAAACAAAAAACGAACAAAAAATAGCGTGCTTGAATTTTTTTTACAAAAAAAACTATCCCGACAATGTCCCGGAAAACTGTCGCGAAATATTCTAACCTTAGTTATACACATGATGGCCACGGCCCACGAGCGAACGAGCGAAGAACGAAAAAGTGGTATTCCCCCCTCTTTGGCAGTTCCATGAAGCAGAATTTGTTCCCTAAGGTGTATGTAAAATGGTAAAACTGCCAATTCCCCCTCGTTGAAGAAATTCCCCTCCCTTTGGTAGATTTACTCGTCCGCCAGTGCATGATGGCAAAGAAAACCTCGTTAGACGCATCCGGAAATCCATGCCACAATATCCGCCACTAGCGGACGAGAAGGGGAGGGAAAAGTGGAATTCCCCCCTCTTTGGCATTTTCAAAAAGTCGAATTTGTTCCCTAAGGTCTAGGTAAAATAGCCTAATTTTGATCGATTCCCCCCTCTTTGGAAAAATTCCCCTCCCTTTGGTGAGTTTGGTCGTCCGCCAGTGATATCCGCTGAGCGGAATTTGACACTTTCGCGCGGCTAAATTCAGCCACGACACAACACTGATTGTACGGTATCGGACTCTGCTCGAATTGAGTCGTGGAAAATGGCGTATGCGCAGGCTTTGAAGGCATTGATTATTTATTTACAAGCGAAATGAAAAAAAATTTCATATCGGAAATGATATCCCATCAAATTTTTTTAAAGTTGTAGGGCATCTGAAGCTTTTTCTGGTGTGTTAAAATACCGGTGATCCATCGCTGTTCTATGAGGATTTTGTCTCATGCGCCATATATGTACCTTGGATGGAATTGGTTTTACTGTTCTAATCTAAAGGTCTTCTTCAATAGAATGTCAACCCGAAAGAAACGTGAAAATTGACACTGAATTAGGAATTCCTGAGACTATTGAATCTGCGACCTCAACTGTTCATTCTTACTGTATAGTCGAATTTTTTGGTTACGCCTTTTTTCGGGAATTTTTTTGTGTGTAAAACCTTTCCCTCACCCAGAATTTGGCGGTCGGAAGCAGCAATTTGGGGTTGATAAAAAGGTTTTACACACAAAAGTTCCTAAAAAGAGTTGTAATCATCTTCTTTAGGAACTTTTTTTGTGTAAAACCTTTTTTGTCACCCTTAAATTGCTGCTTCCGACCCCAAATTGCTGGGTGAGGGAAAGGTTTTACACAAAAAAGTTCCCAAAAAAAGGCGTAACCAAAAAATTCGACTATACTATATTCCAAAATAGTATATTTATAGCGATGTTCGACGAAGTTGAGTCTAACTGCCAACTTCCACGCTTACGCCTTCACTTGCACATACAGTATTTCATACAAATGGTATTCCAAAGTTGGAATAGTTGACACTCCAATTTATCACTCGAATCCCAATGATCTACCGTCTATATCTATTTGAATCCAGCCATGGATCAAGTACAGGGTGTCCCAGCGAGGTGTAATGAATGAATTTTTTGAATAACTTTTGCAGTGTTCTAGATAATAACCTAAAATTTTACATGGTAGAAAAACAACTTTCCGCTATTACGCTGAATTTAAAAAAATTTGATTTGTTTCAGTATTGCGTGTTTTACGGCCGATCCGGCAACATGCCTGTTCATGTTCTTAACGCGAACGCATTTTAGAGATTTTCACCGAAAATAAAAAGTGACACAAAAGAACGAATTTTTGTTTAAATTTGTGTTAAATAGCAGGAAGAGTTCATGTTCAAAAGTCAAAGTCAACTTTTCGCCAACATTTGCTAGAAATTGCGATTTTGTTTTCAATATCCAATAGAAGGTGGAATAATAGATCAAATCAAAAACTGTTTCCAGTACTTCAGATTTATAGTATTAGCTATCAGTGTTGCATGTTTCAAGCCATATAGTTGTACTATCAGAAAGTTATTCAATGTTTCATGCGACATACTTGGCTATAAAGTGGAATTTTAAGGCATGTTGCCGGATCGGCCGTGAAACACGCAATACTGAACCAAATCATTTTTTTTAATTCAGCGTAATAGCGGATAACTGTTTCATTAACATGTAAAATTTTAGGTTCTTATCTAGAACACTGCAAAAGTTATTCAAAAAATTCAATCATTACACCTCGCTGGGACACCCTGTACTTACATACGTATGTATTCTACGGCCTTTTGTATAAATGATCGGGGTGGTTGGTATCCGTATTCACGATCATGCGATTCTGCGTGTCCGATGACGGATAGCGGAAGTGACCACAGCCATGTCGTGGAAAAGTACGGCACCATTTATTTTGCTGGGGTCATTTTGCTTGTTTCCACTTTCAACTTAAACTTTCAATTTTAGACTTTCAAATTTATATTTTCAACTAAGTTTGAAATCAGTGGATCAGATTTAACTTTGGAAAAAAACACAGACGGGCTTGTCATGAAGGATTAAAGGGGGAGGGGATTATACGTATTCAAGATCATGCGATTCTGCGTGTCGGATGACGGATAGCGGAAGTGACCACAGCCATGCACACTGGCGGACGAGCTAATCCTCCAAAGGGAGGGGAATTTCCTCAAAGAGGTGGGAATTGGCAGGTTTCAGGCCATTCTACCTACACCTTAGAGAACGAATTATACTATTTGAAACTGCCAAAGAGGGGGAATTCCTCTTTTCCCTCCCTTCTCGTCGGCTAGTGATCACAGCCATGTCATGGCAAAGTACGGCTCCAGTTCTTTTGCTGTGATGAATTTGCTTGTTTCAACTTTCAACTCAGGTCGATTTCAGTAGATCAGATTCAACTCAGAGAATGTCATTAAAATGTTTTGAAAAAAAACAACAACAACAGACGGGTCTAATATGAAGGATTAGAGGGGGGATTATCCGTACTCAAGATCATGCGATTCTGCGTGTCGGATGACGGATAGCGGAAGTTACCACGCCCGTAAAATACCACCGTTTTACCAGTGGCGAAGGTAATCCTCCGAAAGGAGGGGAAATTCATCATAGAGAAGGGAAATAGCAGTTTTCAGGCTATTTTACCTCCGACTTAGGCAAAACAGCAACGAGGGGGATTTCACTCTTCTCATCCCGTCCTCGTTAGCTAGTGGAAAAGCGGAAGTGACCGTAGCAAAATACCGTCTTAACACTGGCGAAGATAATCCTTCGAAAGGAGGGGAATTTTACCAAAGAGGGAGAATTGGCAGTTTTCAGGCCATTTTACCTCCACCTTCGGGAAAACGGCAACGAGAGGGAATTCCACTCTTCTCACTCCTCCTCATCCGCATGTGGAATAGCGGAAGTGACCGTAGCAAAATACCGTATCCGGCGCAGCTACCATTATCCTTTGAATTTGACTGGACATTTCGTCGGCTTTATGGTCTGGTTTTAAATCCTTGGAAAACTTTTCAACTACTTGTTTTGTGTGTCTAAGTCGCCTGTCCTAGTCTAGTGCGTATAGTGAATCTTGGCAGGCAGTAAAACTTTTCGGTGAAAATAATCTTCTTCTTACCTGACGTTGACACACTATACAACACGAAATAGAAAGATTTTAATAACCAGATATCTTGCTCCATATTAACCCTTAATTTTTTTTTCGACTCAATCTTAGTCACAACACAAAACACCTTAACCAAGCTATAGTTTCTAGTCAGTTGGGGAATATTTTTCAAGATATATACGCTTGACTACACATGCACATAATGTGCCGTTAATGCTAATGTACGCAGTAAGCACTATGTTATATTGCAATTTGTGGTAGAATGAATATAAGGTGAGTGGTCTCTTGTAATACGTTCAATGCTGGTGTGGCAATGTTTTCAGATATTTTATAACACAAATGTATAACATGAATAGATTTTATTTAAAGGTTTTGTTGAATAGGTTTTGTTTTACTCTTGATGACAGTTGTATTGCTTATCGCAACTTGTTATACATAGCTTGATCGAAATCGCAACTTGTTATACATAGCTTGATCGAAATTGCTTGTTATAAAAAATACCATACCAATTCGTACGTTGTCTTAGTGTAAGTGAAAACAAAAAAAAATTTCTTAAACTTTTGATCGCGCGCAAAAAGCTAATTTGAAAATTCGAACTGCATACCTAGTAAAATTAAACCTTTGGTACGTTATACGTTAATTGTGAAGCACAATGTTGGTATTACAATATTTATAACAAACATATGTAACATAAATGAATAGATTTTTTACGTTTTTGAATGTCAGGTGTACTGACTATTGTGAATATCTTCATCAAAGTGTTATCTGCGGTTTGAAACTTTATTTACACGTGAACTTTACGACTAATGTAGTTATCATAAACGCTTTTGTTGACTGTTCAAGGTACAATGTATACGTGTGGATTGGAAATAGGTTCTATCAGTGGCTATTTTACTTACAAATGTATTTACACACGCTTCATATGTTGGCTTGGGTTCGCTTGAATATTTGAAAATCACATGTTCGATTTTTTATGTATTATGTTATTCAACATTATACATTTTTGTAGGTTCGAAAGAATTTTTTACAAATGCCAAAATATTTCACAAAAGAATTCGTGTTTTTAGAAAATGTTTCAAAATAATTTTTCGGGGTGAATTTTTTTCACCCAACCCCACTCACCCATCCATGCAACATTGTCAAAGGAGTGAATAAACTTTAGCTCAGTGATGGAATCGAAAATATAGCTCTTCAATAATTTAATTGATTCATTAAATTGATTCATTGAATTAATTAATTCAATAATATGTAGATCATTCATATGATCTTTTGCTTGCCAACCACTACGTAATATGTTTCTATAGATGATGCTTACATTGATTCAATTACGTTGAGAAAAACCTTTGTAGAACCAACCGGTTCTAGCTCTAGGTGCGAAGCTATGACGCGTTGATGTTAATGTGTCTGAAAAAAGTGAAAACAACAACAAAAACAACAACAACAACAACAACAACAACAACAAAACATGAAACTTGTAATTTATTTTCAATGGGAATTTCTAAAGCAGTGATTTTGTTGAACTAGGTATTTTCTTTTGTTATGTGAGAAAGAAACTTTTGAGAATTACAAATGAATTAATCATACAATCAGTATGTCAATCTTCCAGTATGTTCATTTCATCCAGTATGTCTGCTAGAATGGACAGTTATGTAGACCACGTCAGTCAGTCAGTCAGTCAGTCAGTCAGTCAGTCGGTTCGTCAGCCAGTTATTGAATCAGTCAGTCAGTCAGTTATTCAGTCAGTTAATTAATTATCTAGTTGTGGTATGAACATCATCTTATTGTAGTTATTACGACGCCAGTGAGTGTCAAGACGACCTGAACAAAAGAACCAAGTCAACTAGTCATTCTGTCAGTCAGTCAGTCAGTCAGTCAGTCAGTCAGTCAGTCAGTCAGTCAGTCAGTCAGTCAGTCAGTCCGACCGTCATTTGTCTATCCACGCGGGCGGTCAGATAAAGTCATTCATCTAAGTATCAATCAATCACTTGGTCAGTCGGTCATTCAGTCTGTCAGTCAGTCAGTCATTGATCTACTGAAACCAGTCTTTGGCAGAACGCTGGGCATTTTATATAGTGAGCATTTATTGCTGTGTATACAATCTTTACATAGCGCGCGCACCCTACTGAACATTCTCGCCTTTGCGCTGTTTTACATTACTATTTGATGTTTCAATCCCAAAACTTACTAATCCAATAAACATACTTTGATATTGTTCCACAACTTATCCATAACCAATTCTTAACTAAATACTGCTTAATAAAAGCACCTTACATTAATTTAATGTATGGAAATATGTCCTTTCATATTGTTTACACAATCTTTTCATAGTGCGCGCACTCTACTGAACATTCTCGCCCTTGCTCTGTTCATACATTACTATTTGATGTTTCATGTTTTGTGGTGAACATACTTTAATCTTGTACAAAAGAATTTTCATAATGAAATAAAATATAAACAATGCAATGGATTATTATATCTATGCATACATGTTTTGAATGTCGTTTCATAGTGTGTGGATTTATTGTGTACACAATCTTTACAGAACACGAGCACACTACTGAAGATTCGTACTACTGATGTTTCATGCAGAAGTTCCCATTTTCTACGTATACGTAGTCGTTCTATAGTGTATACTATTCTTCCGTATACACTCAGAAGTTGGGAACACTGGCGAACGAGATAACCCTCCGAAGCAAGGGAATTTTACCAAAGAGGGAGGAATTGTCAGAAATTGGGCCGTATCACCTACACCTTAGGGAACAAATTCCACTTTCTAAAATCGCCAAAGAGAGGGGAATTCCACTTCTCCCTCCCCTTCTCGTCCACCAGTGCTTGGGAGTGCCGAAAGTTGACTGCGAGCTCTAGCGGACAAAAAAGGGGAATTCCCCCCCTATTTGGCGAGTTGTAAAAGTGCAATTTGTTCAGTAAGGAATAGGTAAAATGACCTGAAAACTGCCAATTATCCCCTCTTAAGGTAAATTCCCCTCCCTTTGGAGGATCCGCCAGTGACTCCGAGCCGAGCCACCATTTACATTCAGACATATTTCACTTGGCTAAAGCCCGTGCGTTGTTTCTGCGGACAAAAATCGTGCCCCAAAACTTCTGATAATGAAACATCAGACAATCAGTTTTAACACGCACATCAATCATCATCACCCAATGCTCTGGAGTTAAACTATGGTGTCAACCGAGTTGAGTTGAGGCTACTGATGTTTCATTATCAGATGTTTGAACAGTACGTTTGCTTGCAGAAATAACATACGGGCTTTATATTACTTGGCTACATTATTTTTGCTTTTTTCAACTTCCAATTCCAACTACATATGTACAGGGTGTCCCATCCTTTTGTCCCGATGTTGACGGCTCCGCATTTGAGTTATACTGAACCAATCTGACTGAAATTTTTTTCTGGAATAGAAGAGTCTTTGGCAATTTGTTTGATACCTATCAGAAGTTCATTCGACGTCGGTAGCTAATTTTACAAGCCATCGAAAAAACTGCCAGTTTTGGCCAATATTTTTTTATTATTTCTTATTTATCGAGCAAGGAACATAACGAAATAGCATCAATCACAAGAACAGAAAAATATAGGTAATAACCACATAAAAAAGCAAATGACCCAACTTTTTAACTTCGACTTTGGTACACCGAGATCTCGGCATCCTTCCCATCGAGAAGGCACAGCTTTCAGGGCTGCATGGCCTGTGTCCACAGAAATGACACCAATCTCTTAGGTGATAAAGTGAAGTAACTGACCCAAATTTTCGGGGTTCCACGTGTATATGCGCTGCGGTGATTGTATATAAACCACCTGACAACCAAGAGTCCATAGGATCAGATTTGATGACCTGGCAGGCCAATGGAGTGGTCCTCCTCTGTTGACTCAGGAACCAGGAAAGGTCTCGTCAAGCCAATCTCGGGTAGTCACCAGACCTGGCCCCGATGAACTCCTGCTTGTGGAGTGATCTAAAGAAGTGCGTGTACGTGACAAGTCCCAAGATTTCGGGTCAATTACGTCTCTTTATCACAGAAGAGGACACACGCTATGCAGCCCTGAAAGCTAGGCCTCGTCGATGGTAAAGATTCCGAGATCTCGGTGTATCCAAGTCCAGAAGTTAACAAGTCGGTTTATTTGCTTTGTTTCTTTAATGTGGTCACTACTTATGATTTTCTGTTCACGGTGTCTTGTGATTTATGATATTCTGTTATGTGTCATGCTCGATAAATTAAAAGTTACGAAAGAATTTTGACCAAAATTGGCATCTTTTTCGATGGCTTGTAAAATTAGCTACCGACGTCGAATGAATTTCTGGTAGATATCAAACAAATTGCCAAAGTCTCCTCTCTTCCAGAAAAAAAGTTCAGCCATATTGGTTCACTACAACTCAAATGCGGAACCGTTAACATCGGGACAAAAGGGTGGGACACCCTGTACATACAGTTGAATTCGATTTTAAGTAAGATTAAAATGATAAACTGATTATAATCAGATCAGATTCTACTCAAGATTGTTAATGAGAGATATAATAAACTAAACTAATTACAAGTACGACTTGTAATTCTAGTAGTTTTCTGTGCTCACTTTCTAATCACTCATTCAATTTCAACAAAAATACTTGAACTATAAAAAGCTCATTGGTTGATTTTCTCCTAACATAAAAAATTCAGATAATTCTGCCTCTGTTGACTGTTTCATCTCAATCACTCTATATAAAACTTGATAATTATGTAATTAGTACCCTTATTTATAACTGGTTAAATTTCCAGCTGTAAGCGGTTTAGTTTCACCATACATATGTAAGTGATACACCATACGTAAACTGACCGTCCCAATTTACTTTACACTTCCTGTACACTGCACTACTCTCGCTGACGAGAAAATCGGACTAAGATTGTGGAAATTCTTCTTAAAAGAAAGTAATTTTTAATACTACTATGCCGTAATATGTTATAAAATGCCGATGTTGAAAAAATATGGACTTTCAATACTGCAGATGGATGAATTATTTTACTATCCTTCTCTTCAGCGAGTCGAGTGATTAAGAGATTTTAAATCGATTATAAGTATATTGCCTTGCTTTAAATTACACTGGAGAACTTCACACTGCAGTGGATAAACTGATAGGTTAATCTTGTTAACAATAATTATTTTGTGGACCGGTTACGCATGTATGCAATGAATTACTGTAGGTGTAACTTTTGTGTGTTATCTAAATACTATGTGAAAAATTGTTCAAATGTCATACGAAAAATCATAGGATTTCTGAAAATTTGAAAGCATGCCAAAACAGATTTGAATTAAAAAATCTGAGCGCTAAAAAGTTTCTGGTTAACATGAAACTGTGTATAGGCTATACTTCCACCGACACTTGTAATTTTCTCAGCCAAAATCGCGGAGTTTTTGCTATTTATAGCCATGCTCTAGTTTCGCCGAAAACATTACTTTCATGTTCTAAATCGCTGTTTTTTTGTTCAATCTCACCGGGCTTTTTTACTGGTTTTATCGGTGACACTAGTTATGGTTATTTTTATCACGATTGTTTATCTTTCTTTTCTCATATTTTTATTGGACCAGAGGAACGTATTTCTGTGCTGTTCTTTTATTCCTGTAAAATATTTGTGTAATTTTAAGAAGCTTTAACAGGTTATAGCTTATCCAGGGTCTCTTGTTAGCCAAAAATTTTTTTGGCGCGCAGTTTGAATTCAAATCTGTTGTTGGCGCGCTTTCAAACTTTTGAGAAATAAATTCTTTTTCACATAACATTTAGATCACATACAAAAATTGCACCTAAATTAATGAATAATTGATAACAAGAAACCCTGACCAAGCTATATCTATGTAGTTATCAAAAATTTGAAAGCGCGCCAAAACTAAATTTGAATTGAAATTGCGCGCTAAAAACGGTTCTTCAAAAAAAATCCTGTAATGATCGATAGATCTTCCTAAAACCTAGATTTATAAATTTCTTTCATTCATTAAATATTTTCACTTATGTGTGTAAAACTCTTCCCTTTCATCGAGAAACAAACTCCATGCATTCCAATTGGTTTACGACTAATGTTTCATAATTCAAAATGTTCGCACCAAATGCAGATCAACCTATAATTTGTCTTCCTGAAATTCATTATAACCGTCCATTCTGTGCGGTAAAATAAATAAATTTACTCTCTGAACAAAAACAAATTGTTCAATCAATTCTTTTCAGTTGAACTAAAATAGAAAAATGCACATCCATTTAATTTCTCTGTGGTGCGGTTCTAGGCAATCTTAATGGTGAGTAGATCATGTGATAGAAAAATAGATAAATAGATGTGAATAAAAAAAAATAATTAAATAATATTTCCTTATTTTCAGCCACCTAGCCCGCGTAATATGCGGCGGTTTCTACGCCGGCCGCTGCCCGACTTCGCGTTTGATAGGGTGTTTCTGCGACGATTATGGACATTGCTGAAGGTCGGTCTCTCAATTAGCGCCACTAGCGGACGATAAGGGGAGGGAAAAGTGGATTTACATCCTCTTTGGGAATTCAAAAAAGTTGAATTTGCCCTTTAACCCTAAGGTCTAGGTAAAAATCGGAATCAGCAGTTTTAAGCCATTTTACCTACACCTTAGGGAACAAACTGCACTTTTATTACTCGTCAAAGAAGCGGATTTTCACTTTTTCCAACCCTTTTCGTCTGCTCGTACTTCCTAGTTCTATGAGTCTAAACATTTTCCTAATCTTCAGGTTTTGTTCCCCGACTTCAAGGCTACTGGCGTTTGGCTGGTGGCGTTTGTGATTGTCATCAACGTTGTCAGTTGGTTCTATTTCTTCGTGATATTTTCGAAGTAGTTTTTTATTTTATTTTCTAAATAGTTCAATTTTGCTTCTGATATTGAGTGTTTATTTCGGTGAAAACGATGATTCCCTCTTCCCAGTAAGCAAACGAGTGATAACTCATCGGTCAGGTCAGTCAGTCAGTCAGTTAACATTTATTTTTTTTTATTTATTTATTGTCTCGATCATTGGGTCAGGAAAACATACAAGGAGAGTAAACGGGAAAAGTAATAGGTTGATCGGAAAGCAAATAATTACAAATAATTACAAATATTATTCACATAAAGAATTAATAAATTAAAGCATATTGATATCCCGCTGTTCAATAAATTTACTGATTAATTTGCGATTTTTAAGATCACCTTTGGGTATTTTTTCATAAGTGTTAAGGACTCTTTTGGACCAGAAATTAGCGTAGATGGAAGTCAAAAAGCGGGTTTTAAAAAGAGCATTACGGGTATTACTGGTTGATAATTGAAAAGGATTAAAATTTAGATATAAAGAATTTGCAAAATAATCACGAACGGCAACAAGATCATTGGTCAATAATCTATTTTCAATGGTAGGTAAGCCAATCGAATTAAGTCTATCTATGTATGGTATATCGAAAAGATTTAAAGTATACAAAGTAAACTTTTTTTGTATTGACTCAAGATCTTTAAGTTGTTTTTTAGTACTATATATTATGGCAGGAGAACAATAATCAATTATAGGTAATATAAATCCGTCTGTCTGTCAGTTATTCAGACACTTAACCAATCATCCCCTCCTTCGGTCGTTCACTCACTTAGTTATTAATTCAGACAATCACTCAGTCATTCACTCAGCCACTAAATCAGTTATTCTTTTAATCACTCTCTCAGTTATTTACCCGTCCGGTTACCCATTCGATCACACACTCACCCACTAACTAACTCACTCACTCAGCCATTAACTAATTTTAGCTTTATTCTCATTTTTTTTAAATTCAAAAAGTCACCTTATTTACTCTCAAATGTCGCCTGATTCACCTTATTATCAGAGGAGATCCTCGCCTATTACGTCGGTATACTGCCTAGTGCCTATAGTAACTACTACCTCGTAATAGAAAACGAAACTATATAGTCACTCACTCACTCACTCACTTACTCACTCACTGTTTCAACCCCCACTCATTGAGTAACTTACTCAGTCACTTCAAAGTCCCCTCGTTCACTCTCAAAACGTCACCTTATTTTCAGAGGAGATCCTCGCCTATTACGTCGGTATACTGCCCAGTGACTTCTACGTCGTGCTGGGCAACCATTCACTTTCTCCCTCACTCACTAAGTTACTCACTGAGTCACTCACTGACTCAACCCCTTCATCAAGTAACTCACTCAGGCACTTGAAAATCCCCTCGTTTTAACTCAAAACGTCACCTTAATCACCGTATTTTGCAGAGGAGATCCTCGCCTATTATACTGCTCGTGTTTCATTATGCAATACGTTGTAACACTTTCGATCATTGTTGAAGGAGAAAAGTCTTACTAGGGAAATTGGCTGCACTCACCTCTTCGAGGCAAACGATATGTAATTAATTCAGAAACATGCATAAAAATATTCGAATGACGGTTTATTATACTGAAGATCAATTACTTCAGAATTGTAAAAAATACCAATATTTTGAGCCATTTTCAGATTTTGAAATTTCGTATGCAACTGACACTGAAGGAAAAATCTTACTATTGTAGTTTTCTTTGCTTGTAAACTCGATTCGGATTTTTTGCATAATCAATCATGAGCAGTATACGTCGGTATACTGCCCAGTGACTTCTACGTGGTACTGGGCAACCATTCACTCACTCACTCACTCACTTACTCACTGACTCAACTAACCCCCTCGTTAAGTAACTCAGGCACTCGAAAGTCTTTATCACTCACCTTAATCACCCTGTTTTCAAATCACCTTATTTTCAGAGGAGATCCTGGCCTATTACGTCGGTATACTGCCGAGTGACTTCTACGTCGTACTGGGCAACAAGGACCTGGATCGATTTCCCATACTCGCGCTCAAAGCCGTGCTGATTATTCTGGCACGATCGTTTGTTCGTTGACTTCAGAATTTAATATTTTTTCATTTTATTTTTCTGTCGTAAGGAGCAACGCAGAAATGAACATAAGAATGAGAAAACATGCAAATATCAATGGCTTGGTAGAAAACTCGGCTGTATTAGTTATTTCACGACGTTACACCGTAATTCGAGTTCTATTCTCAAGGTTCAAGTTTCATATTAAAATTCGTGATAATTACTATTCATTAAATTTTATGTACAGTTAATACAATATTTAAAACTAATTCTCAGTTGATCATACTTTCAAAATGTATTTATACCCTACAACAGGCTATAAAAAATATTAAAATTTGTCTCCGAAAGTCAAATATAAATAAAAATAAAGAAATAACACAATAATAAAAATTATAATTTTAAAGTTTGATTTCAATAATAAATAAATAATTATCCTCTCGTTTCAGTCCATCTCGGCCGGTGACTACCTCTGTAACGTGCTCTACATCACCTGGCGTCAGACATTATGTTATCGACTACATCAACTCTATTTTAAACGATTCGCCTTTTATAAACTCAACGTGCTCAATGTCGACGAGTCGAGGATTGATAATCCGTTGGTGAATAGATAATTATCTGTCAGGGTCAGCTAAACCCTTTTCAGTAGAGGGTTTTTTACAGTCGTTGATGATAAACATTTCTTCGTGTAAAGGGGTAAAAAAGGACGATGAAAAAAAACATTATCGAAGGCAGGGGTGGGCCGGGTTTTTTTGGCGTTTTGCAGGGAATGAGGGGGGGGTAGCCGACAGAAAATCCCATTTTACCCGACCTGTCCCAAAAGTGGGGGGGGGGGGGGTAAGGACGGGTAGGGGGGGTAGAAAGAAAAATTTCGCATAAAACGCTTGTTTTTTGCTTTTTTTTACAAAAAAATCTACTATTATAAGGTATAGACATGACATATACCGGTTTTTTCAGGTTTTAACCAAGAAAATTGACCCAGAAAACGTGTTTCTTCGAAAAAAAATTCTTACAGCCAGAAAAATGAGCCTCAAAATCGAGGTTTTGAGGCCGATTTTCTCAAAAATTTCGAGTAGGGGGGGAGGGGGTAGGCGACCTAAATTTTTGTCTAGGGGGAAGGGGTAGGCTACCCGCCGACCCTGAAAAGTGTGGGGGGGGGGTAAACCCCCTACCCCCCCTGCGGCCCACCTCTGATCGAAGGTATCACACTACTTGAAAAATTTTGTTCTATAAAATATAATTTATTCTCTCGTTCAGTTGGAAATCCCAAAATCCGTTCAGTGTCTCCCACGCGCGGTTGACAGAAACGAAAATAGCATAAAAACACATTAATTGTAGTTTCAAAACACAGTCAGAAACATAAGTGAACTTCAAAACAAAAAATTCCGATAAGTATGAATGGCTCCCTAACCTCTTTGAGTATGAATGGTACCGCACCGCACCGCACCCTAACATCTTTCATACTTGCAGTGATCAGCGAATGACGCAGGACGTGGAGAAGTGCGTCCGCGCCCTGGCCACCAGCCTCATCGCGTCCGTAATGATGGCGCCTCTCATTATCTGCTACTATACATATCTCACTTATAAAAGGTTTGATTAATTTTAACTTTTTTTGTTGTTATTTTTGTTTATTATCGTTTATATATGTTTTTCTGATAGGTCAAATCAATGAATCAATTGTCCAAATCACTCATTGCGTCACTTATTATCTGCTTGCTGCTACTATACTTATTTCACTTATAAAAGGTTCAATTCATTTATTTTTTTACGTAATGCTCTCATTTCATCTAACTAATATTAAAATCTTAAATCTCACTTATAAAAGGTGCAATTCATTTGTTCTTCACTTGATGCTCTCTTTACATCTAACTTAATATCAAAGTCTCGAATCTCACTTATAAAAGGTGCAATTGATTTGTTCTTAACTTAATGCTCTCTTTTCTTCTAACTTAATATTAAAATCCTAAATCGATTTTCACTTGTTTTGATTGTTGATTACTATAAAAGACTCGAATGTTTTAACGGGTTTTAATTCTCCTCTTCAGCACGGGCTACGTCGGTCCGCTTGTCATCTACCTGTACTTCGTACTCGGTACCATCGTCAATAAACTGCTGCTGTCGCCCGTCGTGCGTCGCGTCAACGAACAGGAACGACGCGAGGGCGATTTCAGGTATGTCGAGATTGTTTTTTGATTTCTCCATTAATTGAAGTCATCGAGGCACACTAATACCATATCAGAATGGTGTTTTCGTAGTGGCCGGAGAGTTGAATAAACTGACGGGCAATGGCAGAAACCCCAGAGCAACGCGTCATGATCTGTGTCTCAAGTTGACTCTCAAGTCAGGTTTCGAACATAAGACAACCGGTTTTTGAGGCCGGCGTCCTACGCACTAGACTAGACAGGCCACAGATTGAGGAACTTACTCATTCACTCTCTCAATCAATCACGCATTACCCCTATTGATTCATATAACCCACGTTCATACATTGACTGACTCTATTACGCACTCAATCAATCACTCATTCATTGACTGATTGACTCACTATGTCACTCACGCACTCGCTCACTCAACTCATGATATCATTGAACAACTCCAACACTGTAACTTTTTTCACTCAGTCGTTAATTGACTGCCACTCACTCACTCAACTCACCGACTTACTCACTCAACTCACCGACTCACTCACTCACTCATTCAGTCACTCACTCACTCACTCACTCACTTACTCACTTACTCACCGACCCACTCACTCATTCACATACTCACTCACCGATTCTCTCACTCAACTCTCCGACTCACTCAACTCACTCACTGATTCACTCATTTTAGATTCAAACACATGGCGGTACGGTCCAACGCCGAGGCGATCGCCTTCTACCATTCAGGGAAAATCGAAGCTGAACTGACGAATGTCAAGTTGGACTTTCTGATCGGCATACAACAACGCCTAATCAACTGGAGATTCCCGCTGAGCTGTTGGTGATTTTTTTTCTGTATTTGAAAAACATCAGAATTTTTTCTGTATTTGAAAAACATTAGATTTTTTCAAGTTCTGTTTGACCAAGATTTATTCGAAAACGAAGATTTTCAAAGTTCAATAATGTCAACCTAAGGAAATTTATATTCTATTTCTAAATTCTGTCAATCTGGTTGAAAAAAAAACGAAAATTCGTTATTGATTTGACACATATCTGCTGATATTTTATTAGTGTGCCTTATACTCAGTAATGAAGATGAAGAGTGAATTTTTTTCAGTAATGAAGATGAAGAGTGAATTTTTTTCAGTAATGAATATGAAGAATGAACTTTTTTCATTAATGAAGATGAAGAATGAACTTTTTCAGTCTCCACGAATACGTTCGATTACTTCGGCGGTATCCTGAGCTATATGATCATGGCCATTCCCATTTTTGTTATGCACGAATACGACAACATCGACAATAAGAACAACGAACTCACGCAGATTATTAGTCAGGTTTGTGGATATTAATTTGGGGTTTTTTTGTTGGGAGATTATTATATTTTCTTTGTAACATTTTTTCTTCTTCTTTTGGACTCGTCGATCGGCTTGACAAATGCCCGATTAGTTGATTGACTGTATTGATCTCACCATTTGATTTATTATGAAGTCCCTTTAAATAACTTGTTTATGGATCACTATATAAACTGAAAATACGGAACAGTGTTTACTCAAACGGAGTCTTACCGCATTTCAATGTCTTGAATTATCATAATCACGCATAAAGATTCAGTCTCTCAATCCTTATCGAGTAATTTGGGGTTTCAGACCCATTTGAATAACGGGTCATCTGATTTCTTATTAGTAAACATGGTCAGTTGAATCATGGTCATCTGCAGACCGCCTATCCCAATTATTCGCAATTTTTTCTCATGTAATTCAAGCAATTTATCTCATTCACGTAAGTTCAATAATAATTTCATACATAATGATTTATTTAATTAATAATGAAATATTAAATTAATAATTAATTTGCAGAACGCCTTCTTCTACATGTATCTTATTGGTGCCTTCTCCAAACTCATCGATCTTTCATCACAGCTCGGCGACTTTGCCGGTACCACGCATCGGTTGGTTTTTTTATAATTTTTTTACTTGGATTTCTTTATTAACTTAAGTCATAAGGCACACTAATACCATATCAGAATGGTGTTTTCGTAGTGGCGCCAGAGTTGAATAAACTGACAGGTAATGTCAGAAACCCCAGAGCAACGCATCAGGATTTGTGTCTCAAGTCAGGTTTCGAACTTAGGATCGTCGGTTTTCGAGGCCTAGACAAGACAGGTGAAGTTAAAGTTTGGGGAAAACCTTTGAAGATGTTGTTTTAAAATAAGAAATCGTGGAACACGTCTTCCGTTTCACACGCAGAAAAATTGTGGAATACGTTTTACGTTTTGTCGTCGAACTCCTGCATGACCACCTCGGAAATATGCATCGAGTTTTACATTTAACCTTTTATAGCAATAATCGTGTCATAAACTTCCAGTACAAAAAAAGTGTATTTTAAAATTATTATTGGAAAATATTTTTTTGATAAATTAATTATCGTTTAGTGTCGTCGAACTCCTTGAGGAACTGGAGAAGGAGAACTCGGATGCACTCCGCATTGAATCCGGCAGCCGTCCACCCTCGGAGATTAACAGCAGCTGCTGTGATGATGGAAAGTCGATAAAATCTGATCGATCGGATCGACCCAACGAATGTCTGATTGATATGCGATCGCATGAAGTCGTACAAGACGATCTCAGTCTCCGAAGTTCTCCAGCACCACCTGGTTAGCACTCTTTAACTTTTTATTCTTGGTTGCAATCAGGGACTCAAACTCATTCGTGCCAGCCGTCACCTGAAATATCTGTATTTGAAACAGTCAGTCGTCTCGTCATTCTATTCTGAAAAAAGGTGTTCAATGCCAAAAATTCTATAATGGTTTTTCAAACACGACAATTCCTCGTTTCGGAAAAAATCGGTCGATTTTCGAAAAGAAAAATTGGTTTTCTGTCCCTTTTCGACTTTATCAAACCATGTATTTCAGCACTGAGCACACCGCCACCACCACCAGTAGCGGATGAGAACGACCTACCGCCATCATATAACGATTCGATATCCAGTGGCAATAATGACGCTCCGCGCGGTCCCCTTCCGCCACTGCCTCAGGGATATGTTGGTATGATTCCAGTTATTATCAAGTCAGTCAATAATCAATCAATCCATTGTAATTGTAAAGTCGTGATCAATCAATCCATTGTATAGTCGTAACGTTATCAATCAATCCATTGTATAGTCGTAACGTTATCAATCAATCCATTGTATAGTCAGTCAATTATTCTTCCTGTCAGTCAGTCAATCAATGATTTAGCTAACCAGGCTGTCGTCTAATCAATCATCATTCATTCAGTCAATCAATCAGTCGATCAATCATTCAGTCAAACAATCAGTCAATCAATCAGTCAGTCGGTCGATCCATCACTCAACCAACCACTCAGTCAATCAATCAGTCAGCCGGTCGTTCCATCACTCAACCAACCACTCAGTCAATCAATCAGTCAGTCAATCAACCAACCACTCAGTCAATCAATAAGTCTTCCAGTCAAACAATCAATCACTCAACCACTCAATCAATCACAGGACACCGACGACATGTGTATCCCACCGGCGTTACGACCACCGGTCGATGATCGGGTCGCGTTCACACTCGATCGGGTCACCTATACGATGCCCGATGATCCGGGCTGCTTATTGGTAGCTGGTTGGTGGCTTGGTTTATATATATGGTGAAACGTGAACGGATTCGTGATGGTGGTTGACTTTATGTATGCGTTGAAACGGGAACTGATGCGTGCAATCAGTCTTATTATAGAGGATCCTTAGTTGATTAGGTGTTTTATTGCGCACTATTTTCTGGGACTTGGTAGGGTATTAGTCGCTGGCTGGGCTTACTCATATCTATGTAAGAGTTGAAACGTGGACGAATTCGTGGAACCGGTCATCGGTCATGGCATTCTTGTTCACCGTTAGGCGTTAATTGAACGGATTCGTTGTCTCGGTCATCAAAATTCTGATAGTTGTCCCAGTTGATTAGAAGGCTGAATTTGAATTTGAATGACTAATAAAGTGAAAATGAATGACACAATGACTGTCATTTCAATTTCAGATCTGTCCATGCAAATACTGCGACATCAGAATCTACTCGTTACGGGTGATAGTAGTGCCGGGAAGACTTCCGTATTCAGGGTGTTGGCCGGACTGTGGCATTGCACGGGAGGTGCGTCAATTGACTGACTGGCTAACTGGCAGAATGACTAACTCACTGGCAACTGACTGACTGACTGCCTGGCACAATGACTGACTGACTGACTGACTTAAAGTAGAATGGCAGACTTACAAAGTGAGGCAATTGAATGAATGAATAGTTGACTGACTGACTGGGAAAAATATTGAGAGACTGACTAACCCAATGTGTTTTCTTTTGTTCCGGTATTTTCGACACTCACTAGTGTAGTACTAATTTTACAATAGATAATTAATTGACTGACTGACTGACTGAATGACTGGTTGACTGACTGACTCAATAACTGGCTGACTGACTGACTCAATAACTGGCTGACTGACTGACTCAATAACTGGCTGACTCAATAACTGGCTGACTGACTGACTCAATAACTGGCTGACTGACTGACTCAATAACTGGCTGACTGACTGACTCAATAACTGGCTGACTCAATAACTGGCTGAGTTCTGACTGACTGACTGACTCAATGACTGGCTGACTCAATGACTGGCTGACTCAATAATAACTGGCTGACTGACTGACTGACTGAATAACTGGCTGACTGACTGAATAACTGGCTGACTGACTGAATAACTGGCTGGCTGACTGACTGACTCAATAACTGGCTGACTTCTGACTGACTAAATAACTGACTGACTGACTCAATAACTGGCTCACTAACCGACTGACTGAATAACTGACTGACTGAATAACTGACTGACAGACTGACACACAGAATGACTGATTAACAGTTTTTTTTGCTCAGGTCGTCTCGACACTCACTGACGTCGTAATAACTACAATAAGATGATGTTCATACCACAACTAGATAATTAATTGACTGACTGAATAACTGACTGACTGACTGACTGACTGACTGACTGACTGACTCAATAACTGACTGACTGACTGACTGAATAACTGACTGACTGACTGACAGGCAGAATGACTGATTAACAGAGTTTAATTGTTCAGGTCGTCTCGACACTCACTGGCGTCGCAATAACTACAATAAGATGCTGTTCATACCACAACGTGCCTATATGCCCAACGGGGGCGTCACACTCCGTCAACAGGTCACATATCCGCTCAAATGTCACGATGATCCCAAAGGTTGGTTGGTCGGGTGGTTTAGTGGGTGGTGTGCGGGTGCGCGCGAGAGGTTGTGAGTTCGAAACTTTTTGTGTGCGAAATAATGCCAACGGTGTGTATTATTGTGCAATCACATGTATTTGAATAAGTTGTATTGAAATTATTTGGTTGAAGTGAAGTTGTGTACGTTATTTTTGTGCTTATTCAAAGACACCGAAGGGATAAAATTTATATATATTGTCCTGCTCCTCCACATCATGTGGTTTTGAGCGTTAGTTCTAAACCGAGTTCAGGATGTCGTTATCAAGGTGAAAATTTCAATTTTGTTCAGTTGTTATGCCATAATAGCAAAGTAGGATACCAAGTCACACTAGTGAAATAACGGTCATCTGATTTAAATGACAATCACTGATCATCAACAACGTTCTTGAATGCGCTGTGTCTCAACCCGGGACTCGAACCAGAAATGTCGGCGAGCGAGGCCGGCGCCTGAACCACTTGATGAGGGAAGCGACAAAATCCTTATTTCATTTTGTTTCCTGGCAGGGGTGGGCCGGGTTTTTTGGCGTTTTGCAGGGGGTGGGGGGGGGGAAGCCGACAGAAAAACCCATTTTACCCGACCTGTCCGAAAAGTAAGGGGGTAAGGTCGGGTAGGGGGGTAGAAAAAATTTTTTTTACATAAAACGCTTAGTTTTTGCTTGTTTTTGCTAAAAAATCTTCTATTATATGGTATAAACATCACATATACCGGTTTTTTCAAGTTTTAACCAAGAAAATTGACCCAGAAAACGTGTTTCTTCGAAAAAAATTCTCACAGCCAGAAAATTTTGAAAAATAAGCCTCAAAATCGAGGTTTTGAGGCCGATTTTCTAAAAAATTTCGAGTAGGGGGGAGGGGGTAGGCGACCTAAATTTTTGTCTAGGGGGAGGGGTAGGCTACCCGCCGACCCTGGAAAGCGGGGGTAACCCCCCCTACCCCCCCCCCCCCTGCGGCCCACCTCTGTTTCCTGGTATCCATTATCCGATTCCCTATTATATGACAATATTGAGTAAACCGTACCGTTTCTTTCATATTCACAGATTTTTTCATCAATTTCCTTGCAGACAACCAACGCATTGAACGCATCCTCTGCTCGATGCGACTCGAACCCCTTCTGGTCCGCTGTGGTGGACTGGACGGCTCCGGCGATTTTGACTGGTCCGAATTGACACCCGGTGAGGCGCAACGAGTGGCGCTGTGCCGCGTGCTGTACCATAGACCGGCCATAGTATTTATGGATGAAAGTACCAGCGCCCTCGGGTATGACCTGGAGGTGCACATCTATGCTCAGTTGCAGAAGGTTGGGAAAAGTTTTTTTAGAGTTTTTCAATGATCACTCAACCACTCTCTCACTTACCGAGTAGGTCATCGCATGTCACTCGACTGAAACGAATACTTGTTCTCTCTTGCACGCACTCCCTCACTCATTAACTCTCGCACTCACTGACTCACGGATTCACTCACTCACTCACTCGCACATGCCATAACTCATTTAACCACTATTCACACTTACTCACTGTCACCTTTCGCCTCACTCACTCTCCTATTTAACAGATCATGTCACTGAACCGATTTCATGAATCTTTATCTCTCACTCAGTGATTCAATTTACTCTTTCACTCACTCACTCACTCACTCACTCACTCAGACTCACTCACTCACTCACTCTTTTGCAGGAGCACATCACGGTCGTCTCCATCGGTCATCGAATGTCACTGAAGCGCTTCCACGATCTCGAACTGCATCTTGACGGATCCGGCGGTTGGCTCCTCAAAGAAATCGAACAATCCGTCGCTTCTACTCCGCAACCTGACGACCCATTGGATCGGTGATTTTTGAATATCTGAATTTAGCGCCAATTTTTCACATTATGATTTCATGACTCATCGGAGCGGTACTTCTCGCCGCGCAATTTGAATGTTTGAAATCGGATGTTCCACTTCATCGCGCACCGAGACGGATAACTTTTCGATGAAATCAAACAATCCGGTGTCTCCACACCGCACCCTGATGACGCATCGGTTTGGTGATATGGCGCGCGCAATTTGAATGTTTGAATTTGACGCCAATTCTCACAGCGAAAACCCCATTGTTTCTGGACTTGTGTTCGTTTGTATTCGAATCTACGTTAAACAAGCTAGATGACCGAAGTTTCAGTGACTAGGAAAATTGTTTTGGCGCGAAGTTCAAACATTTCAAATGTAGTGTCATTTTTGTCTTGTATATGCCTATGTACAAAGTAGAACGTTACGTAGAGAAGATTTGCGGGTTCGCAACGTTTTCTGATCTAATCACATATTATAAGCGAAATTGAAAATTCCTGTTTCCAAAAAGTGTATGAAATTCCGATAAACGTCCTAAGAATCTATGATGTCAGAAATTTTGGTCGATGAATATAACGTCAGTACAATGAGCAAATTTAACTTTAAGGAAGTTTTATCCCGGGAATTCACGCATCTCTCTGAATATTATTGTTTTTTGTTTCTAAATTTGTGATTTTACATTATAGTGACTGACAACCGCCAAACCGTAGAGAATTTTTGTGAATACAATTTTCCGTGAGAGTTTTTCACCCGTTTTATAAAATTATGCGAGAATTCCACCATCAACACAATTGCTTCCAAAACCACTGAAACATCATGTACAAAGCGGTGATTATTATTTTCATTTATCTAATATATCGTTGAGTTTTTTTGTTTTTTTAGGGTACGTTATAGTCTTCCCTGGACTTTCCCAGGAAACGTTTGTCATAAGCAGCGACCAATGTGGCTGCTATAGCAAAGCGTGTTAAATTGTGAAAAATCACCTTGTCTCGGGAAAGTCCAGGGAAAACTATAAACGTACCCTAACAGCGTTTGATTCGTTGGGCTATTTCTGTTTTTTTTTAATATTGTGTTGACTTAACCATTTTCCATAGTTTAGAATGAATGAAAAAAGGAAAAATTTTCATCCAGATCTAGCCAACGCCCATAATTACGTCACTGACGGACGAGCAAATCCTCCAAAGGGAGGGGAATTTCGTCAAAGAAGGGGGAATCCGCAGTTTTTAGGTCATTTTACCTACACGTCATGGAGCAAATTCTACTTTTTGAAATTGCCAAAGAGGGGGGAATTCCACTCTTCCCACCCCTTCTCGTCCGCTAGTGTTATAGAATGAATGAAAAAAGGGAATATTTTCATTCAGATCTAGCCAACGCCTATAATTACGGTTTTGATTATTCAGCCGTTATTTATTATGTCGTTTGCCACTACTATTTTTGTAAGTTCCTCAGTTTCTGTGTATGTTGGTTTATCATTCATCATCATTTGGTTCTCAGTTGCTGGGCTTTTTCGTTGCCTTGTTAATCTGACAATATCGTCGCTTGATGGTCGAAAATTTTTGTTGTAAAAAAATTCCTACATACAGGGATTGGTTTTTCACAATTAGTGTCGGTGTATGACAAAAAAAGTTTCAACAAGATGTTTCAAATCATTATTGGGAACTTCAACTGAATTTACTGGAAAATAATGACTTTTTACTGTCTGGTAATTTTTTATTCAACTTTTAATATAATTTTGTGTCATCCTCTTGTCGCGATGTGACTTTATTTCGAAACGGATCTTGTGTGCTCTCACCACCACATTTGAATAATATTAATAATTAAAATATCAATTATTGATTCTTTTTCGTTGATAATTGACATTTGTTTTTATAATTGATAATTTCTGAACGCCACCGACGTGCATTTCTGTGCAATAAAATTGCCTGATACACATTGATAATTGGTTGGACATCGGTTTCATAATTGATTGCTCATCTATTGTTATTATCATTATACACATTGATAGCAACTGGAAATTAATTGATAACAAGTTGATAATTGTTCGAAGAAAAGGACGTTTTGTATCGTAGGTAGTATGTAGCTGAAGAATTTACAAAGTTGATAATTGTTCGAAGAAAACACGTTATGTATCTTAGTTTAAGTAGTAGCTGAAAAATTTACAAAGTTGATAATTTTTCGAAGAAAACACGTTTTGTATCTTAGTTAGGTAGTAGCTGTAAAATTTATAAAGTTGATAATTGTTCGAAGAAAATACGTTCTGTATCTAAGTTAGGTGGTAGCTAAAAAAATTACGAAGTACGATGAAAAGCTGTGGTTTCCGATGTTTCATAATTAGTTATATAACCCCAATGATAATGGCAATACGAGTTTCATTTCATATCATAATTTCACATAAATCGAACAAGATTTGGCACAGAAAATTGGCCTAGGATGGGGAAAATACTGAAATCTCAAGTATCAATTTTGTATATACATAATCTCAAATTTGTATATACATACATACTGTACATCGTTAATGGTTAATCGAATATTATAACATTATCATTTAAAAATAAGAAGACCGAAATCGAATGCCACTACCTTCTAGAATACAAGACTTCAAATCTGTTTAGGCGCTTGTTGAAATTTACAGTAAAAAATAATTACACCTTTATGAAGCCGAAGTGCGTCGCAACACGCCGTCATTATGCTGGCTGACGTGATGTTTCAATTGTGTGTTGATTCACTGAGACAGAAGGATTATCTCTTTCCGGATATGTGGTGACGTCATAAAAAATTAAGTCAGTTCATTAGACGTCTCTATAAAACCAAAGTCGCGACACGCCGTCCTTACAAGTCGGTAACGGCAGCAAGGACTGACGCATGTCATTTGTGGACGACTGTTCCTTATCATTGCTTTTGTTGACGTAATGTTTCAAGTTGTGAAATCGCATGAAGATAATGCCCGTTGATTCACTGAGACAGAAGGATTATCCGTTTCCCGATATGTGGTGACGTCATAAAATACGTCATTTCATTAATGAAAGACGTTATTATAAAGCCGAAGCGCGTCGCGACACGCCGTCCTTACAAGTCGGTAACGGCAGCAAGGACTGACGCATATCATTAGTGAACGACTGTTCCTTATCATTGCTTTTTTTGACGTAATGTTTTAAGTTGTGAAATCGCATGAAGATAATGCCCGCTGTTTCACTGAGACAGAACGATTATCCGTTTCCCGATATGTGGTGACGTCATAAAATACGTCATTTCATTAATGAAAGACGTCCTTATAAAGCCGAAGCGCGTCGTGCCACGCTGTCCTTACAAGTCGGTAACGGCAGCAAGGTCTGACGCATATCATTTGTGGACAACTGTTCCTTATCATTGTTTTTGGTGACGTAATGTTTCAAATGTGGGATCTTCAACGATGATGATTTGCAAACATTTAACGAGACGGAAGGATTATCCGATTCGCGATAAGTAGTGACGTTATCATTGGAAAGTCGTACAACCACCTCCATGGGAGGGGCGGAGTTTTTGAGGGGCACTGCTCGGCGGGTCGGAAAACTACTGGCCATTGCCGAAGCTGAAGGGAGTGAGTGAGTGAGTGAGTGAGTGAGTGAGTGAGTGAGTGAGTGAGAGAGTGAGAGAGTGAGTGAGTGGGTGAGTGGGTGAGTGAGTGAGTGACTGACAGGATTTGAGTTGAATACTCCACTCCAGTCTTCCATACAATAGTAACCACAGAAGTTCTCATCGAATATACTGCCGGGAAAGTAGTGCATTGCCAGCGCGTACGGTACGTTGATGACTGTAAGTGACTGACTGACTGACTTACTGACTGACTGACTGACTGACTGACTGACTGACTGACTGACTGACTGACTGACTGACTGACTGACTGACTGACTGACTGACTGACTGACTGACTGACTGACTGACTGACTGACTGACTGACTGACTGACTGACTGACTGACTCCTTGGCTGACTGACTGACTGAATGACTTATTGGATGGACTGCTTGTGAATTTACGAAAATCTCGTAACTAGCGACAGATGATTGACGGATTGTTCATCTTTCAAATTTCTTTCTTACTAACCGACTGACTGACTGACTGACTGACTGACTAATTGACTGACTGACCGACTGACTGACTAACCGACTGACTGACTGACTGACTGACTGACTGACTGACTGACTGACTGACTGACTGACTGACTGACTGACTGACTGACTGACTGACTGACTGACTGACTGACTGACTGACTGGCCAACCAATACTGATAATCCAAATCAAACTCGTAATCAATAACGCACATCGCGGACTGAGTGGACTGGCTCTATGTTTCACTATATGTACACACCTAAATTGGTACTCATAAACAGTCGGTAAATCAGGTTGACATTCAATCAGGGAATCAGTCTGTCTGTCCGTCGATGCGTTCGTTTGCCAACTCCACAGTCATGATGGTAAACTTACACTTAAAAAACAGACCGTCAGTCAGTCAGTCAGTCAGTCAGCCAGTCAGTCAGTCAGTCAGTCAGTCAGTCAGTCAGTCAGTCAGTCAGTCAGTCAGTCAGTCAGTCAGTCAGTCAGTCGGTCAGTCAGTCAGTCAGCTAGTCACCGAACCGGTCTATCGCCATGGCCATCAGAGACCAGGATGTAACACAGACGGCTGTGGATTGGCAGAAAACGAAGATACGGCACATTAGACCACCGAAATACCATCTGCAACGGACTGACTGACTGACTGACTGACTGACTGACTGACTGACTGACTGACTGACTGACTGACTGACTGACTGACTGACTGACTGACTGACTGACTGACTGACTGACTGACTGACTGCCTGACTGACTGACTGACTGACTGACTGACTGACTGACTGACTGACTGACTGACTGACTGACTGACTGACTGACTGACTGACTGACTGACTGACTGACTGACTGACTGACTGACTGACTGACTGACTGACTGACTGACTGACTGACTGACTGGCTGACCTCTTGGCAACGTTGGTGATGGGTGTAACAAGGACACTAGCAAAACAGATGAGCAAATCGGATAGCATCAGGTTGAGAAGAAATACGTTCTGTGATGTGATTCGCATTCCCCTGCAAACAAATCTTCATCATCATCATCATCATCATCATCATCATCATCATCATCATCATTACAACAACAACAACAACAACAACAACAACAACAACAACAACAACAACAACAACAACAACAACAACAACAACAACAACAACAACAACAACAACAACCAGAACAACAACAACAACAACAACACTAACAACAATAACAACAATAACAACAACAACAACAACAACAGTACCTGGTTGAGCGTCGCACGGCCATAACGATAGCGCCAGCGTTTAGCACAAATCCGGCCACAAATATGGGTATATAAAAGCAGGCGAACAAAAATTGGACGGCCCAGTGTTGTGCATAGTCAAAATTTTCAAAACCCGCTGACAGGTAAGTATTCATATTCTGACATTCTGTTGCATTTTGACGTAACATGTTTGGCGACATTTAGGTTTTTTTTCTGAAAAAGAGAAGGTTTTGATTAGAACATTGTATGGGTGTGAAAGATATGAGTATTGAAAGGAATGATACCAAGGAAATTATTGAAAAGTAATCGGGTTTTCGAAAACTATTTTCCATAATCAAAATTTTGAAAACCCGCCGACAGGTAAGTATTCATATTTTGACATTCTGTGGCGTTTTGACGTAACATGTTTGGCGATATTGGAGTTTTTACTCTGAAAAGATGAAGGTTTTGATTTAAAAAAACGTTGTATGGTGTGAAAGATAAGAGTATTGAAAGGAATGATACCAAGGAAATTATTGAAAAGTAATCGGGTTTTCGAAAACTATTTTCCATAATCAAAATTTTCAAAACCCGCCGACAGGTAAGTATTCTTATTTTGACATTCTGTGGCGTTTTGATGTAACATGTTTGGCGTTATTGGAGTTTTTACTCTGAAAAGATGAAGGTTTTGATCAAAAAAACTTGTATGGGTGTGCGTGTGAAAGATATGAGTACTGAAAGGAATGATACCAGAAAAATATGGAATACATTCGATTCGATGAAGGATTGATTAGTTTGAAGTCCTACTTAACATTAGTTACGACAGTCCAAGACAGGAGTACCTGTGGGGTAGCGGTTAGCACGTCCGTGTACTGAACGGAAGGTGGTGGGTTCGAATCCTACCAGGATACTTGAAAATAGTCAGTTTCTTGGTATGTACGACTAAAATTCGTTCACTAATTGAATGGAGTAAAAATTTACATGTACTTCATTTTTAAAATATTTCAGACTGAGGATTTTTTTTCGATGTGAAGTTCTTTCTCAATTCTTTTGACCAAAAATGCCCACTTCAGCCCAAATCAACACTATGTACATATTTACGGGACAAAGTGATCAGGTTACAAAGATTTCTAAGAAATTTGTTCGTCGCAAAGACAAACTTTTTCTTTTTACCCTCCTTTGTACTCTGAAAGTTTGGTCAGACAGAGTTTTTGGTTACGCACAGAACATTTTGCAAAACAGTTTTCAAATAAATTTTCACCGGCTCGTTGAAATCGAAAACATTTCTCGCAGGAAATCCGAATCAATCTGATTTATTGCATATGTCTTGTTGAAATGAGTTTCCGTAATATGAAATCTTGATCAATCTATAAAAATGTAGTTAGAATATAGACTTTATAAACAAAATTACATACATACAGTACGATGAGTAGGAGATGATTGGTTAACCAGAATACTAGGACTTCATCAGTCGTAAACATTGATAAACAAAAAACTATCGACTGACTGACTGGCGGACTGACAAACAGTTCAAGCTAAGCCATAATAATAAACAATAAAGACATACAGTACATACAGTACCTCGGTATGGTGCATTACCTTGACTACTACTACTAGGTAGGACTGTTTGAGTCATAAACAAGAATATACAAAAAATATTGACTGACTGTTTAACAAACTGACTTACTGGCTGACTGTTAATTTAATAACTGACTGACTGACTGACTGGTTGACTGACTGACTGACTGGACTGACTGACTGACTGACTGACTGACTGACTGACTGACTGACTGACTGACTGACTGACTGACTGACTGACTGACTGACTGACTGACTGACTGACTGACTGACCAGTCATAAAAACGGGGATACACAGAAAATAATGATGAGAACACTCACGGTTTCCAAGATGTTGCTTTCAAAGAGATCGTATGTAAAAGAAGGAAAATAAAAATATGAGAAGGGAACTGAGAGCATGGAAAACATTTTACGATCTCACACTGGCGGACGAGCCAAACCTCCAAAGGGAGGGGAATTTCTTCGAAGAGGGGGGAATCGCCAGTTTCAAGGTCATTCTACCTAAACCTTAGGGAACAAATTAAATTTTTTGAAACCGCCAAAGAGGGGGAAATTCCACTTTTCCATCCCCTTCTCGTCCGCTAGTGCGATCTCACTAATCTCTGACAATCGCGCATCTCACTCTCTGACTGTGTAATTAGCTCCCTGAGGCAACATTTATGACTGTGAAGCTTGGTCTTAGCTGTTGGTTTTGATCATGGTATAGTGTTACTGAAGTTAATTTTACCTAAACCGATCACGTGTGTATTGAATCTGGCGCCCTTTCATGGGTTATACAAATGTCACGTGAATTTATTTATTTCAAGTCTAGTAAAAATCATTGCACATGGGTCTGAAGAAGTCAATATATGCTATATAATGAGCCATAAATTTGTAGGTTTAAAAAATAAAAATAAAAACCATCACCACGACAAACCATAAAGCGTTATAAAAAACGCAACAATACGGATATTTAAAATATAATTTACTAAAATTTTGCTAACTGAATAGTTTTGAGAAAAAATAAAACTGCTAAGAGTTGTCCACAGTCTTGATATACAGGGTGTCCCATTTAAAAATGAACACTTTGAATTGACCTGATATCCGCAATTTTCAATCGATTTCAAAAAAATTTACATCAAATTGTAGACAATTTTTTACCATTTTGTTTATTTTTTTACTCATAAAAATCTGAGTTATGAATCGATTTTTATGATGGATTTCCAAACATCCCTGTTTTTCGTCATTTTCAGGTAGTTGGTGGTCGTTTCAATGTGCAGCATGACCACTGCAAACTCAAGTTCAATCATTTTTGTTATCTGTCGAGACAAATAATGTAACTAAATATGTTATTATATGGGAAACGTGGAAATCTAATTGGTGTGAACTTAACAATACGAACTGCAACCATACCGGCTGTGCGGGACCACACAACACCGCAGTTCAACACCGCAACCGTTATTTGACGTTTCAAGAAGAATTCTGACTATTTCCAAGGCAATTTCGATAACTTTAATCATTGTTTGAGATAGTAAAACATGTTTCATTTTAACAGTGGTATAATAAGCTGATCGGGTTCACAGCGCGAGCGCATGCCTGCGGCTGCGGTGTTGAACTGCTTTGTTGTGTGCCGCCGCACAGTGAGAGGGCTGGTACGCTACAGTTGGTCAAATTACGTTCGCAACAATTTGGTTTTCGCATTTTCCACGTTATAATAATCAATTCAGTTACATTATTCGTCTTGACAGCCAAAAAATGGTTGAACTTGCTTTTGCAGTGGTAATGCTGATCATTAAAACAGCCACTATTGTCACGTGGAAATGACGAAAACAGGGGTGTTAGGAAATCCGGCATAACTACCGATTCGTAACTCAGATTTTCTCGAGTAAAAAAATAAACAAAATGGTCAAGAATTGTCTACAACTTGGCGCAAAAATTCTGGAAATTGAATGGCAATTGCGGTTCCTAGAACAAATCAAAGTGTTCATTTTTAAATGGGACACCCTGTACAGTACTTTTTTAGTTACTAACAATCTAACATTTTACTGTTTGAGTGTCTAATTAACTCTCTAAGGCGACATTTACATTTACAGTGTGCTGTAAATGACTGGGCAAAAAAAGCGACACTAACGAAGAAGGGGGGGGGAAGGTAAATTCCCCCTTCTTCGGCGTTTGCAGAACGTAGAATTTGTTTCCTAAGGTGTAGGTAAAATGACCTGAAAACTGCAAATTCCCCTCTCTTTGATGAAATTATCCTCAACACCAGTGGGTAGCACGCAAACTCGTTTTTCTAACGAAAGGGGAACTGCTGGAACAAGGAGAAGTTGTGATAGACCTTGGGGAACGAATTTAAATTTTTCTACTTTCAAAACAAGGGAAGTCTACTCTGACTAGTCCCGTACCAGTTAATATTGTTTTCATCATACCCTTGTTCTAATCAGAGAAAGTTACTCAATTTTAGGATCTGAATGGCAACAGTTTTACAGAATTAAAAAAAAATAATCAGGTTATTTCTTTTCGTTTACCTTTTTAGCATTTGTTTTCATTAACAAGACATAACCCGCTGTATGAGTGGTATCAATGCGCTGTCAAGTCCGACCATTTAACCATTTGAGAATGCTAAATGATACGAATCTACGAACAGAAGATCTACGTCTAGAATCAATATTACGTACGTAATATAATGAGAATAGGTGAAACTTTGGTTAATTTTAGAAAAGAACCACCTATGGATATATAAAAAAACGTACAAATAATTAACGATGTAATTGTTAATGGGACTCTAGTAATGTTATTAAGTTTAGATATGAATCAATTCGGAACCTGTATGGTTAAATCCTATTATAAAAGCTAAGAAAATAACATATGAAATTAAAAGGGGAGAGCTTTCTAACTTAGAGAAAGAAAAAGAAAAAAAACCTATTGTTGTTGCTGCCCTATCGTGAAACAACGAAAAAAAACTAGTGACAAACTATGTTCTTACGATAAATATATGCCAACACTAGTATATCAAGCATAAACTGATGTAGTCCAGTGGTTTAGCGCGTTTATTTTGGACCGAGTGGTCACGGGTTCAAATCGCGCTTACATAGCCAATTTGCAGAAGCTCTGCAGTCCAATTATTTTATTATTGTCCTCAATAAATGCAGCCCACAACCAGCGTGCAGGAAAAAACTCGTGATCTAGCTCATTATATAACGCACGTTATAAATATATCCGGTTATTATATCCGATTAGTAATTATAGCCTATCAAGGCTTTCTATGTACAGTAGTTATTCAAAAAAGAATTCAAATGGAATTTTTTCGAATCATATTTATGATTTTGACTTTTTTTTCCATTACACTTGGACCACATGCATTGAGGCATCGGTTGAAAGAGTTGTTCAAATGTAATTCCAGCAATTTCGTACCTTTGAGATAACTGGTACTGTATTTCCGATCCATCTGTTCTGTATCCACGGTTTTTTAGTCACTCAGAAAAGATTTCACACGCATTTTTTTTCAAATCTATTTCTGGCACGGTTTTAGATTTTCAAAAAAAGGTTTTCACATGAAATTCTAGAAGACAATTTTGGAAATTTAGTACCATTGAGATAATCGATACTGTATGTCCGATATCTGCATCTGTACTGTAACCATGGTTGTTTAATTACTGAAAAAGATTTCACACGTATTTTCTTTAAATCAGTTAAGGCGCGCTTCCAGATTTCCAAAAATAGTTTCACAAGACACTGGAGCCATCAGTTGAACGGGGTTGTCCGAAAAATATTGTATACATTTAAAGGCATTGAATTGAGAAAGTTCGGTATTGGCCATCCAGTGTTTCTTATCAAATGGTTATTAGCTGTCGTTGGAGTGGACACGAGTTATCTGACAAAAAACCGGTGCAGTTTACAAATATCCGAACGGGCTTGTCCGAGGATAACACTATAAATCTCTATAAATCTATAAATCTCCCATTGAATTGAGACTGAAAACCACAGCCGTCCGTAATTCAATAAGCAATAAATCCAAGTCCGCATCTGGAGGCGCTGGCGGACGAGCTAATCTACCAAAGGGAGGGGAATTTTGTCGAAGAGGGCGAATTTGCAGTTTTCAGGTCACTTCACCTACACCTTAGGGAACAAATTCCACTTTTGAAACCACCAAAGAGGGGGGAATTCCATTTTTCCCTCCCCTTCTCGTCCGCTAGTGGCTGGAGGACGGGATTTCCTACAGGTTCAAAGAACTGAAGCTACTTCAATTGATTAAGAGCCGGAATTCGAATGCGCGCCAAAATCTGTTTTGAAATCAAACTGCGCGCCAAAATCTTTTGTGAGTAACAAGAAACCCTGGATTTGCTACTTGCGTGTGTATAGGCCTCGTAATTGGTTATAAGAAAACTCAAAACATGGCACAGAAAATTCCTTACTTCAGAATCCGGTTCTAGACTTGAGAATCTGGTTCTGAGAAGTTTTAAAAGTGGCTAAAACGTGGTACAGAAAGTTCATTACTTGAGAATCCGGTTCTGGATTTGAGAATCTGGTTCTGGCCATGCCATTGGTTCTCGCAGTTTTAAACCATTTCTTAGAAGCAATTATGAGGCCTACAGATGCGCATTCAAACTCAGTTGTTTGTTCTTCTAACCAACTGGGGATGAAATAATTTAGCATCCGTTAATCATTGAGTTCGTTCTCGGATTAAGCGATAATCAACTAGACTGCAGATTTATTCTGCCGTGCTGAGCTGATACCTAAGGATACCTGATTATAGACAGTTTTATCCTATTACATCCTTACGTTAAACCGTTCATCGAACGTGAGTTCTGAGGGGAAGATTTCATAACAAAATTAAAGCCCGTATGGTATTTCGGCAAGCAAACGTACTGCCCAAACATCTGATAATGAAACATTAGTAGCCTCAACTCAACCCGGTTGACACCATACATAGTTTAACAACTGAGCATGGGGTGATGATGATTGATGTGCGTGTTAAAACTGGTTGTCTGATGTTTCATTATCAGAAGTTTTGGACACGATTTTTGTTCGCAGAAACAACATACGGGCTTTACCAATACATGCATACGTCATTGAAATCCATGTTTACACCTGAAGTAGATCATCGAATTAAGGGGGATGGAATCGACCGTGTTGAGACCATTCGAGCTATTTTTACCTTATAAACTAGCGATTTCAGAATTTATTTACCCATACATACAGTACATGTCATTTAATACAATGTAAATACGTATCCCAAATACATGAATGGAAGTACATACTTTATGTATAGCGTATCTAGGGTTTCCTGTTAGCCGAAAGTATTTGGGCGCGCAATTTAAATTCAAATCTGTTTTGGCCCGCATTCAAATTTTCAAAAAAAAAATCACTTTTTCTTAGGAAAACAAGCACAACATTGTGCCTAATTAAAAGACGTGCGTAACCGGCCCACGAAATTTAACTTTTGATAACAAGAAACCCTGACCAAGCTATATGCCTTTGTAAAATGGGTTGACGAGACCACGCTCGAAAGAGGGGAAAACTTTGCAAGCTGGGGGAAAACTGCAGTTTTGAGAACATTTAGATTCGCGCCAATCCTGAACCCATTCCTAAAAGTAGATGGAAAGTTTTCCCAAAAAAGAGGAGGAGGTTCGGTTCATCTTTTCGGTTTGATAGGCGGACTAGAATTAAGCGCAATATTTTTTAATGACATAAGAAAATCAAAAATTTCGAACAAAAAAAAATTATTAATGCGGGCCAAAATTATGTGTGACTTTCCTTGTAGAAAAAATTTGTGACCGCGCTGAAAGTGATGCTTAACGGAACGAAAGTAAAAAAAAACACAGCCAATCAGGTTTAGTTGGTTGTTGACAGGTAATAAGTGAATAATTCAGTAGCAACCACAACAACTCTATATTTAGCCCGATTAAGTAATTGATGGTGTCATGGAAAGGGAACATACATACCTACTGTATTTAAAGCTACATATGGATACTATGATTAACACTCTTTGTAAAACAACAGCTTACTTATTTTGGATAGTGTAAGTGCGTGAGTGAGTGAGTGAGTTCGTGAGTGAGTTCGTGAGTGAGTGAGTGAGTTAGTGAGTGAGTGAGTGAGTGAGTTCGTGAGTGAGTTCGTGAGTGAGTGAGTGAGTGAGTGAGTGAGTGAGTGAGTGAGTGAGTGAGTGAGTGAGTGAGTAAGTGAGTGAGTGAGTGAGTGAGTGATTGCAGTGAGTGCAGTGAGTGAGTGAGTGAGTGAGTTCGTGAGTGAGTGAGTGAGCGAGCGAGCGAGTGAGTGAGCGAGTGAGCGAGTGAGTTCGTGAGTGAGTTCGTGAGTTCGTGAGTGAGTGAGTGAGTTCGTGAGTGAGTTCGTGAGTGAGTGAGTGAGTTAGTGAGTGAGTGAGTGAGTGAGTTCGTGAGTGAGTTCGTGAGTGAGTGAGTGAGTGAGTGAGTGAGTGAGTGAGTGAGTGAGTGAGTGAGTGAGTGAGTAAGTGAGTGAGTGAGTGAGTGAGTGATTGCAGTGAGTGCAGTGAGTGAGTGAGTGAGTGAGTTCGTGAGTGAGTGAGTGAGCGAGCGAGCGAGTGAGTGAGCGAGTGAGTTCGTGAGTGAGTTCGTGAGTTCGTGATTTCGTGAGTGAGTGAGTGAGTGAGTGAGTGAGTGAGTGAGTGAGTGAGTGAGTGAGTGAGTGAGTGAGTGAGTGAGTGAGTGAGTGAGTGAGTGAGTGAGTGAGTGAGGAGTGAGTGAGTGAGTGAGTGAGTGAGTGAGTGAGTGAGTGAGTGAGTGAGTGAGTGAGTGAGTGAGTGAGTGAGTGAGTGAGTGAGTGAGTGAGTGAGTGAGTGAGTGAGTGAGTGAGTGAGTGAGTGAGTGAGTGAGTAAGTGAGTGAGTTCGTGAGTGAGTGAGTGAGCAATTCACGAGACAATATCAATTAATAATGGTAACGCATTCAAAACAGGTGATTTACCCTTAAGTAAAGGAAAAAGGATGTCTACCGTTTGGATGGATGTCCAACAAAAGCTATAGCTTGGTCAGAGTTTCTTGTTAGGGTGCTTTCAGAGTAAAAAGGAAAGTAAAAAGGAAAGTAAAACGGAAAGTAAAATCTGTAAACCAATTGACCAGAAAGTCAATTTTGTTCCCGAAATTTTGTTTTCAGTCAATAGGTTTACAGATTTTACTTTCCGTTTTACTTTCCTTTTTACTTTCCTTTTTACTCTGAAAGCACCCTTATCCAAATACGAGACAAATTTCGTATCCAGCGCACATACAATGAACTGAAGACGCTTTCGAGATTATAGTATACAACATAACTTATAACTTTTAAGTACTATTTTCGCTCAGACAATGAAACATCAAACTCACCTTTGGTCCACAGACTTGGCTAACGTGCGTGATGGTGATTGGACCACAACTCAACCGGTATCAACATAACATTACGGAACCGTAAAAATGAAGTTATTTTCAATTCAGGAAATGGGAAAAAAACGTGATCAAAGGAAAAATAAAGTGAAAAAAACAGGTGAAAATCAAGTGGAAAAATCAAGTGCAAAATCGAAAAATCAGAAGATCGAAAAGTGAAAACTTAAAAAAGCAAAAAAACCAAGTGAATCAAAATCAAGGAAAAAATCGAGTGATTTTCAATTATGAAACGTGACAATATCAATATAACATTACGGTACGGCAATCAAAATCGAGTGATTTTCAATTGTGAAACGTGACAATATCAATATAACATTACGGTACGGCATTCAAAATCGAGTGATTTTCAATTGTGAAACGTGACAATATCAATATAACATTACGGTACGGCATTCAAAATCGAGTGATTTTCAATTGTGAAACGTGACAATATCAATATAACATTACGGTACGGCATTCAGAATCAAGTGATTTTCAATTATGAAACGTGACAATATCAATATAACATTACGGTACGGCATTCAAAATCCAGTGATTTTCAATTATGAAACGTGACAATATCAATATAAAATTACGGTACGGCATTCAAAATCGAGTGATTTTCAATTATGAAACGTGACAATATCAATATAACATTACTGTACGGCAATCAAAATCAAGTGATTTTCAATTATAAACGTGACAATATCAATATAACATTACGGTACGGCATTCAAAATCAAGTGATTTTCAATTATGAAACGTGACAATATCAATATAACATTACGGTACGGCAATCAAAATCAAGTGATTTTCAATTATGAAACGTGACAATATCAATATAACATTACGGTACGGCAATCAAAATCAAGTGATTTTCAATTATGAAACGTGACAATATCAATATAACATTACGGTACGGCAATCAAAATCAAGTGATTTTCAATTATGAAACGTGACAATATCAATATAACATTACGGTACGGCAATCAAAATCAAGTGATTTTCAATTATGAAACGTGACAATATCAATATAACATTACGGTACGGCATTCAAAATCAAGTGATTTTCAATTATGAAACGTGACAATATCAATATAACATTACGGTACGGCAATCAAAATCGAGTGATTTTCAATTGTGAAACGTGACAATATCAATATAACATTACGGTACGGCATTCAAAATCGAGTGATTTTCAATTGTGAAACGTGACAATATCAATATAACATTACGGTACGGCATTCAAAATCGAGTGATTTTCAATTGTGAAACGTGACAATATCAATATAACATTACGGTACGGCATTCAGAATCAAGTGATTTTCAATTATGAAACGTGACAATATCAATATAACATTACGGTACGGCATTCAAAATCCAGTGATTTTCAATTATGAAACGTGACAATATCAATATAAAATTACGGTACGGCATTCAAAATCGAGTGATTTTCAATTATGAAACGTGACAATATCAATATAACATTACTGTACGGCAATCAAAATCAAGTGATTTTCAATTATAAACGTGACAATATCAATATAACATTACGGTACGGCATTCAAAATCAAGTGATTTTCAATTATGAAACGTGACAATATCAATATAACATTACGGTACGGCAATCAAAATCAAGTGATTTTCAATTATGAAACGTGACAATATCAATATAACATTACGGTACGGCAATCAAAATCAAGTGATTTTCAATTATGAAACGTGACAATATCAATATAACATTACGGTACGGCAATCAAAATCAAGTGATTTTCAATTATGAAACGTGACAATATCAATATAACATTACGGTACGGCAATCAAAATCAAGTGATTTTCAATTATGAAACGTGACAATATCAATATAACATTACGGTACGGCAATCAAAATCAAGTGATTTTCAATTATGAAACGTGACAATATCAATATAACATTACGGTACGGCAATCAAAATCAAGTGATTTTCAATTATGAAACGTGACAATATCAATATAACATTACGGTACCGCAATCAAAATCAAGTGATTTTCAATTCAGGAAACGGGAACAGATTTCTGCAATTC
>OZ038448.1:3047643-3065143 GCA_964036265.1 Daptonema setosum
CCGATGCCAAAACAGATAAATTTTTTTTGATTTTCATGGGTTATTGCAATTCTAAATCATTTCTTATAATCAATAATTGATGTAGATGATATAATGTACAAATGTGGAAGATTAATGAATGAATATCCGGACAGCCGGATGTCGATTTCATGTGACCGAGTGCTTTTCCAGACATACAGTAACCAGTGATATATGTACATACGTATGTACATTTGTAGGAATAGGGACTGACTGACTGACTGACTGACTGACTGACTGACTGACTGACTGACTGACTGACTGACTGACTGACTGACTGACTGACTGACTGACTGACTGACTGACTGACTGACTGACAAACTGACTGACTGACTGACTGACTGACTGACTGACTGACTGACTGACTGACAGACTGACTGACTGACTGACTGACTGACTGACTGACTGACTGACTGACTGACTGACTAACTGACTGACTGATTGACAAACTGACTGACTCACTAACTGAATGACTGACTAACTGACTGACTGACTGCCTGACTGACTGTCTGACTGACTGACTGACTGACTGACTGAACCAGTTAAGTTACAACTGACGACTATGAAACAAGTCGTCAATTATAAAAATGACGCACGCAATCGTGCAACCTTTGAAGCCTGTTTTTCTATTTCAAAAAAATTAATATTGTTTTATGTAAAGGGATAAATAAGAGATCTATAGGTTGGTCAAGATATCATGATAACAAAACTAGTTTTTATGTACCTGAGTGATAAGAAACCTTACATGACATGTGTTTGCCATTTTTTTGTTTTTTTTTGTTTTTTTTTGTTTTTTCTTTTACTCTTTTTTAAGTTAGTTAGTCTATTATTCCCCCATTATGTGTGTCTATTTATAAAAACGACTTATTTTTAATTTAAGGTTCAACTTCTACCAATCCGCCCGTGTACTTCTAATGAAAAGGCCCTATAGCTTGGCCAGGGTATCTTGTTACTAATTATTTTCCCGAAAATCTTATACTCAATGATTGATAAGTTGGGTATGTTTACTAAAATGTTATACAAAAGTAGTCTGAAAGTTGAAAATTTTTGAATAAGTTTGAACGCGCGCCGAAATTTAAATGCGCGCCAAAAGGATTACGGTAAAAAAAAATTAGTAATGAGAAACTGTGACCAGACTTTATTCAAGATTGGTCTCCTAATCAATTGAGAGGCCAGCCCATCAAGGGTTTCTTGTAAGTGAGAAAGATTTTTCGGCGCGCAATTTAAATTCAAATCTGTTCACAATTTTGAAATTTTCTTCACATAACATTTGGATAACGAAGGAACTGTGAGTTTAAAATTATGTGCACATGTGTTTCCATGTAGCATAAAAAAGATATACATACTGTGTAGGCTTCATATTTATGTAGTTGGTTATAAGGAATTAAATGCCCAAAACCAAAAGAGTTGAGAATCAAGTTTTGGCTTAGCCAAAACCAGATTCTCAAGTTCGGGAATTTACAGACCACTTTATGAACGAGTTAAAAACCAGATTCGGCAACTTATTGGAAAATGTCTCATTCAACGCGATTTTATGGTCGAAAATCGAACTTGGTTGTTTCTTGAAAAACAATTAAAGGCATCATAATTGATTATAAGAAACGGTTTAAAACTGCTATAACCCATGGCATGGCCAGAACCGGATTCTCAAGTAAGGAATTTTCTGTGCCACGTTTTGTATTTTCTTATAACCAATCACGAGGCCTATACATGTACGAAGCCTATAAAGTACATACTGTACATACCTCGATCAAGCTACATACATATATGTACATATGTATAAAGCCGCGTCAACAACTTCCTCATGCTGGATATAATCTACAAACACTTTACATGTAATCAACATCGTTCAGTGCCTACATATCTAATTACTATCATAGGCGATCTTAGGCACGTCAGATTCCTCAGTCAATGAATCAGTAAACAAGAGGTTGGAATTTCTATGGAACCGTTTCTATCCCTCGCAATTTCCATGTTAAGCCTAAATAATAAAATAACAATAATAGATAATGTATAACTGATATAGAAATGAAACAGAAAAAAATAATACCAAATCTGAACCTAATCTTTATATTTTAGAATTTCTTCACGTTCCTTAGTCAATGAATCAGTAAACAAACAAGCGGTGAGGAAATGCTAATCCCCTTTCCGTCCCTCGCAAATTCCATGTTAAGCATAAATAATAAATTAATATTAAAATAAAAAATAATTAAAAAAAGTAGAAAAATAAACGATAAAAACTGAACAGAATCGTGTTTATTTTTTGAATACATGGGCGTTTTAATGAATGGATATTTGACCAGTGGATGTACTCATGCATGTACATAGGTAAATACATACAGGGTGGGCAAAAAGGATGCATCTTTGACTGACTGAATGTCTCACAAAAAATCGGAACATAATTTTTTTGTATTTCTTGACTTCATGGAAGCATTTATGAATGGATATTCAAGCTGTGCGCTCATGCATATAGGAAATGGAAACAAACACATACAGGTTGGGCTGAAAACGAATTCATGTTTGAGGTATGTATCACCACTCATCACAACTAGATTTTATAAAAAAATAATTTGTATCATTGGAATATTTCACACGTTGGAATTAAAATTTGCTCGCTGAGACCATTTCTGAGTAACAGTAAACTCTGTAGGGTAACAACAACAACAACAACAACAACAACAACAACAACAACAACAACAACAACAACAACAACAACAACAACAACAACAACAACAACAACAACAACAACAACAACAACAACAACAACAACAACAACAACAACAACAACAAATGATAAATCTCTAAAGTGTCTCTAAAAATGATAAATCGGATGATATATCCTGAAAATTACGGCCATCATGGGTTTCTTGAGAGGCAAAAACTTTTTGGCGCGCAGTTTGAATACAAACCCGTTTTTGGGGCGTTTTCAAACTTTTGAGATTTAAGTTCTTTTTCACATAACATTTGGACGTCATACAGTACAAAAACTGCACCTGATTCATTGAATACGTGCGTACCAGCCTACAAAATTCATTTCAAATGTGAACCGTTTTTCAATGGCCCACCCTGTCTGTACATTTATTGACTAAAGAGCGTAAAATACAAATATCGAAATAGCGCGTGTATACATTGTTTGACGTAGTATATAAGGTCAATTCTATATTCACTCCTAAAGCCCGTATGTTGTTTCTGCAAGCAAGAATATTGTCCAAAACGTCTGATAATGAAACATCACTAGCCTCAACTCAACTCGGTTGACACCAACGTTTAACACAGTATTGCATGGGGTGATGATGATTGATGTGCGTGTTAGTAATGATGTCTGATGTTTCATTAATCATACTTTTTGGGCGATATTTTTACTTGCAAAAACAACATACTTTACAAGCTTTATAAAGGTTTGCTTAGACATGTAGCATTTGCAGGTGATTATAGCTTAGTGAGGGTTTCTTGTTATCGAAAATTATCTTTTTTGGGCAGGTTACGCACGTATGCAATGAATTAAACGCATATCATTCTGAATTAATTCTGAAGCACTGGGTTATCGTTGACATGCTTTGGATTTTCTTAGAACCAGATTCACAACTTCATGATCTTATTCAGTGCGATTTGATGGTCGTGAACCGAGTTTTTTCTTATAACCAATTAAGAGGCCTATACTTCGCTTCTGAATCTATGAAACCCGACAAACGAAACTAACGACAGGATAATCTGAGAGATTATCTGTTTTCTCATCCAGCACACGAAAGCCGGGGGTAAGCTTAGAACCGATATGTCAATGTTTTATACAAGTATGGATGCGGAAAATTATGCAAAAATGGTATAGGGTGGTTATTGGATTATGATCTGATATCTGATTATCAGAAACTAAGCGAACGGTAAGTATAACTGAGGTTCGAATATTTCGCGACAGTTTACCGGGACAATGTCGGGAACTTTTTTTTGTAAAAAAAAATCACGCACACTATTTTTTTTGGTTTTTTTGTAACGTTTTTGACAGGCACATCAATTTAAAATTTTTAAATTAGGGTGTGTGGCAATAGTTTTATAAAAAAATCCGTGAATTTGTCGCCTTTGTCGCGAAATATTCGAACCTCAGTTATATATCTCCCACTTGAATTTTGGATTTCGAAGGTTTTTGATTATGTATTCAGCTAATAATCAATCGTGCTTAATGATTACAATATAAAGAATTATTAACTGAAAAAGTAATTTCGGCCGTTTTTATAGTCACTAACAAGTTGATGGGAACATGAACTGCCTTTTAGCATTTAAAAATACAAAATACTGAGAATCCGTTATCCGGGAGCGATGTCAAGCGCGTTAGGCCCGCGCAGCGGTGGTTTTTCAGTGGTTATCCACCTCAGTATGCGCGCATAAAATTTTGTGTTTGAATTTTTTTGGGAGTTTGGAAAAATGCGTCGTTTTATAGTTGCGCAGTTTGCCTGGTTTCATACACAGACAAATGCAATAAGCTCAATTTATAGCATTTGGCGTAGTCTAGAAAATAACTACCAAAAAAGGCGGGCCTTTAAATTTAGCCTCATTATCAATCGGAGGATGATATATGGATGACTGATGGTACGACTGATTGACTAGCACTTGTAGACATGTTGATCAACTGACTTCAACAAGTTTCACCTGTTGGGGTGATATTTAGATCAAAAATTGAGTGATTGACTGACGTAATGACCGGCTGACTGAGTGACTGACTGACCTATGGACTGACTGACTGACTGACTGACTGACTGATTGACTAACTGACTGACTGAGTGACTGACTGACCTATGGACTGACTGACTGACTGACTGACTGACTGATTGACTAACTGACTGACTGACTGATTGACTGACGTAATGACCGGCTGACTGAGTGACTGACTGACCTATGGACTGACTGACTGACTGACTGACTGACTGACTGACTGACTGACTGACTGACTAACTGACTGACTGACTGACTGATTGACTGACTGACTGACTAACTGACTAACTGACTGATCAACTGATTAAGTGACTGACTGACTGACTGAAGGACTGACTGATTGACTGACTGACAGACTGAAGGGTGACAAAAATTTCAGAGAATAATTGGTTGCCTAGGGATTCGAGATACATAAACTCCCACTCACTCACAGATGCCGATTACAATGGCGGACGAGCCAAACCTCCAGAGGAAGGGGAATTTTCCCAAAGAGGGGAAATCGGCAAAAATCAGGTCATTTTACCAACACCTTAAGAAACAAACTCTACTTTTTGAAAGTCCCAAAGAGGGGGGAATTCCACTTTTCCCTCCCCTTCTCGTCCGCTAGTGGTTGGTTACGTACAAATGATCTGATCGAATTAACCTCCATTGACACTCCATCTAATAATCCCATTGTATAGCCCCACTAGCGGACGAGAAGGGGTGGGAAAAGTGGAATTCCCCCCTCTTTGGCATTTTCAAAAAGTAGAATTTATTCCCTACGGTGTAGGTAAAATGGCTAAATTTCTGCCAATTCCCCCTCTTTGGCGAAATTCCCCTCCTTTTGGAGGTTTGGCTTGTCCGCCAGTGTATAGCCCATTCAGAATTTCTCGTTATTCAGAAACTTTTTGGCGCGCAGTTTGAATTCAAAAATGCAATCGGCGCGCGTTCAAACTTTTTAGAAAAACTCGTATTTTTTCACTTTAGACTGGGACAAACGTACAATCATAGCGCTGAAAACGCGTTGCCTGAGAAAGTCTGTTATGGTATTATTCGATTTTTTTTACATTTAATTAAAATTCATTGCGTAACGGATTCAATTTAACGGATCCAACGAAAAAAAATTATAACAATATTCCTTGTTCAAGCTTTACATGAAATGACGAACATGTACATAACAATCGTGTTAGATATTAAAGTTATCTCTGACTGAAACTGACTGACTGACTGACTGACAGACTGACTGACTGACTGACTGTCTGACTGACTGCCTGACTGACTGACTAACTGACTGACTGACTGACTGACTGACTGACTGACTGACTGACTGACTGACTGACTGACTGACTGACTGACTGACTGACTGACTGACTGACTGACTGACTGACTGACTGACTGACTGACTGACTGACTGAATGACGAACTGATTGACTGACCGACTGACTGACTGACTGACTGACTGACTGACTGCCTGACTGACTGACTGCCTCCCTGACTGACTGACTGACTGACTGACTGACTGACTGGCTGACTGACTGACTGACTGACTGACTGACTGACTGACTGACTGACAGACTGACTGACTGACTGACTGACTGACTGACTGACTGACTGACTGACTGACTGACTGACTGACTGACTGACTGACTGACTGACTGACTGACTGACTGACTGACTGACTGACTGACTGACTGACTGACTGACTGACTGACTGACTGACTGACTGACTGACTGACTGACTGACTGACTGACTGACTGACTGACTGACTGACTGACTGACTGACTGACTGACTGACTGACTGACTGACTGGCTGACTGACTGACCGAATAGATGTACAAATAAATATAATGGATGGGTGTTGAATTACATCAAACAAGTGGGCCGGAACTGTCCTGTATGCGAGGCACTCAATTTTTCAGTCAGTCAGTCAGTCAGTCAGTCAGTCAGTCAACCGACATAATCAAAGTACGCAAAGACTGAAAACGTTTCTGTCAGAGAAACTCTAAAAATAATGCCGAGAAAATTGGTTTTCATGCTTGACCTTTTTAGGGCAACTTTCATGTCCTTCTCGAAGTGACGATCTCTAAATGAAGCAATCTCATTCGATTCAGTTCAGATACTATGTAGAGTGCCCTAGCGGACGAGAAGGGGTGGCAAAAGTGGAATTCCCCCCTCTTTGGTGTTTTCAAAATTCCGAATTTGTTCCCTAATGTGTAGGTGAAACTGCCCGAAAACTGCCAATTCCCCCCTCTTTGACATAATTCCCCTCCCTTTATAGGATTAGCTCATCCGCCAGTGCTGTAGTGGAAAGCCAGCCAATTTCATCAGGCGATAAAGTTTTCATCCCAAAAAAAGAGAAAAGTGCGAAAAAATAATTCATAACGCAATCTTGCACAACGTTCGGACGTTTTTCAAGTGTAATAATGTGAAAAAGATTTCATTTCTCGAAAATTTGAAAGCGCGCCAAAATCAGGTTTGAATTCAAACTGTGCGCCAAAACTTTGTGAATAGCAAGAAATCCTGACCAAGCTATAACCAGAAATTCGAACCGAGTCCTATGTATATTAGAATATGCCTTTCTTCTCGTAAATTTGAAAGCGCGCCAGAAACAGATTTGAATTCAAAACTTTGCGCGCCAAAACTTTCGTGAGAAACAAGAAATCCTGGATAGGCTATATGAATGAATCTCAGTGTTCGAATAAGACGGGTCCGATTGTCCATAGACACATACATCATAGACAAAGGGCTCCCCGGAGATTCCGGTGAAATAATGGAATGATAACTCAACTGTATGGTATAGCACGCAATCATCATGTTCAGTTATCGGTTGCTAGCTTGGAAAAGTAGGATCCATTGCCTACATTTTGAGGAACAGATCGTACTTTTTGAAACTATGTACCAAAGAGGGGGGAATTTCTTCCCTTCCCCTCCCCTCTCGTCCTCTAGTGCTTCAAGGTACGACACGCTATCATTGCTTGAGATTGTGTTTATTCCACAGGCGGGCGAGTTAAACCTCCAAAAGGAGGGGAATTTCACCAAAGACGGGGAAAGGGCAGTTTTTAGGTCATTTTACCTACACCTTGGGAAAAATATTTTTACTTTTTGAAAACATTAAAGAGGGCGAAATTCTACTTTTCCCATCCCTTCTCGTCCGCTAGTGGTTAACTCGGTTTGAAAAGTAACTGCTGTATTCATTCACTGAAATCTTAGGAAGCTGTTTACATGCCTACTTCTAAGTATAGCCTAATCCCTTTAGTTATGTATGTACAAAATGGATGCAATTAAATAAGCTCAACGTTTGTATGAAGATAAAAAAGAGAGATTCCCAACTTGCGAAAATTTGAATGCGCGCCAAAAAAAAAGTTTTGAATTAAAAAACGAAATAAAAATAGTGAGATTGGACCCAGACCTGACATGTAGAGCTTCTCAATTGAGAGACATTTATTTCGGTGTTCAAAAGAGATGGGGCTCTCCAATCCATTGGTTATGTAAAGCCCGTATGTTGTTTTTGCGAGCAAAAGTATCGCTCAGAACGTCTGATAATGAAACATCACTAGCCTCAACTCCACTCGGTTGACTGACACCATAGTTTAACACAGCATAGCATGGGATGATGATGATTGATGTGCATGTAACTACTGATTGTTCGATGTTTCATTATAAAAAGTTTTAGGCAATATTTTTCATCGCAGAAACAACTTGCGGGCTTTACATCGAGCCTAATCAAGTTTTATTGTAACACAGGGCAGTTTTTTCCTACTGTATTTGACAACTTACGACCTTATTGCGCTTAATTCATTGTATACATGGGTATGTTGTAAAGAGTCCATAAATTTGTTTCGATTACAAGAGAGCTTGACGTATTGTACAGTGAGTGAGCGAGTGAGTGAGTGAGTGAGTGAGTGAGTGAGTGAGTGAGTGAGTGAGTGAGTGAGTGAGTGAGTGAGTGAGTGAGTGAGTGAGTGAGTGAGTGAGTGAGTGAGTGAGTGAGTGTGAATGAGTGAGTGAGTGAGTTGAGTGAGCGAGTGAGTGAGTGAGTGAGTGAGTGAGTGAGTGAGTGAGTGAGTGAGTGAGTGAGTGAGTGAGTGAGTGAGTGAGTGAGTGAGTGAGTGAGTGAGTGAGTGAGTGAGTGAGTGAGTGAGTGAGTGAGTGAGTGAGTGAGTGAGTGAGTGAGTGAGTGAGTGAGTGAGTGAGTGAGTGAGTGAGTGAGTGAGTGAGTGAGTGAGTGAGTGAGTGAGTGAGTGAGTGAGTGAGTGAGTGAGTGAGTGAGTGAGTGAGTGAGTGAGTGAGTGAGTGAGTGAGTGAGTGAGTGAGTGAGTGAGTGAGTGAGTGAGTGAGTGAGTGAGTGAGTGAGTGAGTGAGTGAGTGAGTGAGTGAGTGAGTGAGTGAGTGAGTGAGTGAGTGAGTGAGTGAGTGAGTGAGTGAGTGAGTGAGTGAGTGAGTGAGTGAGTGAGTGAGTGAGTGAGTGAGTGAGTGAGTGAGTGAGTGAGTGAGTGAGTGAGTGAATGAGTGAGTGAGTGAGTGAGAGTGTAGCTATACATTCTTTAAATGTGCGTCTTTAGAAAAAAATTTAATAAAGGGTCTTAATCATTTGACAATGACAGGTTTTTTGGAGCTTCAATAAAAAATAGATAGCTTCAACAAAATAATAGAAAGCAGATGTAATTTTAAAACTACAGTATTCGTTGTATCTAATGATTAACTTTCTTATTTAACTAACACAAACGAAAGCGGGTTGATTGTTGATAATGATTACTAATTTTTTATAAATTACTCAAATTCTTTCATTAAAAAAATCAAACTTGATGACTGAAGGCAGATGCATTTTATGTACATTACGGTAAACGTTCTATCTAATAATTAACTTTTTTGTGCAATTAACACGAACGAACGCAAGATGATCAGTAACAACAATGTTTGACAATAATGAGTAATTTTTATAGTTTGGCCAGCGTTTCTTTTTTAGTTACCTAAAAGTTAACTAGTTACGCAAATACATATGCAATATAGCGCATTGTTGAATTGTTGTCTAAATGTTATGAGAAAAAAAATCTCAAAAATGTTAACGCAAAAAGCAAATTTTTTTCTCAAAACTTTTTTGGTAACCAGGAACCTTGGAAACCTAAAACAGAAAATACATACATAGTTTTGAAAAACTGCGAAAAAATTTTTAATCAATTGAGACAGCTATGATAAATGTATTATTACTTGCAAACAAGTGAAAGTGAACTGAATTCTCACAATACTGTTAGATAATAATGACTAATGTTTACTTGGCCTTTGGGAACTTTTTTCATTAAAACAAAACAATCATGCAATCTATAAATCCATTGCATTCATAATTGATTAGGAAACTGAAATTTGAAATGCTTCCATTTTTTTTGAAATTCAAATTTTTTACCCTTACACACATATAGTCGAATTTTTTTGTTGAAGCTATTTTTAGGATTTTTTTGTATAAAACCTTTCCCTCATCCCGAAATTAACGGAAGCAGCAATTTGGGGTTGATGAAAAGGTTTTACCCAAAAAAAATTCTAAAAAAGACTTTTTTTAGGAACTTTTTTGTGTGTAAAACCTTTTCATCAACTCCAAATTACTGCTTTCGACCGTCAATTTCGGGGTGAGTGAATGGTTTTACACAAAAAAGTTCCTAAAAAAGTCTTAAGCAAAAATTTCGACTATACATTGTTACAAATACTGATCGAGTTTCATTATGCAACACGTTGTACTTGTAAGACTTTCGGACAATCTTGAAGGTGAAAAATCTTACTGGGAAAATTGACTGCGCTCATCATTTCCAGGTCGCGCTTAGTATGTTATTAATTCAAAGTACTCATTCATTCAAGTATTAATGTGCATACTTTCAATAAGACTCATCCCATGCAAGTTTACAAAGATAAAACTTGGTCAGGGTTTCTGGTTATCAAAAACTTATTCTGCGGGTCGGTCACTCACGCAGGTATGCAGTGAATTAAGAGCATGTTGTCCAGATAAAATGTGAAAAAAATTTATTTCTCAAAATTTCGGAATCGCTCCGAAACAGATTTTAATTCAAACTGCACGCCGAAAAAAATTTGACTAACAAGATAGGATCGTTGTATACGTTTTGGATCGGCTAAATCCATCAAAACAATCGTACAATACTACTTCCTAGGCAACAAATATACGGATTTTGGTCGGCACGCCATCTCAGCGTTGCATAAGAATCGTAAGCACAAGTAATTAGGATACTAAATTTGAATGCGCGCCAAAAAGAAAATTTGAATTCAAACTGCGCGGTAAAAAGTTTTGGAGTTTAGAGAGAATCTGGACGTGTCTTGAATAAAGATGAGCCATAAACAGTAAAATAAAACAATTGTTCAATAATACTTCTTGAATTTAAATTGCGCGGTAAAAAGTTTCGGAGTTATCTGGACGTGCTATAAACAGTTTTTGAATAAAGATAGGCCATTAACAGTTCTTAACAATCGTCCAATAATACTTCCTAAGTAATACTTGAATAGATTTTGGGTCGGCACGCGATCTCAGAGTTGAATAACAGTCGACAGTGTAATAACGGCTAATACACTAGCGGAACAGAGTTGAATAATACACTAGAGTTGAATAATACACCAGAGTTGAATATTACACTAGAGTTGAATAATACACTAGAGTTGAATATTACTAGAGTTGAATAATACACTAGAGTTGAATAATACACTAGAGTTGAATAATACACTACACTAGAGTTGAATAATACACTAGAGTTGAATAATAACACTACATTAGAGTTGAATAATACACTAGAGTTGAATAATACACCAGAGTTGAATAATACACCAGAGTTGAATAATACACTAGAGTTGAATAATACACCAGAGTTGAATAATACACCAGAGTTGAATAATACACCAGAGTTGAATAATACACCAGAGTTGAATAATACACTAGCGGACCAGAGTTGAATAATAGTCGACAGTGTAATACCGGCTAATACACTAGCGGACCAGAAGGGATGGGAAAAGTGGAATTCCCCCCTCTTTGGCGTTTTCAAAATGTTGAGTATGTTCCCTAAGGTGTAGGTTAATCGACCTGATTTCTATTAATTCCCCCCTTTTTGGAAATATTCCCCTCCCTTTGGAGGTTTGAGTCGTCCGTCAGTGGGCTAATATTAAGATGAACGAATCTTTTTGCATGTAAACATGATGGCACGTAATTTTTCTGAAATCTCCTTTGTAGTTTTAGAAAAATAAGCGATAAATCACGTTTATATGAAAAAGTTGACTTGGTATAGCGTATCCACGGTTTCTTATAAGCCAAAAGTTTTTTGGGACGCAGTTTGTATTCAAACCTGTTTTTGGCACACTTTTTTAATTTTCGAAATTTTTTTTCCACATAACATTTAAAATTAACATAAAAAATTTTGCACCTAAATCATTGCATACGTATGTGTACGTAGCTAGCCCACAATTTTTTTTTGATAACAAGAAACCCTGACCAAGCTATTATAGTGAACCTGACCTGTATTGAGCGCGAATTTGAATAAAAAGACCATTTTTTCGTTCCCGAATTCTTCAGTGAACAACGAGTACATACCGCATGAAAATATAACTCCCAAAGTATAGTTTGTCACTTCCATTACCAAGTGGTTGAGGCATCGGCCTCGCATGCCGATGGTCCTGGTTCGAGCCCCCGGGTTGAGACACAGCGCATTCAAGAACGTTGTTGATAATCAATGATAGTCATTTGTAAAACGAATGACCGTTATGTCACTATATGTGACTTGGTATCCTACCTTGCTATTATGGCATAACAACTGAACAAATTTTAATTAGAAATTTTTTCGAACACCGGTTGCATGTACTCATTGCAATTTATTTTGTGCCAGTCTGTATCCTGTTATTGGACTAAGAAAGCGATGATGATGATTATGTAATTTTTATTCTGTGTAAAGCTTACCTTTACTGAACCAGGTGATATATTGTCTCGGGAGCTTCTTATCGTTTTTTTTCTGATCAACAGTGAGATTATATAAAAAGCCAGGTGCAAAAAAAGATAGAAATCCAGATAAATCCTCAATGTATCGCCTAAAAATCACCAAGTAAATCTGTCTAGTCTTAAATTTTTTCCGGTATAGCCTAACCAAAGTCAGTCAGTCAGTCATTAAAAAAGTCAGTCAGTCAGTCAGGCAGTTAGTTAGTTAGTCAGTCAGTCAGTCAGTCACTCAGTCAGTCAGTCAGTCAGTCAGTCATTCAGTCAGTCAGTCAGTCAGTCAGTCAGACAGTCAGTACTAAGCCTTACCAAAAATTCTTATTCCTTCGAAAAGTTTTGGCGCGCATTCAAATTTCCGAAATTTGCACATGAAAACCCATTTTTACAAGGTTTCGGTACTGCCCTGTACTTCGTTTGAATGCACTGAGGGACGAGCGAGTCCTCCAAAGGGAAGGAAACTTTTCCAAAGAGGGGGGAATTGACAGTTTTGAGATCATTTTACCTACACATCAAGGAACAAATTCTACATTTTGAAACCGCCAAAGAGGAGGAAGTCCACTTTTCCCTCCCCTTCTCGTCCGCTTGGGTGAACAAATCGGGATGTTCGGGAAGGAAGGAAACAACTTCCGTGGTTCATCATCATGCGGTATCCAACATCATTTGACCGACCGACCGACCGACCGACTGACTGACTGACTGACTGACTGACTGACTGACTGACTGACTTACTGGCTGACTGACTGACTGACTGACTGACTGACTGACTGACTGACTGACTGAGCCGAGTATTGTAGATTGAGCCTGGTGCTTTACTGTACATGTATTTTTTTTGTACATTGTAACCAATAAAGTCGGCTATACGTCTTGAAGGGGGCATCAGCAATATAGGGTGGACAATTGGTTATTAGAATGGCCACAGAAGGTAACCAGTGTTTTCCTATAAAACTGAATCTTGGATTTTGGAGTCTATTTTAGATTTTAACGTTTTTGTAAAACACAAGAAAAAAGAGAAAAATTCGATTGTTTGTAAATCCAAAATTCAAATTTCGAATTTTGGATTTTGGATTTACAGAAAGTATTTTTTCTTGTTTTCTTCAGAAACATTCAATTCTGTCAAAATCCGAAATATAGCACAAAATCCAAGATACAGATTTATAGGGGAAACACTGATTACCATTTTTTGGCCATTCTAATAACCAATTGTCCACCCTATAACATTAAATGAAATGTGTAATCACTACAGTAAGTGACCCTCTACCGCAGTAAGTAATTTCAACCCGGGAATGTCTGACGTCTTCCGAAGTCTGCCCACACTGTAATTTCCAATAAGGTTCATGATATAAATCTACCGTATTTCAAATTATGTAAGTAACCTGTCTCTCGTGCGGCGTATGATTACGATACGATTCGTATGATGTCCATATTAAAGTCTGGTCAAAATTTCTTGATAAATCAGGCGCATCCGTTTGTATCTTACAAAAGAAATACCTGAAAAAAAACTTGAAAATTTGAAAGCGTGCCAAAAAGATTTGCATTCAAATAACGCGCCAAATTTTTTGAGGAGCAAGAAACCCTGGATAGGCTATACAGTTTGTAGCTTCAACGTAGGGACGTGTGACGTGTGACGTGTGACGTGTGACGTGTGACATGTGACGTGTGACGTGTGACGTGTGACGTCTGCCGATTTGTAATTTCCAATGAGGTTTGTGGTGTCTGCCGTATTTCAAATCAAGTAACCGGTCTTTCGTGTGGCGTATGATTATGTAGAAAGGTAGCCTGGTCGAGGTTTCTTGTAATCAAAAATTGTTATAGTGCTGACAAACTTTTATTAGAAAATTTTGTTTGTAACATTTTGTCCAGCACAAATGCGAATTATGGATCCACACAAAAACCACCTTGAAAATGATTGTTTTAAAGATAAAATAAACTCTAAGTGCTTCTAAGCTCACATTGGGACTATAAAATAAAGATTAAAAATAAAAGACCACTTTGGTTTTTACTACTTTTATATATTTTTTGCTATGAAAGCTATTTTTAGCTTGAAAAACGAGAAATGAGATAAAATCAAATTTTTCAAACAGTAAAGTTATGTTTCATGAACCCAATGTGACTTCCGAACTACCTAAAATAAAATTCACCTCAAAAACGACCATTTTCAAAGCAGTTTTTGTGTGGATCCATAATTCGCATTTGCGCAGGACAAAATGTTACAAACAAAAATTTCTAATAGAAGTTTGTCAGCACTATATTATTAACCGGTCACCAGATACATACACGGCGATTACATTTTGAGAGCGTTAGCCAAAAGTAAAGTCGAATTGCAAATCGCGTGCATAAATTTTATGAGTACTGTAACTTATATGATGTGTGTCTTGACTCTGGGATGTCTGACGTCTTCAGAGGTCTGACGACATTTCGAATCAGTTTCGTCGTGAGTATGTACCGTATTTCAAATCAAGTAGTCGGTATCTCGCGAGAAGTTTTTATATATTCTGGTAAAGGTTTATTATCATGAAAAATAATGATGGAGAACAGAGGATGATAATATAAGAATGATAGCCAAAAGTAAATTCGAATTCAAATCGCATGGCTAAATTTTATGAGTACCGTAACTTATATGGTGTGTGTCTTGACTCTGGGACGTCTTCAGAGGTTTGCCGACATTCCAATGACGTTGGTCGTATCGTATGTATCTACCGTATTTCAAATCAAGTAACGGGTCTTTCGTGTGGCGTATGATTATGTAGAAAGGTAGCCTGGTACAGGTTTCTTGTAATCAAAAATTATTCTTATTAACCGGTATTCACGAATACGGACGATGACATTTTGAGAGTGATCGCCAAATGTATATTTGAATTCAAATCGCGTGCCAAAATTTTATGAGCACCGTATGTAACTTATATGGTGTGTCTTGACTCTGGGATGTCTGACGTCTTTTAAGGTTTGCCGACATTACGAATGAGGTTCGTCGTAAGTATCTACCGTATTTCAAATCAAGTAGTCGGTATGTCGTGGCGTGGCGCATGATTACATGTTCATATATATAGTCTGGTCAGAGTTACTTGTTACTTGTTACTTGTTACTTGTCATGTACTTGTTACTTGTTACTTGTTACTTGTTACTTGTTACTTGTTATTTGTTACTTGTTACTTGTTATGTACTTGTTACTTGTTACTTGTTACTTGTTATTTGTTACTTGTTACTTGTTACTTGTTACTTGATACTTGTTACTTGTTACTTGTTACTTGTTACTTGTTATTTGTTATTTGTTACTTGTTACTTGTTACTTGTTACTCCGAAAATTGTTTCCGTAGTCCATCTCCTTCTAATATAAAAATCTATGAGCTACTGTTCAACGGTCTGGTAAAGCTGAAATTTATGCTTTTTACTAGGATCCTGAAATGATCCCAAAATGTATTTTTCATGTAAGAAACGGCGGCAGGCGTTTTTTACCTTTCAGCTTTTTTCCGGCAGACTTTCCAACTCAACCGAAAAATATAGACAAAAATGTATATCCGATTAAAATGAGGAAAAACGCGGGCTACCAAATTTAGATTACTTATCAATTTATGATGCTACACACACTGGCAGACGAACCAAATCTCCCAAGGGAGCGAATTTCCCAAATGAGAGGGAAATAGCGGAATATAGACAATTTAACCTTCATCTTGAAGAACAAACATTACTTTTGTTGACACAACAACAACAACAACAACTACAGGGTGTCCCATCCTTAAGCGCCGATGTAGACGGCTTGGCGTTTGAGCTGTACTGAGTCTATATAATTGAAAGTTCATTTTTAAATAAACAAGTCTTTGGCAAATTGTTTGACGCCTACCGGAAGCTAACTGAACGTTTGTAGCTAATTTTACAAGCAATTGAAAAAATGCCCATTTTTTGGCTTTTTTTCTTTCTTGTGGGCTAAATTTTTGTCAAAAAAAGTTTATAAAAAGGCACTGAAAGAGCGAAGCATCACAGAAAATATAACAAAACATAATGGAGCAGAAAAAAAGAAATGGACCCGCATAACTTTCGACTTGGGTACCTCCAAGATCCTGACATCGTTCCCAACAACGAGGAGGACGGCTTCATAACCTGTGCCCATGCCATTTGCACCCGTCACTTCAAGGATAAAAAGACGTGACTGGTCCGTTTTCTCAAAACTCCCTTTCTCAAAAGATATAAGTGTTCCCTCAAATCACACTAGAGCCAGGAGTCCAGAGGGATCAGGTCTGGTGACCTGGCAGGCCGCACATAAGTTGTCCTCCTCTGCTGATGAAGGAACCGGGAGAGTCTCATTGGGTCAATCTCGGGTGATGCTGGCATAATGAGCCGTTGCACCGTACTGTTGCAACAACAAGTCACTTTCACAAATTCAGTCGAAGCAACAGAAGTGAGTCAAAGCAACAGAAACTTCTGCTAGAGAGCCAGGATGGTTCTGCAGTGTGTTGTGCCAGCATCACCCGAGATTGACCTAATGAGACCTTTCCCGGTTGTTGGGAACGATGTTAGGGTTTTGGAGGTACCCAAGTCGAAAGTTGAACGGGTCAACTTCATTTTTTTCCATTATGTGTTGTTATATTTTCTGTGATGCTTCGCTCTTTTAGTGCCTTCTTTATTAACTTCGTTGACCAAAGTTTAGCACACAAGGAAGAAAAAAAATCCCAAAAAATGGGCATTTTTTCAATTGCTTGTAAAATTAGCTACAAACGTCCAATTAGCTTCTGGTAGGCGTCAAACAAATTGCCAAAGACTTGTTTATTTTAAAATGAAATTTCAATTATATAGATTCAGTTCAACTCAAACGCCAAGCCGTCAACATCGGC
>OZ038448.1:3070143-3085143 GCA_964036265.1 Daptonema setosum
GAAACGGCCAAACTAAAAAATTTATACCAATATAATGAACAGACAATATAATGAACAAAAAAGTAAAATCTGAAATTAAAAAAAAATTAACTACAGTCGGTGCAGCGGGTTATGTCTTGTAAAACTGTTGCCATTCACATCCTAAAATTGCTTTTTTCTCTAATTATAACGGGAATATGATAATGAAAATTTGTGGAGATACGGTATAGGATCTGGCGCACCTTTTCAGTCAGCAAGTATATTAAAAAAATCGTCTCTACTCATGAAACATCGCCTTTACCACAAATTTATGGTCCGTGTACGTTCTCGTCATTTTTTCCGCCTGTGAAATATTTTTTGTAACTATCTGTCAAACTGAAAAGGTGCGCCGGATCCTATTCCATATCCCCACCAATTTTTATCATCATATTCCCGTTATAATCAGGGAAAAAAGGATTTTTGGATGTGAATGGCAACAGTTTTACAAGACATAACCCGCTGCACCGACTGTACCTGAAAAGATTTCAAATCTGAAAAAATTTCTATAACCAAATTTGCAAAACCAAATTTGGACCGATTTGTCCAAATGTCATTATTGGCGGCAGATAGCACATTTACCTGGACACAAAAAACGGGGCTGAAACGGCGAAACTAAAAAAGTTATACCAATATAAAGCTCAAACAAAATAAAAACGTAAAATCTGAAAACTTAAAAAAATTTAACTATCTAAAAAGATTTCAAATCTGAAAAAATCTCTATAACCAAATGTGCAAAACCAAATTTGGACCGATTTGTCCAAATGTCATTATTGGCGGCAGATAGCACATTTGGAAGCGAGATGTGTCTTGACATGTCGTAATGTATTGTACCCATGGGAGCATTATGGCACATACAGGGTGGGCCGGAATAATGGCATATAAAGGGTGGGCCGAAATAATGGCATATACATGTACAGGGAGGACCAGAATAATTGTACACACATATTATATAGAAGAAAGGGTTTATAAATTGTTTAAGTGGTGTTTCGACCAAAAATTAAGACACCGATGTAGAAGAATGGTCTTGAGGTCTCTCTATGTATATCCTTTGGTATGTATATGTTTCTGAATGTATTGAACCCATGGGACCTCGGGAACATATTGGTATGTCAATTCTTCTAATATACAGGGTGTCCCACTTAAAAGTTCCGGTGAGAATGTGCTCTCATTTTTGATAGAATTGACTTATTCAGAAAATTTTTGCGCCAGTTTCTAGACAATTCTTGGCTATTTTGTTTGACGCTAAAAAATTCGAAAAAGCTGCATCACAGCAAATTTAAGAGCCAAAATTCAAAACCTCCTCATTTTCGCATTTTGTCATGGTCGTAGGCGCAGAATAATCAGCATCTCATGTTTCATTGACGAAATAATCGAACTAAAAAAGTTAATTTACCTTCTCAACAAATTAACATAAGCGTTTTATCCTGCCACACAAGTAAACACAGGCCATCCTGACAGGCAGGGTGACAACAGCCAAGTTAATGCACAACGTGAAACATTGGGTTTGAGGGCGCGTCGTTCACACCTGAGGCACTCAACAACAATGTCGACAACCAATGGGATTTGATCGATTGAAGTATGGACGGTCAAGTTGAGCTTTTTTGGGTATATTTGTGATTTTAAATTGCTATTTAGCTAAATGGGCACCAATTTTTTTATTTTGGACTGCGCGTCCTATGCGCGTGGTATGAAGTAACGCAAAGTCCGATTCGATGCAGAGACGACACGACTGGTCATGTTGAGAAGCCAGGATTTTGATACATTTTATTTGTCTTGGGATTTTGTTCAATCAAAAAATAGTTTTTACGTATAAAACATCAACTTCTGTTGGCATTAGTGTTGTCTTAGGATACAACAGTAGCAGGGAAATCAGTGAAATACATGTGCGAAAATGAGAAAATGAGGAGGTTTTGAATTTTGGCCCTTAAATTTGCTATGAAGCAGCTTTTTTAAAATTTTAACCGTCAAACAAAATAGCCAAGAATTGTCTACAAACTGGCACAAAAAAATTCTAAATAAGTCAATCCTATCAAAAATGAGAGCACATTCTCACCGGAACTTTTAAGTGGGACACCCTGTACATATTTATTTTATTATCAGACTGAATTTGAATTCGCACCATTGAGACTGTTTTTCCAATATAAATTTTTTTTTCACATACGAACATAATTTGCAAGCCATAGCCGACCCAGGGTTTTTTGTTAGCCAAAATCTTTTTGGCGCGCAGTTTGAACTCAAATCTGTTTTCGGCGCGCGCTCAAATTTTTTATAGATAAATCCTTTTCACATAACATTTAGCGTACGTGCGTAACCACCCAACGAATACGAAATATTGGCAAGTTTAATCATTTATATGATGAGTTCTTTTAATAAAGTGTAGGTTTCACAAATTATTCAGAGACTAAATTTGATTTCATTTACTCACTGACAAACTTACTGAAATCAGTCTAAACGACAGCCGCTGAAAAACGTTAATTGCAGCGACTAGCGGACGAAAATGTGAGGGAAAGTGGAATTTCCCCTTCTTTTGGGTTATCAAAAAGTAGTAACTGTACCTCAAAGTGTATGTAAAATGACCTATTTTCTGCCAATTACCTCCTTTTTGAAGAAATTCCCCTCCCTTTGGACGATTAGCTCGTCCGCCAGTTGCAGCCAAAACTTCCTCAATTGCAACCAAAACTTCCTCAATTGCAACCAAAACTTCCTCAATTGCAACCAAAACTTCCTCAATAGCAACCAAAACTTCCTCAATTGCAACCAAAACTTCCTCAATTGCAACCAAAACTTCCTCAATTGCAACCAAAACTTCCTCAATTGCAACCAAAACTTCCTCAATTGCAACCAAAACTTCCTCAATTGCAACCAAAACTTCCTCAATTGCAACCAAAACTTCCTCAATTGCAACCAAAACTTCCTCAATTGCAACCAAAACTTCCTCAATTGCAACCAAAACTTCCTCAATTGCAACCAAAACTTCCTCAATTGCAACCAAAACTTCCTCAATTGCAACCAAAACTTCCTCAATTGCAACCAAAACTTCCTCAATTGCAACCAAAACTTCCTCAATTGCAGCCAAAACTTCCTCAATTGCAGCCAAAACTTCCTCAATTGCAGCCAAAACTTCCTCAATTGCAACCAAAACTTCCTCAATTGCAACTAAAACTTCCTCAGTTGCAACCACTGGCGGGACGAGTCAATCCTCCAAAGGGAAAGAAATGCTGTCAAAGAGGGGGGAATGGCAGAAATTAGGCAATTTCACCTACACTTTAGGGAACAAATCCTACTTTTTAAGATGGCCAAAGAGGGGGGAATTCCACTTTTCCCACCCCTTCTCGTCCGCCAGTGGCAATCAAAACTTCCTCAATTGCAACTCGCCAGCGATTTATCAGATTGAAATATTGGTGGTGTAGTATAGCTTGATCGAGATTTGTTGTTATCAAGAATTAATTTTTGTCAATATCAAAATTAAATTATTGTCGGCCGGTTACGCACGCATGTTATGAATTTTAAGCGCAATTATTTTTGTTGTCCAAATGTTATCTGAAGAAAGATTTAATTTCTTGATTTATTTTAAAGCGCGCCAAAACACACAGATTTGAATTCAAACTGCGCGCCAAAACACACAGATTTGAATTCAAACTGCGCGCCAATACACACAGATTTGAATTCAAACTGCGCGCCGAAATGTTTTTGACTAACAAAAAACCCTGGATACTCTATGTAATATATTGACGCGATGAGACTGATTGAAAGTGCCGCCCATTTGGGTGGACTTGATTTATTCGCCGAAAAAACCATTGTTTTCGCCGAAATACCCATTGTTTTCGCCGAAACAACCATTGTTTTGGCCGCAGTAGCCCGTTGAAAAACCGGACAATAAACGACCACCAATATAGCTTGGTCAGGGTTTCATGTTATCAAAAAATAACTTTGTGAGCCGGTTAAGCACGTATGCAATGAATTAGGTGCAATTTTCGTATGTTGCCAAAATGTTATGCGAAAAAAATTTACTTCAAGAAAATTTTAAACAGTGCCAAAAATTTTTTAATTCAAACTGCGCGCCAACATTTTTTTGGTTAACAAGAAACCCTGGACAGGCTGCTTATTTACAGAAACTACAAAATGCTGGTTCACCCGCGCTATTATATAGCGTGTGTGTGCACACCCTGCCATCAGCCAGCGTGACATAGTGGTTTAGCGTGTCATTTTTTTGAATGATGGGGTGAGGGTTCGAAACTCACTGAATTATTTTTCGCTCATTTTGATCATACACTGTTCCTATGAAGTTCTACTGTTCGTTAACCCCCGATAACCTGTCGTAAGGCTTGCTTGTCCGAGCGATAGCGAGGACAAGCGCGTTAGTTACTAATTTCCGTTAGCCCACCCTCTAGGAGCCATAATCAGACACGTAAAAAAGTAATGAACCTTCATGAAAAAATTAAAACTCATATTGAATTATGTTCTCTATATGATGAACTTTATGTAGAAAGAAAAAAACGTAAATTGAATGATTTTCCCACAAATGGGAAACAAAACAATTTTTTTGTAGTTTCTGGAAATATGCCGACAGGCTATAGCCTATGCAGGTAATCGTGTTGTTTATAAAGTTTCTGGCACGCAGTTTCAATTCAAATCTGCAGTTTCAATTCAAATCTGCAGTTTCGGCGCGCGTTCAAAATCACCAAAAAAAATTTACTCGACCAACATACAAACTTTAAAATTTAATATTAACATTTAACTTTTAATATAACTTTCAATGAAAAATAAGTTTGATTTTATATTATCAATAACTATAATTCCGGACCAACTCTACAGGTGTTTCCTACCCAGAAAGTTTTCGGCGCGTATATTGAGTTTAAAACGCCTTGCCTGAGAAAACCTACAGATTTTGGCCCCTCTTATCAAAATCGAGTTATATGGTGTTTTGGAACCTACCAGGGTAGTGTATCAATACTCTATGACCGTTTAGTTCAAAGTTGCTCAAAACCAGAAATATCCGGATTTTTCGATTTTGGCTCGAAGGCACTCAAGTGGCCGTCATCGATAGAGTTCTCCAATCACTAAATGGATAACATATTATGAAAGTAGACTTAATTCTGCGTGTTTTAAGCCCTATTTGACCGCATTTGATAGAATATTCAATTAAAAAACCAACCCCGAAAATTTTTGAAAATTAACTTTTTTTGAAAAAATTGTCAAGTTGGAGACATAAATGTCAAAATAAAAAAAGTTGCAAGATTTATCCAGACAAACCGAGTATGAGGGATGATGCCCCCATAGTAGACCTTCAAAAAGGTCATGTGCTACCCCCCCACATGGCCCCATTTTTTCGAGCTACGGGTCATTTTTTTGCCAAAAATCGCTAAATATCCGAATTTTGTGCTGTTTTCCGTATATAGTTGATTGTTTATCGGTGAATTGTGCATGATAATAACTTCCCCTGATAGGCAAAGTAATGATAGAATACTTCCATTTGTTTTAGTAAAATTTGATAAATAGGGCTTAATGGCTGAAACTGACCAAAAACCACGAAAAACCCTTAATTTCTGTTTGCTCGAAATAGAGTTTTTTACGGTGTAAGTAGGCAAGAATGAGTCTAGAAGGGTATATAGTGGAATATATAGGGTTTTTGGTTCCATTTTATTAAATATAGAATTAGCTGCAACGTCAAAATACTAGTATTAGGGGTTTTGAACGGTCGTTTTCAGCGATTTTTGAATAAAACTAGTCAAATTGGCGGGTTTCCAGCATCTTTCCGTTCGTGGTTGATGTTTTTTCAGTAGTAAGTCCATGACAATACAATCCCCTGATAGGAAAGGTAATGAGGGAATACTTTTATTTGATTTAACCGTCTTTCAACATTTTATAAATAGGCCTAAATGGCTGAAAATGACGATGGAAAAGTATAAATTTGATGTTTGCTGAAAATACCATAACTTTACCATTGTATGGAGCAAGAATGAGTCAAAAAGGCATATCGTGGAATATACAGTGTTCTTGGTCTATTTCAACAAATCCATGTAAGTAACTTGCAATAAGTTATCGGGCTCACAGGAATGTCTCCAGTACAAAGCATAAGTACTGAAAACATCCAAATTTTGGCGCTACGCACCATCCGTTCTCGTGCTTCCACGGTAACTCTAGGTTGAAAATTAGAGGTCTGGAAACGTAGAATTTGTGGCGCCTTGCGCCATCTATTTACAGGTTGTAATGTTGAAAACTCCACTTTTTGACGCCATTTGAATTTTAAGGTCTCGGGCTTTCAGGATACGTATCCAATAAATATCAGTGATACTAGAAAACGCCAATTTCTGACTCTACGCGCCATCTGGTTTCTGGAATAGAGCAGGAATGCTAAGAACTTTTAAGTTTCGGGGCAAAGCACTGCAATTCAAAGGTACGTCTGCAATACAAAGAAGTAAAGCGGGAAAATTTTCGCTTCCGCTTTTTGCCTCGCGCAGTCTGTTTTCGGGCTTCCACATCATGATTCTAGACCAAAGCAGTGATGCTGGGAACGTCCAATTTTGGGAACCACTTGCAATCAGTTCGTTTGAACTGTCGGCTCCAAATCAGACACCTGTACCTTGAACCGAACTCAATCTGACGAAGTGAGTAAATAAACAAGAGAATTGATGACTAGGTGAACTTCTGAAGGGAAAGAACTGAAAATAGAAGTACACCAAAACGTCTGCCATTCACTAATGCCCACTATTCATACCGCTAAAAGTATCATCAAATCATATCGCTAAAAGTATCATCAAATCACATAATTACTATACATACCTATGTACGCATGGGGATCGATCAACTGCCGCCACCACCAACTGCAGCCACAATTATCAAGTCAACTGTCGGGTCTTTTCCTGGACTTTTTCGGCTGAATTTGACTCTGTCAGTTGCCTTAAGAATCTTAAATTTAGACAATAAAAGAGGTTTTATGCAATCAATGATAAGGCCGCAGACAAATTATCCAAAGTTTTACTATTGCCTTCGAAGTATGTATTACTGTTCGTTAACCGCTGATAATCTGTCGTAAGGCCCGTTAGCTCCGCGCGGAGCGCAGAAGTTTGATTCATTTGAAAAGTATGTTCATCATCCTAATGCTAGTCAACTGCATGCGACTGATCATTGATTGCATGAATCCTTTATTGATAACATGAATCATTCTTCTTTTCGTAAGACAATTGACGCTACTTTCGAGCGAGTCAACTGCAGCCGGAAAATTTCAGAAAAATGGCGGCAGTTGACTCGAAAATTGTGACTGCAGTAGGTAGTGGCGGCAGTTGACGCACAATCCGCACACATCCGTATGTATGTATGTACATGTATGTATGTATGTATGTATGTATGTATGTATGTATGTATGTATGTACGTATGTAGGATAAAAATGGATGTACAGGGTGGGCCAAAAAAAACCATACGATTTTGAACGTTAATAACTCGAGCTATGGACAACCGATTCAATCGTTCTTGTTTTCATTTGAAAGCCAATACTTTAACTTGAAACCCCTTTAATTTTAGTCATATTTTATAAAGTTGTCCTCAAGTTACAGAAGAAACCCTCTAAAATCGTGTTTTTGGACGAGAAAAACCGAAATTTTGTGGTTTAGCAAAATGTTCCTTTTTAGCAACGAATTTCTGAATTTGAAAAAATCAATAAAGGAATTTGAGTTTGCTGAGCTCAATTCTAACTTGGAAACTTTGTAATACCATATTTGAGTGCTTGGACAAAAAAATTCATGGCGAATGTCATAGCCGCTATTGACAAATTTAACCCTGAGCTCAGATTTTGGTGGTTCAGGAAAATGGTCAAATCGAGTGTACAATTCATTTATCTTCGATCAACAAGGTTTAACTAGTTGTTATTTGATGCATTTCATTCATTCATAAACTTAAATACTCCGTTTACAGTTTTTAAAACACATTAGCTCATGCATTTCGATGACTTTTTCGCAAAAAATACACGATTTTTCAAATTTTCTTCTGTAACTTCTGGGCAACTTCATAAAACACAACTAAAACTAGAGGGATTTTGAGTTGAGATATTGGCTTTCAAATGAGAGCAAAAACGATTGAATTGGTTGGTTATAGATCGAGTTATTGACGTTCAAAATCGTATGGTTTTTTTTGGCCCACCCTGTATTAGCAAGCTATGTCGGATAAAACGGGTGAAAACCCAAAAATAAATATATCCAGAAAACCCATTTCAAGTACATGTGAGCGATTGAAACGAAGAAAGGTGTATTTAACCATTCATTCCCCAACAGCATCATATTTGAGTTTCCGGTGAATATCGCTGATAGCGACTGTTAAAATCCTTTAATACCTGTGTTTTGACTATCTGGTTGATGAATATAAACTATAAATACTGTAAAAAACGATATTCCCTTCATCTTGCTTCATTACAATGGTAAAATTTATGTATTTTCAGCAAACATCAAAATTATACTTTTCCACCGTTTTTGGTCATTTTCAGCCGTTTAGGCCTATTTATCAAATTTTGAAAGACGGTTAAATCAAATAAAAGTATTCCCTCATTACCTTTCCTATCAGGGGATTGTATAGTCATGGACTTACTACTGAAAAAACATCAACCACGAACGGAAAATTGCTGGAAACCCGCTAATTTGACTAGTTTTATTCAAAAATCGCTGAAAACGACCGTTCAAAACCCCTAATACTAGTATTTTGACGTTGCAGCTAATTCTATATTTAATAAAATGGAACCAAAAACACTGTATATTCCACTATATACCCTTCTCGACTCATTCTTGCCTACTTACAACGCAAAAACCTCCTTGTTTTGAGCAAACATAGAAATTTAGGGTTTTTCGTCATTTTTGGTCATTTTCAGCCTTTCAGCCCTATTTATCATATATTAAAGACTGACTAAAGCAAAAGGAAGTATTCTATCATTACTTTGCCTATCAGGGGAAGTTATTATCTTGCACAATTCGCCGATAAACAATCAACCATATACGGAAAATAACACAAAATTCGGAAATTTTGCGATTTTTGGCAAAAAATGACCCGTAGCTCGAAAAAATGGGGCCATGTGGGGGGAGGGGGGGGTAGCACATGACCTTTTTGAAGGTCTACTTTAGGGGCATCATCCCTCATACTCGGTTTGTCTGGATAAATCTTGCAACTTTTTTATTTTGACATTTATGTCTCCAACTTGACAGTTTTTTCAAAAAAAGTTAAGTTTCAAAAATTTTCGGGGTTGGTTTTTTAATTAAATATTTTATCAAACGCGGTCAAATAGGGCTTAAAACACGCAGAATCAAGTCTACTTTCATACTATGTTATCTATTTAGTGATTGGAAGTCTCTATCGATGACGGCCGTCGTTCAAAGTGAGCTGATCGCATGGTGACGCAAGCCCTAGAGCCAAAATCGAAAAATCCGGATATTTCCGGTTTTGAGCAACTTTGAACCAAACGGTCATAGGGTTTTGATACACTACCCTGGTAGGTTCCAAAACACCACATAACTCGATTTTGATAAGAGGGGCCACACTTCCCATACAACCTGTAGGTTTTCTCAGGCAAGGCGTTTTAAATCTGAACGTTTAATATAGTCGGTTTTGATAAACCTTTCCATATCTGTTATGGAATAATCTAAAAACCGCACAAAATGTTTTTTTCATTGTGTTTAGAATTATGCAGTATAAAGGTTAACGAACGAATTTCAGGCGGGAATATTAGAGAATGAATTTCCTAATCAATCAAGAACTCTCTTCCTAATCAATAGAGATTTACATCTCTAATCAATCAATAAATATATTCATTGTAAATCGAGAATGATATTCTCAATCAATCGAGAACGATATACGTAATCAATCAAGAAAGATTTCACTAAATAATCGAGAACGCTTTTTCTTAATCAATCGAGAATGATAATTCCAATCAATCGAGATTACTATTTTCAATCAAACAAGAATGCTGTTCTCACTCAATCAATCAAGAACGATATTCCTAAACAATCAAGAATGCTTTTTAATCAATTGATTACGATCTTTCTAATCAATCGAGATGATATTCCTAATCAATTGATTACGATATTTCTAATCCATCGAGATGTTAATCCTAATCAATCGAGAATGCTTTTTTAATCAAACAAAAACGATATTCCTATTCAATCAAGAATGATTTTCCTTGCGGCTGAGGAGCTGAAATCGGATATGTGGTATCCGTTTTTGAGGTATTGGAGTGGAGTAGGAAAAGGCATTAGCGGACGAGAAGGAGTGAGTAAGAGGAATTCCCCCCCTCTTTGGCGTTTTCAAAAAGTTTCATTTTTTCTCTAAAATGTAGATAAAATGTTCTGAAAACCGCGAATTCCCCCCTCTTCGACAAAGTCTCCTCCCTTTGGAGGGCAAGCTCATCCGCCGGGTTGGGGAGGGTAAAAATAACAGGGAGGGTGTAAAACAAAAGCGATGGTAACCAATCTCAGAGCTATCCAATCAAATCCTATACAAATAAAGTGAACGTATCAATAGCGGGTGAGATGAAGTAAGGAAAATGGAATTCCCCTTTCTTTGGCGTTTCAAAAAAGTTATTTTTTCTTTAAGGTGTAGGTAAAATGACCTGCCCATCCTCCATTCCTTTGAAAGATTCCCCTCCCTTTGGAGGTTTAGCTCGTCCGCTAGTGGAAGTGTGGAACGAACCTATGAATAAACATTTCCGGTAAAGTAAACAGTACTCACTCACTGACGGAACCAAACCTCCAAAGGATGGGGATCTTTCCAAAGAGAGGGGAATTGGCAGAAACAAGGCCATTTCACCTACACAATAGGTAAAAAAATATTTTTCTTTAAATCGGCAAAGAGGGGGAAATTTCACTGTCCCCACCCCTTCTCGCTAGTATAATTTGGTTGAAATTTAAATTTTTAGACCCCATCTTGCACACATTTGCAATGAATTAAACGCAATATTAGGAGGTTTTTTTCATAGAAATTTTGAAAGCGCGCCAAAATCTGTTTCAAATTCAAATTGCGCGCCAAAAGCTTTTCTGAGTACCAAGAAATCTTGGATAGGCTAGAGCCACTGCAATCCAATACGTGACGTGTGTCGTTGTTACATACTTGATTAGACGATTGATGCGCGCCATATCCGTCTAAATATTACCGGATTTCTTAAAAATTCAAACGCGCGCCAAAGCAATTTAGAATTTGAATTGCGCGAAAAAAGCTTCTCTGGGTAAAAAAAGTTGATAGGCTAGAGCCGCTGCAGAACCCGAGACGTGACTTCCGGTGACGCTGATACATATTTGATTAGGCAAAATAATTTTAAATGCGCACTATTCCGTTTATATGGAGACAAAGTTTTCCAAAATTAAAACACGCGCCAAAATCAGTTTCGAATTTAAATTGTGCGCCAAAAACTCCTCTGAGTAACAAGACATCTTGGATAGGCTAGAGCCCCTGTGGAATCCGAGACGTGACATCAGGTGACGTAATTAAATTTTTAATTAGTCGAACAAATTTTGAATGCACGTCATTTCCGTCAATAAGAAAACAGATTTTTAAAAAATTCAAACGCGCGCCATAAGCAGTTTCAAATTTGAATTGCGCGCCCAAAGCTTTTCGAGAAACAATTAAATCTCGGTTGAGCGAGAGCCCCTGTGGAATTCAATACATGACATTCGGTGACGTTGAGACATATTTGATTGGGTGACCGAATTTCAAATGCCCGTCTTTTTCGTATATATGGAAACAGATTTTACGAAAATTCAAACACGCCCCAAAAGCAGTTTAGAATTTGAATTGCGCGCCAAAAGCTTCTCTGCATAAAAAAAGTTGATAGGCTAGAGCCGCTGCAGAACCCGAGACGTGACATCTGGTGCCATTGATAATTATTTGATTAGGCAAAATAATTTTAAATGCGCAATATTCCGTTTATATGAAAACAGATTTTTCAAAAATTCAAACGCGCGTTTTGAATTCAAATTGCGCGCCCAAAGCTTTTCGAGAGACAATTAAATCTCGGTTGAGCGAGAGCCCTTTTGGAATCCGAGACGTGACATCCGGTGTCGCTGTTCCATATTTGATTAGATGATCGAATTTTAAATGAGCGCCATTTCCGTCCACCGGCGGACGAGTTCACCCTCCAAAGGGAGGGGAATTTCGTCAAAGAGGGGGGACTCAGCAGCTTTGAAGTCATTTTACCTACACCTTTGGAAACCAAAATTATACTTTTTGAAAACTCCAAAGAGGAGGGACTTCCACTTTTCCCACCCCTTCTCGTCCGCTAGTGTTTCCGTCACACCCAAAACACACAAAACATTGTTTACCATTTTATAGCTCGTTCATGGTATCTTGTTAGTTGAATTTTTGCGATTTCCATTAGCACGTTTCACTGGCGGACGAGCCAAAGCTCTAAAGAGAAGGGAATATTTCCGAAGATAGGGGGTAATCGGCAGAAATTGGGCCTATTTCTTATGCTTTAGCCGCGCTTGACCTTCTTCAAAACTCACTTGATATGAAAAGACCATAAAATACTATTATGCCCTAATCACCCTGTAAATGACCACCAACTCTCAATTAAAAACCATGACCTCATTCGACACTCAACTCAAGTCATTCTACCTCTGTTTATTGCTCGTGCACTTGTTATACACCAATAAGTCTCACAGCTGATCATCAACACCTCACACAAACAAGCGTTTCCTCAACACCTCAACATCTTATCAAACGCTTACCTATACCTTTAGTTTGTGATCACGTATCTGAACTTGTACTCAACCGCACTGGCGGACGAGCTAATTCTCCAAAGGGAGGGGAATTTCACCAAAGAGGGGGGAATTGGCATTTTTCAGGTCGTTTTACCTACACCTTAAGGAACAAATTTCACTTTTTGAAGACGCCAAAGACGGGGGAATTCCACTTTTCCCTCCCCTTCTCGTCCGCTAGTGCTCAACCACTTTTCAAACACGCATTTCCTCAACACTTCAATCATCCAAGTCAGCACTGGCGGACGAGCCAAACCTCCAAAGGGAGGGGAATTTTCCCAAAGATTGTGAAATGCGCAGAAATTTCGCAAATTTATCTACATTCAAAGGTGAAAATATTTATTTTGTAAACGCCAAAGAGCGGGGAAATCCACTTTTCCACCTCTTCTCGTCCGCTAATGCCAATCGGACGTGTCTGTCCGCCACTCATGTGCTAACCGTCTCGCTATCCGCCACTCATTTCTGCTTTCCGTCTCTACTGTTCAAACCGACTCGCCATCCGCCACTCGAACTGTTCACCTATCAAGCTGGCTCAGCCATGATGACCAAGGGATCATTAGAGAGTAAGTCTGGATATGAATGAACTTCGCCTCACTTTAATTCCACAAATCTTCCGTTTTGAAACTCAGATTTCAGCATCAACACCCTTTCATTAACCTATGCACTTTCGGACCAGTGAAACCTCCAAATGAAAGGAATCTTTCCAAGGAGGGGGGAATCGGCAGAAATTAGGCTATTTTAACTACGCCTAAAGGAACGAATTCAGATTTTTTATAACACAACAAAGAGGGGGAATTCCCTTCTGGTCCGCCAATGGCCTCACTGTAAAACTCAAAGTTCAGCGTTATTACTCGTTCATTAACATGTGATAAAGCGGGAGTTATACTTCGGCGCACGGCGCACGCGCTGGGTGCGCCGCGTGCGCCAAAGTAGTTATACTTCCGGCGCACGCGCACCAGCCTGCCTTCTATAGAAAGGTGCGCTGCGCACGTGCGCCTAAATCGGTGCAGAGCACGCGTGCTCCGTGCTCCGTGCGCCGTGCGCCGTGCGTCGTGCGCTGAAGTATAACTCCCGCGTAACGTTACAGTGATCCTGTTGCTGTACTACGGTGGTGTGGTGTACCACGCCGTCACCGAACCGCTCGAGTGCTACTACAGCAACGGAGACCCGAATTCCACGGAAGTCAAGAAGTGCGCCCCTGGAACTGTTTGCGCCATCCTGAAAGACAACCTAAATAATCAGAGTGCGGATCGTGCTTGCGCGAATAAGGTTGAACTGAAGAAGTTGACAATTGTCATTTAGTTCTTGCAGCAATCTTAAGTTTCTCGGCTGCAAACTGTATTTGAAGTGTGTTGATTGACTGACCGACTGACAGACTGACTGACTGACTGAGTTGGTTGTTACATAACGCTGATTGCCGAGGCCAACTTCGCACGTGGGTGCCTTCGCGCGTTTCTTCTTTACATGTGATAGCCTGCTGCACATACAGTAAGTTATTCTGACACATGATTATCAAAAAAAAACAAAAAAACAAAAAAAAACATTTTTTAGAGTTTTCAAAATTTTAAAATGTTTCAGAACGTCCAAAAAGTTTGAAAAAAATTCGGTTTGTAAAAATGTATACCCTGTTTTCATAAACTCCCATTTTTTGGTAACCATGTCTGACATAGTGGAATCCTCCTTCATTCAACTTGTAACGAATATTTATAAGTACTTTAGTTTCCATAAAAAACACTCGAATCCGTTGAATCAGCTTAGACAGTGACTCTCTCAGGCACTAGCGGACGAGAAGGGGTGGGAAAAGTGGAATTCCCCTTTTCGGCGTTTTCAAAAAGTTGAATTTGTTCCGTAAGGTGTAGGTAGGTACAACTAACTGAAAACTCCCAAATCCACCCTCTTTGGCGAAATCCCCCTTTCGTTGGAAGATTGGTCTCAGGCAGTGGTTAATTTTCGTGTGCTGTTTTTTATACGTACCAGCGAAAAGTTACGTCAAACGTCCTCTGTCGGACGAGCTAAACTTTCAAAAGGGGGGAAATCTTTCCGAAGAGGAGAGAATTAAAAGAAATTTTAAGCCATTTAACCTACACACAAAGGAATATACTCGACTTTTTTGGAATCCCCAAAGAGAGGGGAATATCTTTTTCCCACCCCTCTCGTCCGCTAGTGCCAACTTCAATGGCAAATGCCGATTCAGATCTGAAAACGATTTGAATCAGGTGATCAAAAAGGGAGTCGGTATCGCAAATTTCCAAA
>OZ038448.1:3090143-3107643 GCA_964036265.1 Daptonema setosum
TAGTCAGTGGAGCTTCTCAACAGCCATTTGAAACACTTTTTTGCCCGCCATTACGTTCGACTAATTTTGCATGGCTACTGCTTGTTATTTTTCACGAACAAAACATGCAAAATCGTGATTTAAAAAAATACCGATGCAAAGAAATATGTTACAGAGAAGAACAATATCTCGCTTATAAAGCGATATGTACTGAACAAACTGTACGTTCACTTTTGCACAATGTCTTCGATGCAAGTGAATGAGGGACCGAGTAAATTACAGGCTGATATTGTTCTTCTATCGAAATCCTCATTTGAAATTGCAATCGCTAGGCAACTACAGGGTTTCCCACGTAACTTAAAACAGTCTGCGAGACCACCAAAATTTTGGAGAATCAGAAGATTTTAGAAGCTAATAAAAATAAAAAGATAGCACGAGATAGTACATTTTGAAAAGTTATGTTTGCCGTTCGCCGAAATTTCTTTTTACGAACGAACAGTGTCCAAGTTATGGCTAATTCCCAAAAATTAGTCATTTTTAGTTTTTGATCCTTTTTTGAGGTTCTAAAAATTGTTCTAGAAACATTTTATTTCATCAATGAATATATAAAAAACCTGAAATTAGTTTTAGTGATCATTAGTTCGATTGGATTTGACTAAATTTGATATTTGTAATCACGATATGTTTATACGTTTTAATGTAGTTGATCAATGTTATGCGGACGTCAACAAAAGAGATGGACATCACAAACAAGGCCCATTACCAATATATTCTCTAAAACTTACTTTGAATCAGAAAACAACTTTCAACAGTCCATTTAACAATAATTTATTAGTTTCAATCTTCAATACAGCACAACACAACACAATATAGCTGTTTGAATATGTTTCAACCAGTGATGTTGACCACTGAGCCCATTGGAACATTCGAATTGAAAAAAGACTAAATACTTTCGGGGAAATGTATATATTTCGATCTGCGTGAGAACTATGCAATTTTGTTATGCGGCAAAAAACAATACATAAAATGGGGTTTCATTTGCTTTTTTTAACTTTCGAAAGCTCAACCACAACATTTTTTTGGCCTCGCAGAATTCTGCAAGTTAAAGGGGGACGGACACACACACACACAATCACCAAAATCAGTACCATAAATACTATAAATACTGTGCGTACCATCAATACTATAAAAACTGTGAGTACCATATATACTATAAATACCGTGAGTTCCATATATACTATAAATACTGTGAGTACCATAAATATAAAAAAAAACTGTGAGTACCATCAATACTATAAACACTGAGAGTACCAAAATTACTATAAATACTGTGAGTACCATCAATACTATAAATAATGTGAGTAACATATATACTATAAATACTGTGAGTACCATAAACATAAAAAAATACTGTTAGTACCATCAATACTATAAATACTGTGAGTACCATCAATACTAAATACTACAAGGAATGAAAATGCCAAACGGCAATAACGTAACCAAACGGGTACATATGATTGCTCTAAAATGGCATCCAAAGATAGAAAAGGTCGAAACAAGGAATTTAATGGCATCTATAGATAGAAAAGGTAGAAACAATGAGTTTAAGTCATATTCAGAGTTAAACTGTAAGTAAGATTAAAACGGTAAGCTTGCAGAGTAAACATTAATTCAATTGGTCAAACATTTCAGTCTGCACATTTTTTCTTATTGCGCATTCCTATCGTATCATAAAGTAGCATAAACACAAAAAATACTTTGAGTATCATAAATACTATAAATACAGTATTACCATTACCATAAATACTGTGAAAACACACAAACAATATGAAACGGAGATAACACCGCTCCAGATTTAATCTACTGATTCAGAAACCTATTGGTTCAAAATAAATACATTAGGCGTTGACGGGTTTCACTTGAATCAAGTTCACTTGGTTAATCGGTACGACGGCCACGGAAGTCACACGCTTGACGCAGCAGGTCCTGCCGTGAGTGAATGAGTGAGTAAGTGAGTGAGTGAGTGAGTGAGTGAGTGAGTGAGTGAGTGAGTGAGTGAGTGAGTGAGTGAGTGAGTGAGTAAGTGAATAAGTGAGTGAGTGAGTGAGTGAGTGAGTGAGTGAGTAAGTGAGTGAGTGAGTGAGTGAGTGAGTGAGTGAGTGAGTGAGTGAGTGAGTGAGTGAGGGAGTGAGTGAGTGAGTGAGTGAGTGAGTGAGTGAGTGAGTGAGTGAGTGAGTGAGTGAGTGAGTGAGTGAGTGAGTGAGTGAGTGAGTGAGTGAGTGAGTGAGTGAGTGAGTGAGTGAGTGAGTGAGTGAGTCAGTGAGTGAGTGAGTGAGTGAGTCAATGAGTTAGTGAGTGAGTGATTGAGTGAGCTCATTTAATCAAACACCTTAATTTACACCACATTCATGTACATATGTATAGTCCATTTGTCGAGTTTCATTTTAACCTCTCGGTGAATTTCCGACACAAAAACTATTTCAAATTCGCGGGGTGTTCCCTGTACAGGTGAGGCAAAAACACCCGGCTCAACACAAAATAAAAACAATGTTTGGGTACGTGTAATATTATCACAATGTATCCGTGTACAGTGACAAAAATTCCGAAATACTAAATAATTAAATACGACTGTTTTTATAACTAGCTTAACTGAAAGCTTGCTTGAATGGAACAATAGTTCAATGTTTTAATTTTTCTATATAAGTTAGTTTAATTAACGTAAAACGGGCTCTCACCCTAAAAAATTTACACGTTCGCAAAGTTGTTATTAATTTGTGCTGAGAGGGTTTACCTTGCCATGATTATGCAGGGAGTCCGCGAATTTGAAAATAATATCCGTGTCGGAAATTTTCAGTCTGGTTGAAAGGAAACTTAACTCAATAAATGAACTATACACGTTGTTTTTTTGCGCGCAACAATCTACAATGTTGCACTTTTATCTGTACTGGAAACTGATGTTGTGCGCAAAGTACGAGCAAATGATTGTTATTATACCCCATAACCAAATGAAGGTTACGCCATAGTCAAATACATAAAGGTTACGCCGTTACAAACCAAAGTGAGTAGAACATAATGTTGACCAAGCAGACGCTCAGTAGCGAGTCGAACACACTGCCGATAATTACGACTTGTTGGGACGTGCTGTAGCGCGGCTTGTCAATCACACCGAACGATATGAGGCCACTCGGTCTGACTGTTACCGTCTGTAAAATGTGAAACATGTGCAAATTCTTTAACAACTGTAATATTTTTTTTTTACTTGGTTTCTCCATTAACTGAAGCCATAAGGCACACTAATACCATATCAGAATGGTGTTTTCGTAGTGGCCAGAGAGTTGAATAAAATGACGGGCAATGGCAGAAACCCCAGAGCAACGCGTCAGGATCTGTGTCTCAAGTCAGGTTTCGAACTTAGGACCGCCGGTTTTCGAGGCCGGCGCCCTACGCACTAGACTAGACAGGCGACAATAAATGTAAAAACTGTAACAACTGTAACATGTGCAACCTCTGTAAATTTAGTAAAATCTGCAACATCGACTTAACGTTATCATAAAAAATAGTGCTACATCGAAAACACATTGGCAACGCAGAGTTACATGCGAAACTGTTCGACTCACCCAGCGATTTTGTTTCTCGGCATTTTCAACTTGCAGCTCACTAAAGTCCGCCCGAAAGTCGACGTATTGACAGGACGTGTTCTGCGTCTGAACGCTGTACTGCTTTATCGTTGACGATGTGAGAGCGCACTGCGTTTGTGCCTGAATAAAAAAATTATGTGATGATGATGATGATGATGATGATGATGATGATGATGATGATGATGATGATGATGATGATGATGATGAAGATGAGGATTATGACAATGTGTCTAAGAGTTTCTCGAGCTTACTGACCCAAACATTTCATGACCTCCTTGTACATACATCACACAATGACCGTTTAAGTAAAACTGCTACTTTCAGTGGATTCGAACACGAAATTAGAAGTTTTTTTTCTACCAAAAAAAGTGATTATGAATCCGGTCTAACCGGGCGGGTGACGTCGCACGATTCAATGTCTTCCATAGCAATAAGTTGACCGCAGTCGGTTTTCATGGTCTCGGTCGTATCAAACTTAATATCGGTTGATCCTGTTAACAACGATTATTGAAAACTTGGTGTAGTTTAAGAAAACTTGCGTAATAATGTTAATTGAGGAAAATGAAATGTGTTATGACAAAGAAAAAGATCTGGCAATGCATTTTTCAAACTGTGTGTGGATTTTTTTTTACTTACTCAAGTTTATCATATGTTTGGTTAATAACATGCGATTCTAAGGGAAACGTAAATAACCTAATAACTATATGTGTGTGAATGTCCAACCTTCCAATGTCATCAATGATGTTTCTGCGAATAACTGTCGAACATCTCCAATCCAAACGTGATCGAACAACGAACTCGGCATTGATACTTTGTAGATCGGTATGTGTCGATCTGGAAACGTCAATTATCTGCATCATCGTTGAATGTTATCAAGCTGTTTATCCCGCAAGATCAACTACCATAAAACAACCTCATATTTTGAAGAAATTCTGTAAAAAAACTTGCAGTAAAAACCAATACTAAACCAGTTAGCATAAAAACTTCTCACCACACTCGTTAAACTCACCGATGATGTGTGCTCGTGGTGGATGTGCCGTGAGCAGGCAAGCGAATCCGGCGTGTTGTCGCAGTATCGGAAACATGTCCACGCATGAAACACTAGCCTGCGTTTCTTTGACGCAGGTCATCTCGTTTACCACAACATTTGCCTGCAGTACATCAATATCCTGCGATGTGCAAAGCATTAGATTCGGCCACTGAACAGAAGCGTTGAAATCGGAAGTCATGCTGAGTGATCGGGCATTGAAAATGTGATCTTCATCTTCACGACCACCGGCCACCATGTACGAGATTAAAAAAGCAGCCGAAATACAGAGGATTATCTCGATGGCGACGAGCACCAACGTTGTGGTTGGAGCCTCGTCGGTGGCCGGCTGATTCTGCGTGGGTGCTGCTTGTTCTTCGTTATCGGTCACCAACGCGAAAAACCCTCGATCGAAAAAGTTACGGATATTCATCTCATCAGTAAACAGCTTGGCCGGTATTGTTAAGATAATTTCGAAGACACTGATTATGGTCAAACCAGTGATGAGCGAAACTATTCCCCACGACAACGAGATCATTTCGAATACTTGAAAAGCGTTGTACTCGATGGTGCCTATATTGGCTTCGGCACTTCCTTCGTAGTCAATTCTTGTATACGGGTAGTACTGGTCACTTGTTTTCAATGTCCTTATTGTTTGTTTGGTTATGACATAGACGCCATCGTCACAAACCGGCCGGCAGTGAGCCATATCGCCGTCGGTTATAATACCGTGAAACGGTGAATCTTCATCGTCCTGGAATAACTCCTTGTAATGATCGAAATATCCGTCCACGAAGACGTTTAGCGGTTCAGATGCGTCCAGTGTCAAGTTGGGCCAACTTGTGTCGATATTTTTCAATTTACGAATAAAACGAAAAGAAGAGTAGAACTTGTCCTGCAGAACGCACTGGGTCAATTGATCGATTGTACAGCAACCGATGGAAGTTGACACGGTCAGATGATTGTAGCACAGAGAACAATTGCACACTTTGTCAATGATGACCTCGCGCATTCGTGTTAGGTTGGCGTATGGATTCACACACACCGTATTAACATCACAAGTTGGCGGCTCTTTCATCAGTTTATAATTAGCGTTGAACCCCAACCCAGTGGTCACTCGCTGACCTTTTACTGAATCGAGAGACAAACCCCCTTGCTCGATTGTTGAGTTGGGAAAACTGATTAACATGCCCACTTCACCAAAGTTAGGCCATTCGTATTGGTCAATGGCTGATATGTTGACTGAAGGTCCCAGGTATGGTGACTTGCCATCAGTTTGCTCGAACACAGAATCATCCAGGAGAACACTGTAGACACGTCCGCTAAATAACAATGGCCGTGAAAATCTCTGCTGCAAAAAAAACTTCATGTTGTCATCGACGTAAGGTCGCCAATACCAATTCTTACAGCATTCATGATTGATATTGTCATCAAAACCGCATCCAATCACGATATGACATGGGTCCAGGTAAAAGAAAGACAGGACGCCGAAGGGCTGTTGATCGTTGATTCCAATTTTCTGTGCCAATCGCAGGTACTGTTGATGAAGTTCACCGGACTGGGAAAGGTCAGGACGCAAACGTTTCAGGGAAAATTCCAAATGATATGGTTTTGTCCAGAAGTTGGGAACGGAATTTACAAATGATTCCTGCTCCTGAAGATCACTGTAACAGCTCCTACTTGTTGCGCCGATGCACATGTACTGCAACAGTTCCACGCTCACATTATGTTCGGCGAGTTTCGTGTGGTTTAGAACCATAAGTTCAATTTTCCCCGGGGAGCCGATAGCGGTTTCAGGCACTGGAATCTGGTAACGATTGAGTATTAACGGTCGCTCTCGATATCGATTGGTGTATGTTGTTTGCACAGTAGTGGTTATCCATATAATCATGGGAATGCACATCAGGACGGTGATGATCAGTTGTACTCTTCGGGCATTAGTTCGATTGAACGCTTTATGCACTGCGGTCATCACTATTTGCATGACAGACAGTCCTGTAAACATGGCGGCAACGTTGCCTAGATACCCAGCTGAAGCCCAAATGTTTTTGGTGGGTAGATAGCGTATCTTACGTGGTGAGTGTGTTTCCAGGTTTGTTAAGAAGCCAGTGTCGCCGTAAGTCGCTCTGTTGGAATAGATCCAGTAATCTCTGATTTGTTCGCGTCCACACAACAATTTTTGGGTTTCGGGTGGATTTACGTCGTATTTTACTTCCCGTTGGCACATAACTTCCACCGGTTTATTTTTGATGAGATTAACCGCGATCATATCCTCCGAAATCGATGTTCCTTCCCAGTCATCCGCGCCTTCTGGCACAACGAGCCAACCATGTTCATCTGCCGGTGCACTGATGAAGTCCTGCATTCGTATCTGTTCCACGTCGATGTTGCCTCTCCATACCTTCAGCTCATCGGGGACGTCCACGAATCTATAACCCGTCAAAATTGGATCTCCATCATCAAGATACGGTTCAGGACGATTAGCCCGGCGCCACATAACACACAGATGATTATCCAGCCACATCGTGTACTGACCATCGTAGCAGTTGATCGATGAGCCAAAACACATAAAACGACGATTGTACCAGCCACCGGTTTTGCGTTCAAAATATGAAGACAGCACATCGTACTGCAGCACATACCTGAATGTGTGCGTCAATTAACATCTTTTCAAGTTCCTCTGTATTCAAGTTCTTTATTGGCTGGATATGGTACTATACGTATACACAAACTATCACTTTTCTAAAAAATACTTTTGTACAACACGGGTTGAAATTCTCCAGCACGCTTTTCTAGTCCAAAAGAAAAAATGCGTACCTGGGTTCGATGATGGCCCACCACAGCAAAGTTAGGTTGGAGCTTTGTGAAACATTAAACAATAGGCGCTGTAAGTGGGGATGAATCGGCAATGACCAGTTACGATACAATGAGGAGTCTACAATTCTCCAATCGAGGGATCTGACGTCGAAACTGTCGGCCACTTGAAGATCACGTTGCCAATTCGGACTCACCAATTCTCGAAGCTGAAAGTGATGGGTTAACAGAGGTTAACAGAGAAGGTTAACAGAGGTTAACGGAGGTTGATAGGGTTTAACAGAGGTTAACAGAGGTTAATAGAAGTTAATAGAAGTTGACATAGTTCAACAGAGGTTAGTATAAATTAACAGAGGTTAACATGGTGAACAGAGAAAAAAGTTATCTTAGAACAAACCCGTCGCATGTAGAACATGAGATCAAAAGGCAAGCTAGCTCCGTGATTGCCGTTTCTATAGAGTCGAGTGACTCGGTTTACGTCGGCGGTCGTCATGTTGATCAGGTCTAACACGGCCACGTTGTACCACACATGGAAGTCGTAGTTTTCATGTTTCGTTGCCCGTTGGTACACCTCGAATACGCTACTCCGCTTTCTAAAAAGGCACATATGATTGAGTAACTCGGATACTTCATAAACTTGAACACAGTACAAGAAAAAAAGATGCGACAAATTCGCTCAAGTTAAGGCAACTGTGCACGGACGGAGCCACAGCTTGGATGCTAAAGATCCTCATCACGGATTGGTTAGACGTGGTAATAGTAGTTGAAGCTTCGGCAACTCTCCCGATTTTCCGTGTTTAGCCAATTAGCCTATTAGTGAAGAGGTCCTACTAGTCAAAGATACCCGTACGCATATTTCCAGAAACTATAAAGTTTTTTTTCACCAGTAAAACTTTTCCCTGAACCATTATGAATTCACAAAAACATAGTTTCGCACAAGTGAACGAATGAAATGTTTTTTCAAAAAAAAATAATTATTTTTTTGTCGTTTTTTTTATTTTTATAAAAATTTAGTTATGAATAAGGTATCCCATTTTAGCGTTTTCATTTAAATTAAAACTTCCCATTGTTTTTTATGGCTTCGGCTTAGTCATTATCACAGACTGTTCGTTCTGAGCGAGATCGCCGAGTATGATTCTAAGAGTTAGTTTTCAGTTTAGGCTTAGGATTAGGCTTAGGGTTTGGGAAGGGCTTGGGCGCGTAGCGCCCGAGCCCTTCTCCAAAGGCTAAGCCTAAGCCTAAGCCTACACTGAAACCTAAGTTTTATGCCCCCGCCTTGGACCGTTAGCACCGCGAAGCGGAGGTGTCCAGCATGGTTTTTCATGTCACCACTAACCGAACCATTAGCCATAACTTTTAAGATGTAAAACACTCATGAACGGTGTTTTTATAACATGTATTTCTCATGGAAACAAGTTGATTAACAAAATGTTAAAATAAATTTTTTTAAATTCAATTCAATTTTTGAGAGCTATTTTAACCATTCAATAATCAACGTATTTCCATGAAAAATACATGAAAAAAATCACCAAAGCTAGCTGAATTTTCTGAGAATAAAAATTCCATCAAAAAAAAATATTTTTTATTTGATTATTTTTTGATTTTTTTATTTGTTCACTTGTTCGAAACCATTCCTGATAGTTCAGGGAAAAGTTTTACTGGTGAAAAAAAACTTTATAGTTTCTGGAAATATGCTACCCGTACAGTTGCCATATGTAGCTTAGAGCGATTTTGCCTAGTAGAAGCTGCGCGATGCTATAGCTTTGGTAATTCGGTTGCAACGTTTTTTTATAGCATTAACTACTAACATGAAGCGGAACAACGGATCGTTGTCTTGCATTTCCGGCGGTGGTTTGACCGGTAACGGATAGACGGCAAAACCTGGCCGTGGACAGAAAATGGTGTCCGGAAAAGCTACCATCTCCGGCAGGCTTTCGAATTCGGTGAGATTTTGTTCGTACTACAATGAATAAAAAGTATTCAGGAAAACCTATAGTTTTAGATTCACATTGTCTACACAACTACGCAGGAAAACTTAGATTCATAATACTCTTTTTGGCGCTGATCAATATCCTATGGGTTGACTATCACTATCCGGTTGGGTTGACGCATACATTTTAGTAGAAACTATAACTTGAGGCAGAATTTCGGTCATTTATCGCAACTCCATGATTGTGAATTATACTTCTTTATAAAATAATCAAGCAATAGTAGAACGTTGATGAAAGAGTCTGAAAAAAAGTTTATGCTTAAATTGCGACAAATAAAAATATTGTAAAAACTCTAAATGATTTAACAAAAATGATTTTGAGTAACGTTATTTATCGTCCGTTGTTTGAGACTGTCATAAACGTCGGAAAACAAATTTATTCTTAATCGTATGTTTGGCGCAAATCTGTTAGATGCCCACCAAGAACCAATCTTGGCAAGTGTAGAACCTAAGCGTATACGAAGCGTAGAACGTTGCTTATATAACCGGAAAAAACGACAAGTCGCTGAAGCTATTGCAACTGTGCACGCAGCCTCGGCTACTAGAACCCCTTTGCTGATTGATTGGAAGCAAAAAAAACTAGCTGAAGCTTCGACGACTTTCCCAGTAAGCAAATTCGTACACTCCCAGCCAATCAGCGTAAAGAAAAAATTCTACTATTTGTTGACGCTGCACGCACAATTGCTATAGTTTCAGCGATTTTGTCACAGCTTAATGTAGCTATAGTTTCCGAATGTTAACTTAACTAACGGTTATACTGTCGTAAAACACAACGAGTGCCATCGAACCGCTCAACAAGTATACAACGCCCGACAGTATGAACTTAGCGCGACGATTCTCTCCGATGGCGACCTGAACGCATTGGAATTTGTAGACTTTGTGATGAACGAACTAAATTCTGTCAACATGGTTTCATGGTTTTATGGTTTCATGGCTTCATTAAGTTAAACGTGATGATAGTCGAGTTTGAACTTTTAGATTTGTGGTGAACGAGCTAGAACTTATGGACTTTGTAATGAACGAGTTTTACTGTATATACGCTGTGATGGGATGAACGAGTTTCAAATTTTAGTTTTTGTAATGTGACTTGTATGACTAAACTACGTGTTTAACGAATACGAACTAATAACTTTATCTTTGAAAAACAAGCTTGTTCACTCACTCACTCACTCATTCACTCACTCACTCACTCACTCACTCACTCACTCTTTTACTCACTCACTCACTCACTAACTCACTCACTCACTAACTCACTCTTTAACTCACTCACTCACTCACTCACTCACCCACTCACTCACTCACTCACTCACTCAATCACTCACTCACTCACTCACTCACTCACTCACTCACTCACTCACTCACTCACTCACTCACTCACTCACTCACTCACTCACTCACTCACTCACTCAATCAATCACTCACTCACTCACTCACTCACTCACTCACTCACTCACTCAATCACTCACTCACTCACTCACCCACTCACTCACTCACTCACTCACTCACCCACTCACTCACGCATGATTACAAACCCCACAGATTTTTCGAATTTGGTTTTTCTCGAGCAACATTACTATTCCATGTAAACTTTTACTGTCTGCGAGCCCCCGATAACCTTACGTAAGGCTGGCTTGTCCGAGCGGAGCGAGGACAAGCGCGATAGGCCCCGCAGGGGAGATTTCAATATTTCCTCCTGCACGTGTTGTAGCATAGCCACGTGCTGTAGAAAGCATGCGAGCGTAGCGAGCCAGTTATAGTAGGGTATATGCAGTTTAGTTGCATCGGCTCAGTAGCACAGTGCAAGGGTGCTTGCCTAGCATGCGAGTGGCCCGGGGTTCGTTTCCAAGATTTTTGATAAAAACTGTAAACTTTCAAAAAATCTGTGGGGTCTTGAAAATTGCCTCACTCACTCACACACTCACTCACTCACTCACACACTCACTCACTCTTTCATACCTGACCCGGTTGTGCACATAAATGATTATACCAGGTCCAGAATAGTTGGCAGAAAACTCGAAAGCGAGCCATGCTGACTGACTGCCCGTGAAAATCTCAAATCTAAAAAAATCAAACATTAAAAAAAATCAACTGTCTAAATAACTGCTATAAATACTGCTCGAAACGGCGGTTTAATCATAGCATAGCAAATTCATTAGCAAAATAAAGTTTGCAGTTGTTTTCCAGATGAAATGAAAAAAGGGCCAATTGTGAAACATTTTAAAGAAAATTAACAATTTCCTTCTTAGGAACTTTTTTGCAACGTGTTTGTCTCATCTCCTTTTCGCTTTCTAACAGACTCAGAAAGCACATTAAAATTTGCGGTCAGATACACAAGATCAATTGAGCAAACTATAGATATGTCTAATACTACAGCCTATCCCGTTCTTCCCGTTGTCGTAGTCTCTAAAATTTTCTAAAATTCTTTGTCATTCACATTGCAATTGACAGTAATATGTATAATATACTTACATAGGTTATCACGTTATTTATATTATTGGTGTTCAAATTGTTAGTAACATTGACGACATTCATCGTGCAGGATTTGCGGGGAAAAACCAAGAATCAATAATCAATAATCAATAATCAAGAATCAATAATCAATAATCAAGAACCAAGAAGCAAGAATCAAGACCGTAAAAAACTGTTGTCAGTTAGGTTGAACGCCTTCCAAATTTAGTAATCTTAATTTTATGAGAGAAGAGTAGCTAAGGCTTGGGCTTACGGAATGTTCTTAGAAGAGTTATCTTTAATTTAGCATCATTTTGCTACAGGATGGCTGTAAAGTAACGGCGCGTTTTCTGGCCGCCCATTTCTCAATTATATTATATTGCATGAAAAAGTAAAAAAACAGTGATATGTAAGTACACCTGAAATTTCTGATTATGGAAATCTTTATCATGTAGAATTTCAAAAATTTGCATTTTTCTCAAAATTTGACAGATTTTTCATTTTTCATTGTTTTCCAACAAATTTGGCCCAAATCTCATGAAAGCATGACTTTAATAAAACGATTCAACTGGTTTTAACAAGGATTCATAATGATATAAACATATGTTAACTAGAATTTTGGCTTAAAAGATTTATAAAACAAGTATAACTCATACTACACCACCATTAAAAAGTATCAATGAATAAAGAAAAACAAAAAAGTTCGGTGAAAATTTTTTTTATTAAAGGAATTGGCATTTTTCTCGATGGTTTGTCAAATTAGCTGCAGACGTCGAAAAAACTTTTTGTAAGTATCAAACGAATTGCCAAAGTCTTCTCTATTTCAGAAAAAAAAACTTCAGGCATATTGGTTGAGTACAACTCAAATGCGAAGCCGTCAACATCGGAACAAAAGGATGAGACACCCTGTGTGTAAGAACGTATGACACGATATGGAAGTTTATGCTCCATATTGCACCGACAGCACAATATCACATATTACAATATCTAATTGATTTTCAGTCAAAAATCGTTTACTGTTTCGAAAAGCACAAAATTTTTATCGATGCTCGAATCTTTCCTTTAATACTTCAAGCTACACAAATACAATTCAGTGAATTCAATTCTCACATGAAAGAAGAATCAATCAACTTTGATTTACTGTTGCAAATTTTTTGAGTTCATGTGGTGGAACTAAAAAAAACCGTGTAATGAATCATTTTCGAAAATAACAAACATCGACCACTTTTCGCCCAAACAGTGAAACGACTATATGTAACAAGGTTTGTGTTAAGCATTCTGATGAGTTACTCTAATATCCCGTTGTTGTGGTGCATTTGGACAAAGTTCGAAAGCCGCACCAACTATAAAGTTATTATTTTGTGCGAGCTCTCAAATCAAAGAATAAATGGTAAGTTCATCAACGCGAGCTAACCTTCAAACATATCGGCAACCTGATTTGTATCCATGGACTGTCGGTTAACGAGGGGCACCCAAGTCAAACTCACATTTGATTACGGTAATCTATTCTATGAATGGGGGGGATGGCCGCTGACGGGGGGAGGGAGGTTACGCCCCCCCCACTTTTCAGGGCGGGCGGGTAGCCTACTACCCCTCTCCCGAGACCCGGGGAAAAACCGGCCCACCCCTGATTCTATGTATTTCCTCAAACTTTGGAATCAGATAGAAAGGGTAACGAAGTTATCGGGTAAAAATACCGTTTCCAGACTGTAGCAAATAACTGACGTTTCAGCTTTTGCGTGCTCGTGAAACTTCACATTATAGTGTTGTAGGATGCGGGGGAAAACAGAAAACTGAACTCGTCAGCTGTTGGCTGAAACCTGAGGGAACAACAGTTTTTTTCCAATTTCTCCGACGGTGATCACCCGTCAAAGCTGAAATAGAAGTTGCTCATTAGAATCATGAGTTGTGGGATCGGATTTCAAACATTCAATTATCACTAATTTCGGTGTAACCGCTTTCGACACAGTAAGCAAAGTACAAAAACATTGAAACGAGATGTTCATCGCGATACGGCGTAACGGGCCCTAATATTAGTTTTTGATTAAATTAATTCCAATACTGCGTAACAATATTGCGGGCCCTATCATTAGTTCCCTAAAATTTGGCATAACGACATTTGCCCTAACAATACTGAGGCCTAACAGTACTGCGTAACGGGCCTCTAACATGAGTGCCCTAACAAAAGTGCGTAACGAGTTCTAACATTAGTACCCTAAAATTAGGCGTAACAATACTGCGAGTCTAAACATTAGTGCCCTAAAATTAGTCGTAACAATACTGCGGGCTCTATCTAACATTAGTGCCCTGACAATGCTGGGCCCTAATAGTACTGCGTAACAGTCCAGTGGAACTAAAAAAAACCGTGTAATGAAATAATTTCGAAAATAACAAACATCGACCACTTTTCGACCAAACAGTAAATCGACCGTATGTAACAAGACGTTGTGTTAATAATCTATCGTGTTACTCTAATATTCCGTTTACAGTTGTTGTGACGCATTTGGACAAAGTTCGAAAGCCGCACCAACTATAAAGTTATCATTTTGTGCGAGCTCTCGAATCGAAGAATAAATGGTAAGTTCGTCAACGCGATCTAACCTTCAAACATATCGGCAACCTGATTTGTATCCATGGACTGTCGGTTAACGAGGGTCACCCAAATCAAACCCACATTCGATTACGGTATTCTATCATCTGTGTATTTCGTCGAACTTTGGAATCGGATGGAAAGGGTGACAAAGTTATCTGGTTAATACCGTTTTTAGACTATAGCAAATAACAGACTGTAGCAAATAACAGACTGCAGCAAATAACAGACTGTAGCAAATAACAGGCTGTATCAAATAACAGACTGTAGCAAATAACAGACTGTAGCAAATAACAGGCTGTAGCAAATAACAGACTGTAGCAATCAACAGACTGTAGCAAATAACAGACTGTAGCCAATAACAGACTGTAGCAAATAACAGACTGTAGCAAACAACAGAATGTAGCAAATAACAGACTGTAGCAAATAACAGACTGTAGCAAATAACAGACTGTAGCAAATAACAGACTGTAGCAAATAACAGACTGTAGCAAATAACAGACTGTAGCAAACAACAGACTGTAGCAAATAACAGGCTGTAGCAATTAACAGACTGTAGCAATCAACAGACTGTAGCAAATAACATACTGTAGCAAATAACAGGCTGTAGCAAATAACAGGCTGTACGAAATAAAAGACTGTAGCAAATAACAGACTGTAGAAAATAACAGACTGTAGCAAATAACAGACTGTAACAAATAACAGAATGTAGCAAATATCAGACTGTAGCAAATTATAGACTCTAGCAAATAACAGACTATAGCAAATAACAGACTGTAGCAAATAACAGACTGTAGCAAATAACAGACTGTAGCAAATGACAAACATCGACCACTTTTCGCCCAAACAGTAAATCGACTGTATGTAACAAGGCTTGTGTTAAAGAATCTATTTTGATACTCTAATACCCCGTTTACAGTTGTTGTGGCGCATTTGGACAAAGTTCGAAAGCCGCACCAACTATGAAGTTATCATTTTGTGCGAGCTCTCGATTCAAAGAATAAATGGTAAGTTCGTCAACGCGATCTAACCTTCAAACATATCGGCAACCTGATTTGTATCCATGGACTGTCGGTTAATGAGGGACACCCAAGTCAAACTCACATTTGATTACGGTAATCTATTCTATGAATGGGGAGATGGCCGCTGACGGGGGAGGGGGGTTACGCCCCCCCCACTTTTCAGGGCGGGCGGGTAGCCTACTACCCCTCTCCCGAGACCCGGGGAAAAAAACCGGCCCACCCCTGATTCTATGTATTTCCTCAAACTTTGGAATCGGATGGAAAGGGTTACGAAGTTATTGGGTAAAAATACCGTTTCCAGACTGTAGCAAATAACTGACGTTTCAGCTTTTGCGTGCCCGTGAAACTTCACATTTTAGTGTTGTAGGATGCGGGGGAAAACACAAAACTGAACTCGTCAGCTGTTGGCTGAAACCTAAGGGAAGAACAGTTTTTTTTCCATTTCTCCGACGGTGATCACCCGTCAAAGCTGAAACAGAAGTTGCTCCCTAGAATTATGAGTTGTGAAATCGGATGTTAATAATGATGAAAAAAAAACAGAAGTCCATGTTCCAATGACATATGTATGTCATTGTATCATTGGGTTTATTCAAGAATCTAAGTTCGTATTTAGGGCAAAATTGAGTGATTTTATAACGTTATTTCATGTTTTCGTCAAACCTCGCACCAACTATAAAGTTATCATTTCGTGCGAGCTCTCGAATCAAAGAATAAACAGTAAGTTCATCAACGCGATCTAACCTTCAAACATATCGACAACCTGATTTGTATCCATGGACTGTCGGTTAACGAGGGGCAACCAAATCAAATCCGACACTACCAGGTTGTATCAGTGACTTGGTTAATCTCACTGGTGACCAACTTTGTACAAATCAAGCGGCCAATGGCATTATTCATTTACTCGGGGTTTCGATCTAACATTTTTGATTGTAGCTTATTTATTATCAGGTTACTAGCCTTCTGTCTGCGTCACCGGCCACATCTTTTTGTTATGAACTGTAATTTCATAGTTTGGTCAGCCGGCAACAAATTGCCAAAGTCTCCTCTATTTCAGAAAAAACTTCAGGAATACTGGTTGAGTACAACTCAAATGCGGAGCCGTCAACATCGGAACAAAAAGATGGAACACCCTGTATGTATGTACGTATGACACGATATGGCAGTTTATGCTCCATATTGCACCGACAGCACAATATCACATATCACAATATCTAATTGATTTTCAGTCAAAAATCGTTTACTGTTTCGAAAAGCTCAAAATTTTTATCGATGCTCGAATCCTTCCTTTAATACTTCAAGCTATACAAATAAAATTCAGTGAATTCAATTCTCACATGAAAGAAGAATCAATCAACTTTGGTTTACTGTTGCAAAATTTTTTGAGTTCATGTGGTGGAACTGAAAAAAACCGTGTAATGAAGCATTTTTGAAAATAACAAACATCGACCACTTTTCGCCCAAACAGTGAATCGACTATATGTAACAAGGCTTGTGTTAAGCATTCTGATGAGTTACTCTAATATCCCGTTTACAGTTGTTGTGGCGCATTTGGACAAAGTTCGAAAGCCGCACCAACTATGAAGTTATCATTTTGTGCGAGCTCTCGAATCAAAGAATAAATGGTAAGTTCATGAACGCGATCTAACCTTCAAACATATCGGCAACCTGATTTGTATCCATGGACTGCCGGTTAACCAGGGTCACCCAAATCAAACCCACATTTGATTACGGTAATCTATTCTATGAATGGGGGGATGGCCGCTGACGGGGGGAGTGAGGTTACGCCCCCCCCCCCCCCCCCACTTTTCGGGGCGGGCGGGTAGCCTACTACCCCTCTCCCGAGACCCGGGGAAAAAAACCGGCCCACCCCTGATTCTATGTATTTCCTCAAACTTTGGAAACGGATGGAAAGGGTAACGAAGTTATCGGGTAAAAATACCGTTTCCAGACTGTAGCAAAGAACAGACATTTCAGCTTTTGCGTGCCCGTGAA
>OZ038448.1:3110143-3125143 GCA_964036265.1 Daptonema setosum
ATGAAATGGATAAACTTTTTCTGGAAACTAATTGGGTTAAGTTTTGAAATTGATGAGGAAAAAGGTAACTGTAAAACTGGACATAATGTTTCGAATGCGCGCAGGGAAAATGCGAGGCGTTACAGGGTAACAATAAATCAGCTATATCTTTAATATTATTATTACCGGTTCGTTTAATTTCGTTAAGCCATGAAGTGAGTTATCATAGCTACAGTTACAATAGACTCCCAGAGTATTTTACTTTGATTACATTGCCAAACATTGAAGGACTAGTTCACTCACCTAAGGTTGGGGAATTCCGTCAATCCGGGGAATCAGTGGTTTTCGTAGAAAATGGAGCAACTATTCTATTTATTGTGCATGAATGTCAACTTACGCTCCTGTTTCATATCATATCTTTCAACTTTCTATATTACTTACTGTACCAACGTAAATTTTTGTCAAATAACAGTTGATATGGCAAAATTATGAATACACTAAAGCCACTGAAAACAACCGGAAATATGGCAAATTTCGAAAAAAACGCACAACCACTGTTGGGGAACACAAATGTTATGTTCGAAACTTACGTTCTTTTTTTATGTTCAGCATTTTTGTTCAGAACAAATGTAATTATGTTCGGTAATTTGGCGGACGTTAAAGAACGTAAATGGATTGTGGGTATTACCGTCAAAGAACAAAGTATTTATGTTCGCTATTTCTTGGATTTCCGAAGAACATAAAGGTTTACATTCCCATAATTTACCAAAGAAAAAGGAACAAAAATATAACAACACAGGTTGTTCTATGAACGAATATATTACGTCTTTATATATGTTCTTTTTAAATAAAGGTGCGTAGGTAAAATTCTATACAACTAAATACAAGTGACAATCGGATTAATATATTGGGTATTGTGGTCTGTGGAAGTGGTTGTATAATCTTAACGTTGTTTGTAATTCGTAATAAGGAAATTAGGTATTTTTAGTTAGAATTAACAGTCTGTATAATTGTTTTATTCATATTTGTACATATTATTTATAATAAATTTATTACAATTAGCCCAGCCCCAACGAGCAAACCGAACTGACGGACGGACGATGAAAAATCAAGAAGAAAAAGATATTCACGATGAAGAATTGAAGAATCCTATCCTATCCTAACCTAATCATTTCGCCGCCTGAGGATTATTGATACTTTCTGTTGCTCTCTCTTCATGATTCTTCTTTGGTCCGTTCGTGTAACGGTTTGCACGTTGTGGCTGGGCTGATGTTTTTAAAAATTAAGGTTTTATTGAAGAATTGAAGAATCCTAATCCTTTCACCGCCAGAGGTTTATTGATAATTTCTGTGGCTCTTTCTTATTTATTCTTTGCTAGATCCGTAAAGCATGGAATGTGATATCCCATTATTCAATCTGCCCGGAGCCTAATTAGTTGTTGTTTTAATAGAAATTAAAAATTAAATCATTCCAGATTTTCACAATCGAAATACCACAAACCAATTTTAACCTTCCTTAATCCACCATGGAATCTGAGGCACCGTCCTCGCAGTTCCAAACTGATGATTGTCTTGATGAAATCTGGGATCGTGGTGATGAGGAGCAACAACAGCGTGTTCCGGAAACGGCCGCCGGCTCAGCAGGACAACAAGAACAATCTGCCGCCGTCGTAAGTTTTTTTATTTATTATTCTGTATTATTAGTCTCGCATTGGGCAGTATGCGTAGTAGAGACTGATTCCGATTTATTTTGCAGCTATCCCTTTTCTGGCTATTTTTATTAGTTTGTTTTGTTGCAGCGAATCCAGCAGCCAATGGATCATCAACAAATGGAAGTCGAATCAACGCCACAGCATGAAGAGCCTGTTCCGGAGACGGCCACAGGCTCCGCAGGACAACAACAGCAGACTGCGCGCGTCGTAAGTTTATTATTTAATATTCTGTATTATTTGTCTCGCATTGGGCACACAAAAAGAGTTATCGGATTGATCGGAATAGTCACAAAAGATGAATACAAAATAAGCAGAAATTATAGAGACGTACGAATTGAAGGCAGGAGTCTCACAAGAGACGAATAACCTCTTATTGTGTTTATAATACAAGTGTCATTTTTGTGTGAATTTAGCCGTGCTATATCAACAAGCAAATTCACTTCTTTCCCACGAAGCATGTAAACTGTAAAGCTTTATTGATTGATTGAATGAATGAGCGATTGATTGATTGAATAAAAGTGTGTTAGCTTAGTCAGGTGAACATGTGATTGATTGAATGAATGAGCGATTGATTGATTGTTACTGTGTCGTACTGACAGCGAATTTTTTTCTAATTATGGATCATTTGACGGTATTTACTAGTCATAATTGGTGACTTTAATTATTTTCTAGGTCGAGAACATTGTCGATCATCGTATCGTCCGCGATGCTGGCAATGTAATTCTATATCTTGTCAAGTGGAAGGATTGTTCAGAGTTTGTCGTATTTTTTTTATTCCTTGTTGAGAATTTATATCAATTATAAAAAGTTTTTAAAAACTTAAAAAAATAATATTATTTTACAACAATAAAATTCAAAAGTATCAACTTCAGTTCCGCAAACAGCTGGGAGCGTCTCGGTAATCTGGATATCACCATGGTTAAAAAGTACCATCATGAACAAGAAAGAAAGAAGAAGAATCAAGAATCCCCATCATGCCAGTCCCAGCCAGCTGCAGAGGTTATGTTGGACACCGGCGGAGATGACGAGAAACTGCGTGCGGTTGGTTGTGTCAGTGTGTCGGTATCACACGTGGCGTGGGTGAGGTGTCGAATCGGGGGCTAAATAGGCAATTACGTATATGCCGTATTGGCATATATGGATTGCCATGTAGGTAATACGGATCGGCATATACGTATGTATAAGCCAAACTTCTGACACATATGCCGATCCATAAATGCCGTCCTATTCGTATATGCGGGCGTCCGGCCATGCCACTTATGCCGATCCCTCCGTTTATATAATGATGGGATTTTCGCAAAGCGTGTTGTCTAAGATAACTGGTTCAGCTCATGGTGTCAGTATTTACTACGCTGGACACCTCCGCTTCGCGGTGCTCGGATATTCGGCCTACGGCCCAACCCTCACAATAGGTTATCGGGGGTTAACGAACAGTGATGCTTCACAAGAAATTTAGAAACTTAATGCAAAGCTTCACTGTTCGTTAACCCCCGATAACCTATTGTGAGGCTTCGGCCGCCGGCCGAATTTCCGAGCACCGCGAAGCGGAGGTGTCCATATTGATCGGCATGTACGTATATGCTACGGCATGTACGGATCGGCATATACGTATATGCTACGCTACGGCATACATGGATCGGCATATACGTATATGCCTGGATGCATATTTGTAAACTGCACCCACTCACACACTCACCCACCCACTCACTCACTCACTCACTCACTCACTCACTCACTCACTCACTCACTCACTCACTCACTCACTCACTTACTCACTCACTCACTCACTCCCTCCATTCATCAGGTCGACGAGCTCAACGGTGTCAAGAATCATTTGGCCGCTGAACGTCAAGTTTCCGAGGTATCCGATGGTGCCGGCAAGAAGTCGAAGAAATCAAAGAAGAAGCAGACGTCACCTGCACCTGGGCAACCTTCGGTGCCTTCCAGTGGTTCGACAGCTGATGAGCTGAGTGCCGTCGAACTGGAGAACCTGATCCAAGTGTTGGATGATGTTGACCAGGATTTGAATAAGGTAAGTGAGTGAGTTAGTGAGTGAGTTAGTGAGTGAGTGAGTGAGTGAGTGAGTGAGTGAGTGAGTGAGTGAGTGAGTGAGTGAGTGAGTGAGTGAATGAATAACCAACCTGCTTACTAATACAAACAGGTCAAACCGGAACTGGTCGAAATGGCAGAGAAGAATGGGTGGGTGGGGCATGATTACAAACCCCACATATTTTTCGAATTTGGATTTTCTCGAGCAGCATTACTATTCCATGTAAAGTTTTACTGTCTGCGAACCCCCGATAACCTAACGTAAGGCTGGCTTGTCCGAGCGGAGCGAGGACAAGCGCGTTAGGCCCCGCAGGGGAGATTTCAATATTTGTTCCTGCACGTGTTGTAGCATAGGCACTATGTTATAGAGAGCATGCGAGCGTAGCGAGCCAGTTATAGTCAGGTCTGTGCAGCTTAGTTGCATCGGCTCAGTAGCACAGCGCAAGAGCGCTTGCCTAGCATGCGAGCGGCCCGGGTTCGTTTCCCAGATTTTTGATAAAAACTGTAAACTTTCGAAAAATCTGTGGGATCTGTAAAATTGCGTGGGTGGGTGAAGAATCACTGCTGACCGCTGCCAATGAACTGACTTCAACTCATCAGCGAATCGCCCGTCAAAACGACGATGCCAGACAGAAGCTTCAGTTGACATTGACGAAACGTCGAGAGCTGGACGCGGAGCTGGAGCTGGAGAAGGTCAATCAGATGCTGGTCGGAGTGCAACAGGTTGATACAGAAAGATTATGTACAATGTGACATGGAATTTGTTACACGGGCATGAGAAGGAAAGAACAGTAAAATAATGCACCACATGACATGAAGTTTATCAGATGAAGAAAACGTGAGGATATTCGCTAAAATGTAAATTTGTAAACTAGAAACTCACACCTGCCGAAGCATGTAAACTGTAAAGCTTTATTGATTGATTGAATGAATGAGCGATTGATTGATTGAATAAAAGTGTGTTAGCTTAGTCAGGTGAACATGTGATTGATTGAATGAATGAGCGATTGATTGATTGTTACTGTGTCGTACTGACAGCGAATTTTTTTCTAATTATGGATCATTTGACGGTATTTACTAGTCATTTTGGTGACTTTAATCATTTTCTAGGTATCACGTCGACCGGACGAGCACGACCCAAAACAGGTGTACACGATGGAGAAAATTCTCAAACGTGACGTCATCCAGGGTGAAGTCAAATATCTCATCAAGTGGGCGGGATATCCGGAGTTTGTCGTATTTTTTTTATTCCATGTTGAGAATTTATATAAACTATAAAAAGTTGTTAAAAACTTTAAAAAAAATAATATTATTTAGCTCGGCCAACACCTGGGAACCGCTGTACCAGATCATCGATAAGGAAATGGTGGAAGTATTTGAACAACAAATAAAGGTTGGCACAATGGTTAATTATTCGGTTAATTTATTATGTAATTTCTAAACAAAATTTATATATTTATGTGATAAATTATTTATGATGTCGATTGGGGTGTAAAAAATGCCTAAGTAGCGGCATATACGTATATGCCTTTTTAACGCCCGATTCGACAACTGACCCAACTGACGCATTGCCATCGGTCCACAACCTGATTACCATGGTGCGCTCTCAAAAATGCCGATGCGTGCGGGGTTTTCATATGGCGTCTTCGCTTCGACAGCGGGAAATGGGCCTGCATAGGCAGCTTGCCTGCTCACGGCCCGAGTGTTCAAGGAGGGTTTTGGGCTCGCTCAGCAGACGCATATTCTACTAATGTCTTTTTTCATGTCAATATGCACGTTATTTGATTTGTGAAGCGTTTGTTTGATGAAGCGTCTTTGAACTTGGTTGTCATTCTGCATGAAACATGATATACGTTTTGAATAATGGGTACTGATAATGGCAGAGTGTTCCAGTAGTGTGTTAAATGCTGTGTCTCGTTTTTGTGTATTTTGACCTGATTTTTTTCTGTACAATGTAACTTTGTCTTCAACTTCGACTTGTATGTTGTTCATGATCTTTCTTGTTTCGTTGCGGAATTGCAGTTACAATGAAATACTTTCATTCCTGGCGTGATTTTATTTTGATGCTTCCATTATAATCCATTTTGTATAAAAATAAACGTTTATGGCATGCAAAGGCGTTTCGTTCGTTTGAATTAGTGTACATGCACCATGAAATACTCACATATCTCAGTTTGTATTTTGATCATTTTATCAAACCCTGTTATGCACGTTTGATCTACCCTCTCCCAAGCGCCCTACTTCTGGTGACGTATGTAGCCTAACCAGAGTTTCTTCTTGAAAAAAACTGCATGCGTGAACTATTTTTTTAAAAAAATTCGGCGCGTGTAGAAATTTTTGAGAAAACAAATTTACATGACACATACATGGCAAAATTATGATAAAAGAATATAATTCATTGCATGTGAAGTTAACAAGTTGATGAGAATACAAAAAAATTTAACATTTCAGTAACAAGATATCCTGACCAGCCAATATGCGCGCTGCCGAAGGTCGTCGTCGTGGACTGGCTCGTGGCTGGCGTGAAACATGTGTGCCTCCATGGCTGGTCGACGAATACAAGCCGGGTGGACGAGTCCAATCCACACCATCCGATGCTGGTTAGTTAATTCTCTGTTTCGTTATCGTAGTTCAAAGAAGAACACGTTTTTGTGTGTTGTGTTGGCGTATACCTTGTTTTTTTTCTTTACTGCTTTAGTAGAAATCATTTTGTCAGCTGCCGAAGGTCGTCGTCGTGGACTGGCTCGTGGCTGGCGTGAAACATGTGTGCCTCCATGGCTGGTCGACGAATACAAGCCGGGTGGACGAGTCCAATCCACACCATCCGATGCTGGTTAGTTAATTCTCTGTTTCGTTATCGTAGTTCAAAGAAGAACAAGTTTTTGTGTGTTGTGTTGGCGTATACCTTGTTTTTTTCTTTACTGCTTTAGTAGAAATCATTTTGTCAGCTGCCGAAGGTCGTCGTCGTGGACTGGCTCGTGGCTGGCGTGAAACATGTGTGCCTCCATGGCTGGTCGACGAATACAAGCCGGGTGGACGAGTCCAATCCACACCATCCGATGCTGGTTAGTTAATTCTCTGTTTCGTTATCGTAGTTCACAGAAGAACAAGTTTTTGTGTGTTGTGTTGGCGTATACCTTGTTTTTTTTCTTTACTGCTTTAGTAGAAATCATTTTGTCAGCTGCCGAGGCTCGTCGTCGTGGTCTGGCTCGTTGGCTCGTTGGCCATCCTCAATCACAGTCACTGTCACAGTGTGGTGAGCATCAACAACCACAACAAGAAACGCAACATCAGTCTGTAGAAGAGCAACTCATGCAGAAGACGTCAAGTTTGTCGATGACGCCAAATTCCCAGAGAAAAAATCGTGTTCGATTCGTTGATGAGTGTCAGCCTGCGGATTATCCTACTGCTACTGGTTAGAATTGATTTAGTAGTATTGTTATATTCAATGTTTTGTCGCGTTCCTTGTTAAGTGGTCAAGGCGCCGGCCTGGCAGGCCGATGATCTTGGTTCGAACCCCCGTGTTGACACACATCGCATTCAAGGAAGTTGTTGATGATCAGTGATTGTAATATGGTAATAGGTTGACCGGTATTTCATTATATTTGTGATATAGTATTCAACTTTGCTATTTTGGCATAACAGCTGATAGCTGAATAATTTAGATTACATTAGATATTGTAAAGTATTGCTAGTGGTTGGCCAATGATCTTATCTTCAGATTTATGAAAGATTAATTTGAAAATTATTTCATTTCGTCGTCATAAATAAAAAACTTCAGGCGGAGCTGCGATGAGTCAGAGTCTGGGAGGCATCGGGCGAGGCATCATGAAAGCGTCGATGAGCAATACCACCAGTCAGTCACAACCACAAGCTCACTCTGTTACGGCCCGGTGTCATAGTGATCATGACGAGCAAACAAGTCTGGCTACGTTGCTTCATGTCTATGGTTGGTCCCTTTTTAGTCTTGTGGCATGGTTTTTCGGACTTGGCAGTTTTTAGATATTGGAAAGTAGAAACTAACAATCGATAGCTTGCAGATCCTCGACAAGAACGTTATGTGCCCCATCCGACAGTGCGTGGAGGAATTCCGAACGAGGCGCGCTATGACACGATGCGCACCCAGGCCACAATTGCACCACTTGGTTTGATACCATCTTTTCACTGAGATATTTTCATCATTGAAGCCAATAGGGCTCACAGATGTCATATAATAAGAATGGTGTTTTCGTAGTTGCCAGAGAGTTTAAATTTGAATAAACTGACGGGCACTGGCAGAAACCTCAGAGCAACCTGTCATGGCCTGTGTCTCAACCTCAAGTCAGTTTTTCAGGAGTATTCTTAGGATTCTGCTTCTAACAAACAGTTTTACAGATAAGATGCGGGCAACTATGAGGACTTCCTATCATTTTTTTTCTTTTGCTGTTTTTTTATGTTGAATAGTGCTGTTTGATAACTTCATTTTACAATTGGTTAATTGGGAATACTTAACCAGATGACAAGGTAAGTTTATTGCAGCCACGGCATCAGCGCCTCGTCGCCCCGAAACGGTGGTTCGCTTGCCCGAGGGTCCGTACTACGTCACGATGCAACCGTACTACAAACAACGACTGGCTAATTTGCGTATGCGTAGACAAAACCGTCAATATGACAACGCGTAGACTCACAGTCACAACTTATGATTTTTAGCTATACAAATTGAATAAAGTGAACTGAATTAAATTACAATTGAAATATATGTGAACTGTGAAGTCCAAGAGTGGTTTTGAGCCCGTAGGATTGAACCCCAATCATTGGTATATTTCATTTTTCTCCTGAGGCAAGAGTGATGTGTTATCATGATACTCTAAAATATATTGGTTGTTTCTCATATGGTTGTATCTGGTGCCTATCGTCTGCAACTTTATTGCTACGTTCAACTCTGTTCACCCTTTCATCGACATGTTTCTTCTGATTCAAAAATATTGGAAAATACTATGCAATTTGTTGATCCTCATTTTTGAACTTTTCTCGTGCAGATAATTTGATGCTGTTTTTTCTTCTGTTCATTGTTATCCTAAGCTCGTTTTCTTTCAAACCAGGTGCTGCAAGAACTCGTTGAAATAATTGTCATTATGCCTTTGTTTTTTTGCTGTTTCTATAATTTGTGTTCATTTCACTTGCTGCGAGCGAATATAAAATTGATTTTTAATATCTGAATATTTGTTTTCAATCATACGGTTGTCACGTTTCCTATAAAATTTATTGACGACGATTGAATACTGAATTTGCAAAGTAAATTACATTGGAAAAAATTATGCCTGTTACGTTTGCATTATAAGGAAAATAAACATAATTATGGTATAAACCCGAATAAGGTTGCAGTGCAGTAAAATAAGTTATGCAAATAAGCGGTTGTGAATTGAATTTTTGGTATGTTATGGATTGAAAGAAACGGGACAAATAGATTGAACGGAAAGGTAAAAATATCGAATAGATTGAATGAGACGGTACGTTACAAATGAATGGTACGGATGAGACTGTTGCAGCAAAATCAAGTGCGCAGGAGTAATGCAGTAAAACAATTCACACCATACAGGCCGTTTAGAAAGCCGCAGCAAAATTGGCAGAACAAAAAACCGCAAAATTGTTTTTATTGCAACAAACCAGGTCATTTCAAAGCACAATGCTATAAACTGAAAAATGATCAAGCAAGACAATAGAGAGGAAGGAGTAACACCAACTCCTACAGGGCACCAATAAATCAACAAAGGTACAACACAAACCGAACAAACCGTGGCATGCAAAAACGAACAAGTTTTGCAGTAATTCCTGAAAATCAAGATAATTTAGTCAGTGAAGAACAATTGGAAAATGAAATCGGCAACACTGTAACTAAGTATCACAATTTACAGGCTAAACTTCAAAACATGCGATCCAGCATGAGTACAATGTTGGTTATGGCAATAACATGCATTTTGCTTCTCAACACTCACCAAGTACATGGAGCCACAATACCAAAATTAGATTAGAACCAATGAGCGAAACAATATACAGCACCAATAACAGTCCAGAAAAGTTCTAATCTCGCATATAACACGAGCGGACGAGAAGGGGAGGGAAAAGTGTAATTCCCCCTCTTTGGAGATTTCAAAAAGTAGAATTTGTTCCCGAAGGCGTGGGTAAAATGGCCTGAAAACTGCCAATTCCCCCTCTTTGATGAAATTTACTTCCATTTGGAGGATTAGCTCGTCCGCCAATGCATTACATTACGAATGCGGGATAAAAAAAACTAGACAACAACATAAAAAAATTCAATCATGTCCGTCCAGGTACTGTTGTGTGGTCAGACTATCCTTGACCTCGTACACCTCGGGTTTTTTGGAGTCGACCGCCAAACTCTCCAGCTTTTTTGGCACGCATGCGGTGTCGTCCTTGAGTCCATTGAGCACATCCGCAACCCTTTTCTGCCAGAAATTTCGCTCGATTCTGTTACCCTCATGGTGCTCGAACATCATGTGCCTGTTGTAAAAGCAAGACATAATTTTATGTGTTATGTAATAATGACACATATCATTCAACCACACACAACAAATGAAAATTCTACACAATAATTGTACACAATGCTAACAATTCGACACAATAATCAGTGGAAATGAAACTAACTGTTCCAACATCTGCCATGACAAATACGTGGTGTGCTTGCCCTTCACCTTGTCGCACTTTTTGCACGACAGCACCATTAGTCGGGAGTGTGCGCTTGCCAAGTGGTCGAGCCAGTCTGGTGCGTAACTGAATCGCCAATTACAGCGTTGGAAGGGACATGAAACCTAAAAGAAATGATTAGCATTACATTCAGTACTACTGAAATTGTCAAATTGCAGTTACGTAGATTGTTTAGACAAACAAACGTTCTTCAGCGAGCCAGATTTCATTCCTCGTGCCTTTGCTCAGATGTTTGACTGCCATCGTCTCCGGCCTGGAAAAATTACATTTAAAAACAGAAACACACGTCAACACGTTCAATAACTAACGTCTCCAACCTCTAATATGCCGACCGATAAAAGGATGCAGAAAAATATTGTTATAGCCATGTTTTCTAAGTAATGAAGTACTTTTAAATTAATATGAACTCGTAAGTGGCTCACAGATCAAGAACAGAAACACAGATAGATAGATAACTGACCGCCAAACTACGCGGGCCCTCTCTTTCGACGGGTCGAAGTGCAATATGCTGTCGATTTCAGCAAAACCGTTCTCTTGCATTTCCCGACGTTCACTCTGCAGGAACTCGGCAACACCACCGCCCGTTTGAAACCAACGCCGGAGTCGAATGATGTCGAATAACTGAGAGGCAAAGTTTTTATTCATATATGTATAGTCTATATATTCAACAGTGTCCCAAATACCTGAGTCATTTAATGTGACACAGAAGATTTGTAAACCAACCGTGTTTCTACTTTTGCCCTGAAGGTACAGACGCAAGTGTTCACTGCAAGTGACGTCTGAGCAATCTGGACACAATGGCACATCTTTGTCGCAGCCGCTGTGCAGGCACACTACCCTGAAAAATTATTACTAGAGTATGTAACATATGTCAATGGGGGAAAAAGTGCCTTCCGTTTATATAAACCTATATATAAAGCTGTACATGTATTATAAATATGTTTATAGATATGTAAAAATAGGAATATATTCAAACGTACATTGGTGGCTGACTGGACGGATCGGTTTCACACGTTTCGCCATTATTGCAGTGCACCGGTTTGGGAACCCTGACGTAATTGAGCTCCTTCAGCTTCTCCCACATCAGTGACAACACGTCACCCTTATGGAACGGATGATCACGTTTCAGGTGGCTGTAATAGAAAACACGGTAACGTTTACAAAATAAATATCATTTATAAACGTAGTGTAGTGATTAGTTTAGGTAACAAGATGAGGTAACATTTTAAGGTACCCCAACTACCTACTCTCACTAATTTTCACGATACAATATTATGTTTTATTCACAACTCTGAATAAGTTGGGTTGGGGATGAGCGGCAAGAGCCCCTCTAAATAACATTTGAAGTGGATTTTAACAGCGGCGGATACGTTGAACAAAACAAAACACACAATCGACGTTGAGTTTTTCGAGATATGGCACATTTTGTGCCAGAACACCTTAACTGCTCAAATACCTTCTCTCACTAATTTTCACCATTTTTCTGGATACACATTTTTATTTTCCTAAAAATAGGGTTGCTTGTAGAGTGAACAGCGGCGGATACGATGAACAAAACAAAACACACAATCGACGTTAAGTTTTTCGAGATATGGCACATTTTGTGCCAGAACACCTTAACTGCTCAAATACCTTCTCTCACTAATTTTCACCATTTTTCTGGATAAACATTTTTATTTTCCTAAAAATAGGGTTGCTTGTAGAGTGAACAGCGGCGGATACGATGAACAAAACAAAACACACAATCGACGTTGAGTTTTTCGAGATATGGCACATTTTGTGCCAGGACACCTTAACTGCTCAAATACCTTCTCTCACTAATTTTCACCATTTTTCTGGATACACATTTTTATTTTCCTAAAAATAGGTTTGCTTGTAGAGTGAACAGCGGCGGATACGATGAACAAAACAAAACACACAATCGACGTTGAGTTTTTCGAGATATGGCACATTTTGTGCCAGAACACCTTAACTGCTCAACTACCTTCTCTCACTAATTTTCACCATTTTTCTGGATACACATTTTTATTTTCCTAAAAATAGGGTTGCTTGTAGAGTGAACAGCGGCGGATACGATGAACAAAACAAAACACACAATCGACGTTGAGTTTTTCGAGATATGGCACATTTTGTGCCAGAACACCTTAACTGCTCAACTACCTTCTCTCACTAATTTTCACCATTTTTCTGGATACACATTTTTATTTTCCTAAAAATAGGGTTGCTTGTAGAGTGAACAGCGGCGGATACGATGAACAAAACAAAACACACAATCGACGTTGAGTTTTTCGAGATATGGCACATTTTGTGCCAGAACACCTTAACTGCTCAACTACCTTCTCTCACTAATTTTCACCATTTTTCTGGATACACATTTTTATTTTCCTAAAAATAGGGTTGCTTGTAGAGTGAACAGCGGCGGATACGATGAACAAAACAAAACACACAATCGACGTTGAGTTTTTCGAGATATGGCACATTTTGTGCCAGAACACCTTAACTGCTCAACTACCTTCTCTCACTAATTTTCACCATTTTTCTGGATACACATTTTTATTTTCCTAAAAATAGGGTTGCTTGTAGAGTGAACAGCGGCGGATACGATGAACAAAACAAAACACACAATCGACGTTGAGTTTTTCGAGATATGGCACATTTTGTGCCAGAACACCTTAACTGCTCAAATACCTTCTCTCACTAATTTTCACCATTTTTCTGGATACACATTTTCATTTTCTTAAAAATAGGGTTGCTTGTAGAGTGAACAGCGGCGGATACGATGAACAAAAACAAAACACACAATCGACGTTGAGTTTTTCGAGATATGGCACATTTTGTGCCAGAACACCTTAACTGCTCAACTACCTTCTCTCACTAATTTTCACCATTTTTCTGGATACACATTTTTATTTTCTTAAAAATAGGCTTGCTTGTAGAGTGAACAGCGGCGGATACGATGAACAAAACAAAACACACAATCGACGTTGAGTTTTTGGAGATGTGGCACATTTTGTGCCAGAACACCTTAACTGCTCAAATACCTTCTCTCACTAATTTTCACCATTTCTCTGGGCGCACCGTGATGTGTCATACTATTAATTTCGATTTATTATCCACTTCAAATGTTATTTAGAGGGGCTCTTGCCGCTCATCCCCAACCCAACTTATTCAGAGTTGTGAATAAAACATAATATTGTATCGTATGAACTAACTTTCTGAAGGCGTACCAGCTGGAAAACGGCTTCATCTTCTTGCATTCAGCCGCAGGACAGCGTGAAACCATGTCGCACATGCCTTTGTGGGTCATGTAATGGGTAATCATCTCCCCGAAGACAATGGCCGGTGGTTCACGTCCGGCATAACGCCACGACATTCCGCAGGTTCCCGCCGCATTGACCGTGCATGACGCCTGTAATAAAAAAATCGAATCATGTTAAATCGTATGACATAATAAGCGGAACCTAGAAACTTAAATTATACCTGTAATAAAAAAATCGAAGCAGGTTGAATAGTATGACATAAAAAGCGGAACCTAGAAACATAAATAATGAATGGAAACAAACGTTGGTGAACTCATCCGACGTAGCTTTGATCAACGTCTTTGAATGCCCATGGAACAAGTCCATACCACGATCACAGACGCTGTAAATTTTTAAATTACATTAGTAAAGCAAATGACATGAATGTAAACTGTATATAATATGAACCTCCAATGCACGGTGACTTTCGAGTCGGACATAGCCGAGATTCGACTGAATTCGGCGTACAAGTTCTCGTCCAACAGGTCGACGTCGCTGGCGAAAAGTCTCATACAGCCGCCGTTGTTCAAGTACAACTCGATGTTATTCTTGAGCGACTGAAAATGAAATACATGTTAACAAGCATTAATGGAAATATTTGACATGGAAAAATTATTATACATCGTATAATATCCATACCAATCCATCGCAATTCACAGTAAAATGAACATTAACCTGCATGACGTTCTCCGCCTCCGTTACCGACATCATCATGTGAAAATACAGCTTCATGTGGCTGACCGCATCCTTCTTGCAGAGCTCGCCTACGCACCAACATTTGCCACACGAGCACTGATACGAGCTAAAAATTGTTTACACATTAAGTTGTTTCCTTAATATGTTAACGCGATTATAAGTAATATCAAACAATGGCGTGTCTGCACGGAAAGCAGAAGGTGGTTGGGCCGGGTCCCACCAGGAAACCTAATTTTTTTAGCTATTTTGGTGATTATTCGTAATGCCTATCTATCAATGTGTAAATCAGTTAAACAAACATGGTGTCTTGGTGTATGCGGCAGGCGCTACATCTGTAGGCCTTATCACCGGCGGACAGAATTCTGTTAAGCTGTTCCTTCTCACGTCGGTTCCAATAAGCGTTTTTCTTACGCTTCTTCAGACATGCCGCGATATGCGCACCCTGGCGTCTGGCATCGGCCAGTCGTTCTGAAATTGCATGATCATATATATATATATATTGAAGTTTGCGCTGAATTCGGTGCTCCAAGTAAAATGGATAAAAAATGAATATTACGGAAG
>OZ038448.1:3130705-3175705 GCA_964036265.1 Daptonema setosum
TTGTTGTTTTTGTTGATGTTGTTGTTGTTGTTGTTGTTGTTGTTGTTGTTGTTGTTGTTGTTTTTGTTTTTGTTGTTGTTGTTGTTGTTGTTGTTGTTATTGTTGTTGTTGTTGTTGTTTTTGTTGTTGTTGTTGATGTTGTTTTAGCCACCGCTGTTAATGATGGTCGATCTGTTGTTCATCGTCATCTTCTACGGTGTGATGAAATGGAATCGTAGGCTCATCGCTTTGTTCCGGTAAACTGATTTTTTTTGTATTTTTTAGAATTTTTTTCGTAAAATTTAATATATTCACATAAGTTTTAAATAGGTAATGTGTATGTCAGCCGAATGCATCCAATGGGTATGTTTATACGTTTTGATGTAGTTGATCAATGCTATGTGGACGTCAACAAAAGACGTGGACATCACAAACAAGGCCCATTACAGATATATTCTCTAAAACGTACTTTGAATTAGAAAACTACTTTTAACCTTTAATTTAACAATAAATTATTAGTTTCAATTTTTTCAAAACAATATAGCTGTTTGAATGTGTTTCAACCAGTGCTGTTGACCACCGAGCCCATTGGAATTTTAGAACTGAAAAAGACTTTTCTCGGGGAAAATGTGTACTACTACCACAAATACTATGAATAATGTGAGTACCATAAATACTACAAATATTGTGAGTAACAAAAATACTATAAAATACTGTGAGTACCATAATTACTATAAATACTGTGAGTAACGTAATACTACAATTACAATGAGTAACAGAAATACCAGAAATACTGTACGAAGTATAAATACTATACTGTGAACACCATGAATAATGTATATACTAAGAGTAAAATAAATACTATAAATACTGTGAGTACAACAAATACTGTAAACAGTATAAATTTTATAAATACTGTGAAAAAATACTATAAATACTGCGAGAGTACCACAAATACTATGAAAACTGTGAGTACCAAAAAATTTTAAATTACTGTGAGTAACATAAATACGGTGAGTAACATAAATACTATACATACTGTGAGTAACATAAATGATATGAAACGGAGATTACACCGCTTCGTAATTAACTCTATTGCTTTTTATAAGTACATTAGGCGTTCACGGGTTGCACTTGAATCACGTTCATTTCGTTAATCGGTACGACGGCCACAGAAGTCACACGCTTGACGCAGCAGGTCCTGCCGTGAGTGAGTGAGTGAGTGAGTGAGATAGTGAGTGAGTGAGTGAGTGAGTGAGTGAGTGAGTGAGTCAATGAGTTAGTGAGTGAGTGATTGAGTGAGCTCATTTAATCAAACACCTTAATTTACACCACATTCATGTACATAATGTATAGTTCATTTGTCGAGTTTCATTTTAACCTCTCGGAGAATTTCCGACACGAAAACTATTTCAAATTCGCGGGGTGTTCCCTGCACAGGTGAGGCAAAAACACACGGCTCAACACAAAATAAAAACAATGTTTGGGTACGTGTAATAATATCACAAGGTATCCGTGTACAGTGACAAAAATTCCGAAAAACTAAATAATTAAATACGACTGTTTTTATAACTAGCTTAACTGAAAGCTTGCTTGAATGGAACAATAGTTCAATGTTTTAATTTTTCTATATAAGTTAGTTTAATTAACGTAAAACGGGCTCTCACCCTAAAAAATTTACACGTTCGCAAATCTGTTATTAATTTGTGCTGAGAGGGTTTACCTTGCCATGATTATGCAGGGAGTCCGCGAATTTAAAAATAATATCCGTGTCGGAAATTTTCTGTCTGGTTGAAAGGAAACTTAACTCAATAAATGGACTATACACGTTGTTTTTTTGCGCGCAACAATCTACAATGTTGCACTTTTATCTGTACTGGAAACTGATGTTGTGCGCAAAGTATGTACGAGCAAATGATTGTTATTATACCCCATAACCGAATGAAGGTTACGCCATAGTCAAATACATAAAGGTTACGCCGTTACAAACCAAAGTGAGTAGAACATAATGTTGACCAAGCAGACGCTCAGTAGCGAGTCGAACACACTGCCGATAATTACGACTTGTTGGGACGTGCTGTAGCGCGGCTTATCAATCACACCGAACGATATGAGACCACTCGGTTTGACTGTTACCGTCTGTAAAATGTGTAACATGTGCAAATTCTGTATCAACAGTAATATGTGTAAAAACTGTAACAACTGTAACATGTGCAACCTCTGTAAATTTACATAAATCTGCAACATCGACTTCTAGTTCGATATTCCCTTCATAAATGTTATGGTGAAAAGCAAAGCGAAACTGTTCGACTCACCCAACGATTTTGTTTCTCGGCATTTTCAACTTGCAGCTCACTAAAGTCCGCCCGAAAGTCGACGTATTGACAGGACGTGTTCTGCGTCTGAACGCTGTACTGCTTTATCGTTGACGATGTGAGAGCGCACTGCGTTCGTGCCTGAATAAAAAAATTATGTGATGATGATGATGATGATGATGATGATGATGATGATGATGATGATGATGATGATGATTATGATGATGATGATGATGATGATGATGATGATGATGATGATGATGATGATGATGATGATGATGATGATGATGATGATGAGGATGATGACAATGTGTCTAAGAGTTTCTCGAGCTTACTGACCCAAACATTTCATGACCTCCTTGTACATACATCACACAATGACCGTTGAAGTAAAACTGCTACTTTCAGTGGATTCGAACACGAAATTAGAAGGTTTTTTTTCTACCAAAAAAGTGATTATGAATCCGGTCTAACCGGGCTGGTGACGTCGCACGATTCAATGTCTTCCATAGCAATAAGTTGAGCGCAGTCGGTTTTCATGGTCTCGGTCGTATCAAACTTAATATCGGTTGATCCTGTTAACAACGATTATTGAAAACTTGGTGTAGTTTAAGAAAACTTGCGTAATAATGTTAATTGAGGAAAATGAAATGTGTTATGACAAAGAAAAAGATCTGGCAATGCAGTTTTCAAACTGTGTGTGGATTTTTTTTTACTTACTCAGGTTTATAATGTTTGGTTAATAACATGCGATTCTAAGGGAAACGTAAATAACCTAATAACTATATGTGTGTGAATGTCCAACCTTCCAATGTCATCAATGATGTTTCTGCGAATAACTGTCGAACATCTCCGATCCAAACGTGATCGAACAACGAACTCGGCATTGATACTTTGTAGATCGGTATGTGTCGATCTGGAAACGTCAATTATCTGCATCATCGTTGAATGTTATCAAGCTGTTTATCCCGCAAGATCAACTACCATAAAACAACCTCATATTTTGAAGAAATTTTGTAAAAAAACTTGCAGTAAAAACCATTACTAAACCAGTTAGCATAAAAACTTCTCACCGCACTCGTTAAACTCACCGATGATGTGTGCTCGTGGTGGATGTGCCGTGAGCAGGCACGCGAATCCAGCGTGTTGTCGCAGTATCGGAAACATGTCCACGCATGAAACACTAGCCTGCGTTTCTTTGACGCAGTTCATCTCGTTTACCACAACATTTGCCTGCAGTACATCAATATCCTGCGATGTGCAAAGCATTAGATTCGGCCACTGAACAGAAGCGTTGAACTCGGAAGTCATGCTGAGTGCTCGGGCATTGAAAATGTTATCTTCATCTTCACGACCACCCGCCACCATGTACGAGATTAAAAAAGCAGCCGAAATACAGAGGATTATCTCGATGGCGACGAGCACCAACGTTGTGGTTGGAGCCTCGGCGGTGGCCGGCTGATTCTGCGTGGGTGCTGCTTGTTCTTCGTTACCGATCACCAACGCGAAAAACCCTCGATCGAAAAAGTTACGGATATTCATCTCATCAGTAAACAGCTTGGCCTGTATTGTTAAGATAATTTCGAAGACACTGATTATGGTCAAACCAGTGATGAGTGAAACTATTCCCCACGACAACGAGATCATTTCGATTACTTGAAATGCGTTGTACTCGATGGTGCCTATATTGGCTTCGGCACTTCCTTCGTAGTCAAGTCTTGTATACGGGTAGTACTGGTCACTTGTTTTCAATGTCCTTATCGTTTGTTTGGTTATGACATAGACGCCATCGTCACAAACCGGCCGGCAGTGAGCCATATCGCCGTCGGTTATAATACCGTGAAACGGTGAATCTTCATCGTCCTGGAATATCTCCTTGTAATGATCGAAATATCCGTCCACGAAGACGTTTAGCGGTTCAGATGCGTCCAGTGTCAAGTTGGGCCAACTTGTGTCGATATTTTTCAATTTACGAATAAGACGAAAAGAAGAGTAGAACCTGTCCTGCAGAACGCACTGGGTCAATTGATCGATTGTACAGCAACCGATGGAAGTTGACACGGTCAGATGATTGTAGCACAGAGAACAATTGCACACTTTGTCAATGATGACCTCGCGCATTCGTGTTAGGTTGGCATATGGATTCACACACACCGTATTAACATCACAAGTTGGCGGCTCTTTCATCAGTTTATAATTAGCGTTAAACCCCAACCCAGTGGTCACTCGCTGACCTACTGAATCGAGGTAAAAACCACCTTGCTCGATTGTTGAGTTGGGAAAACTTAATATTGTGTATATTTCACCAAAGTTAGGCCATTCGTATTGGTCAATGGCTGATATGTTGACTGAAGGTCCCAGGTATGGTGACTTGCCATCAGTTTGCTCGAACACAGAAGCATCCAGGAGAACACTATAGACACGTCCGCTAAATAACAATGGCTGTGAAAATCTCTGCTGCAAATAAAACTTCATGTTGTCATCGACGTAAGGTCGCCAATACCAATTCTTACAGCATTCATGATTGATATTGTCATCAAAACCGCATCCAATCACGATATGACATGGGTCCAGGTAAAAGAAAGACAGGACGCCGAAGGGCTGTTGATCGTTGATTCCAATTTTCTGTGCCAATCGCAGGTACTGTTGATGAAGTTCACCGGACTGGGAAAGGTCAGGACGCAAACGTTCCAGGGAAAATTCCAAATGATATGGTTTTGTCCAGAAGTTGGGAACGGAATTTACAAATGATTCCTGCTCCTGAAGATCAGTGTAACAGCTCCTACTGGTTGCGCCGATGCACATGTACTGCAACAGTTCCACGCTCACATTATGTTCGGCGAGTTTCGTGTGGTTTAGAACCATAAGTTCAATTTTCCCATTGGAGCCGATAGCGGTTTCAGGCACTGGAATCTGGTAACGATTGAGTATTAAGGGTCGCTCTCGATATCGATCGGTGTATGTTGTTTGCACAGTAGTGGTTATCCATATAATCATGGGAATGCACATCAGGACGGTGATGCTCAGTTGTGCTCTTCGGGCATTAGTTGGATTGAACGCTTTATGCACTGCGATCATCACTATTTGCATGACAGACAGTCCTGTAAACATAGCGGCAACGTTGCCTAGATACCCAGCTGAAGCCCAAATGTTTTTGGTGGGTAGATAGCGTATCTTACTTGGTTGTGGGCTCAGGTCTGTCACGAATTTAACGTCGCCGAAAGTCATTTTGTGGGAATAGATCCAGTAATCTGTGATTTGTTCGCGTCCACACAACAATTTTTGGGTTTCGGGTGGATTTACATCGTAATTTACTTCCCGTTGGCACAAAACTTCCACCGGTTCATTTTTGATCAGATTAACCGCAATCATATTCTCCGAAATCGATTTTCCTTCAGTCAAAAAGTTACCCGCGTCTTCTGGCTCAACGAGCCAACCATGTTCATCTACCGGCGCGCTGATGAAGTCCTGCATTCGTATCTGTTCCACGTCGATGTTGCCTCTCCACACCTTCAGCTCATCGGGGACGTCCACGAAGTTATAAGCCGTGATAATTGAATCTCCATCAATAAGATACGGTTCAGGACGATTAGCCCGGCGCCACATAACACACAGATGGTTATCCAGCCACATCGTGTACTGACCATCGAAGCAGTTGATCGATGAGCCAGCACACAGGAAACGACGATTGTACCAGCCACCGGTTTTGCGTTCAAAATCCGAAGACATCACATCGTATTGCAGCACATACCTGAATGTGTGCGTCAATTAACATATTTTCAAGTTCCTCGTGTATTCAAGTTTTTAATTGGCTGGATACGGTACAATACGGATGGTATTATGCACAAAATGGGTTATCCTTTAAAAAACTTAAACTATCACTTTTCTAAAAAAATATTTTTTTACATTACGGGTTGAAATTCTCCAGCACGCTTTTCTAGTCCTAAAGAAAAAATGCGTACCTGGGTTCGATGATGGCCCACCACAGCAAAGTCAGGTTGGAGCTTTGTGAAGCATCAAACAATAGGCGCTGTAAATGGGGATGAATCGGCAATGACCAGTTACGATACAATAAGGAGTCTACAGTATTCCAATCGAGGGATCTGTCGTCGAAACTGTCGGCCACTTGAAGATCACGTTGCCAATTCGGACTCACCAATTCTCGCAGCTGAAAGTGATGGGTTAACAGAGGTTAACAGAGAAGGTTAACAGAGGTTAACGGAGGTTGATAGGGTTCAACAGAGGTTAACAGAGGTTAATAGAAGTTAACATAGTTAAACAGAGGTTAGTATAGATTAACAGAGGTTAACATGGTGAACAGAGAAAAAAGTTATCTTCGAACAAACCCGTCGCATGTAGAACATGAGATCAAAAGGCAAGCTAGCTCCGTGATTGCCGTTTCTATAGAGTCGAGTGACTCGGTTTACGTCGGCGGTCGTCATGTTGATCAGGTCTAACACGGCCACGTTGTACCACACATGGAAGTCGTAGTTTTCATGTTTCGTTGCCCGTTGGTACACCTCGAATACGCTACTCCGCTTTCTAAAAAGGCGCATATGATTGAGTAACTCGGATACTTCATAAACTTTAACACAGTACAATAAATAAAGATGCGACAAATTCGCTCAAGTTAAGGCAACTGTGCACGGACGGAGCCACAGCTTGTAGATCCTCATCACGGATTGGTTAGACGTGGTAATAGTAGTTGAAGCTTCGGCAACTCTCCCGATTTTCCGTGTTTAGCCAATTAGCCTATTAGTGAAGAGGTCCTACTAGTCAAAATTACCCGTACAGTTGCCATAGCTTAGAGCGATTTTGCCTAGTAGAAGCTGCGCGATGCTATAGCTTTGGCAATTCGGTTACAACGTTTTCTTCTTTCAAATAGCATCAACTACTAACATGAAGCGGAACAACGGATCGTTGTCTTGAATTTCCGGTGGTGGTTTGACCGGTAACGGATAGACGGCAAAACCTGGCCGTGGACAGAAAATGGTGTCCGGAAAAGCTACCAGCTCCGGCAGGCTTTCGAATTCGGTGAGATTTTGTTCGTACTACAATGAATAAAAAGTATTCAGGAAAACCTATAATTTTTGATAAAGGTATTCAGGACTCAGGAGAGATATTCTGTGTTCAGGAAAACCCACAACATTGTCTACAATTTTACACGGGAAAAATGTTGTATGTTTGGCGCTGATCAATATTCAAAGACTATGGATTACATTACAAGACAAAAAGATGTGAAAAATTGTGGTTTCAGCTAATAGGACACATTTGCTGATTGGTTGCAAACAAAGATTCCTCCAGAGTTCTCACGTTCACATCCAACAAGAAAGAAATCCTACTAGCCAAAACTGCTCGCGAAGTTGCCACAGCTTCGGCGATTTTGCCACATATTTTTGTCGTGTACTATAATGGGTTGCTCAGGCAACTGTAAAAGGATACGCCATCCGTGTTATTTTTTTTTGCAAAACTGGATATAAGTTCCTTTTATAATTAGAGGCGGAGTTTTGGTCACTTTTCGCAACAAGTCAGGAAAAAACCTCAAATGAGGAAGGCTTAACAAAAAATGATTTCGAGTAACGATAGTTATCGTCCGTTTTTTTACTGTTATAAACGCTTGAAAACACAATTGTATATAATCGTATCTTTGGCGCTAATGTGTTAGATGCAGACCAAGTTCCAATCTTGGCAAGTGTATAACCTAAGCGTATATCGAGCTTAGAACATTGGTTATAGAACCGGAAAAAATGTCGTGACTTGTCGCTGAAGCTATTGCAACTGTGCGCGCAGCCTCGGCTAGTAAAACCGCCTTTGTCGTCTCTGCAAGCGGAAGAATTTTTCCAAAACGTCGGAAAATGGAACATCAGTCATTATCTTACCGGCATGCTATACTGTGTTAAGCTATGGTGTTAGCCGAGTCTAGTTCGGGCTAATAATGTTCCATTATCAGACGTTTTGGGCAATACTTTTGCTTGCAGAAACAACATACGGACTTTAGGTTCCCTTTGCTGATTGATTGGAAGCAAAAAACTAGCTGAAGCTTCGCCGACTTTCCCAGTAAGCAAATTCCCAAGCTCCCAGCCAATCAGCGTAAAGAACCAATTCTACTTTTTGGTTGTAGCTGCGCACACAATTGCTATAGTTTCAGTGAATTTGTCACAGCTTTTTGTCCAGTAATATAGCTAAAGTTTCCGGATGTTAAGTTAACTAACGGTTATACTGTCGTAAAACACAACGAGTGCCATCAAACCGCTCAACAAGTATACAACGCCCGACAGTATGAACTTAGCGCGACGATTCTCCCCGATGGCGACCTGAACGCGTTGAATTTTGTAGGCTTTGAGATGAACAAACTAGATTCTGTAAACGTGATGATAGACGAGTTTGAACTTTTAGGTTTGTGATGAACGAGCTACAGCTTATGGACTTTGTAATGAACGAGTTTAAGTGTATATACGCTGTTATGTGATGACCGAGTTTCAAACTTAAGTTTTTGTAATGTGACTTGTATGACTTTACAACGTGGTTAACGAATATGAACTAATGACTTTGCGCTAATCATTTTTAATATATAGTTCAAACTTCTTCTTTAAAAACGAGTTTGTGATCACCCTCAATGACAGTCTTCTCAATCAGTATCTCACTCACTCGATCACCCTATCACTCTCTCACTCACTCACTCACTCACTCACTCACTCACTCACTCACTCACTCACTCACTCACTCACTCACTCACTCACTCACTCACTCACTCACTCACACACTCACTCACTCTTTCATACCTGACCCGGTTGTGCACATAAATGATTATACCAGGTCCAGAATAGTTGGCAGAAAACTCGAAAGCGAGCCATGCTGGCTGCCCGTGAAAATCTCAAGTCTAAAAAAATCAAACATTCAAAAGAATCAACTGATTGATTAAAATGACGATTTTATCAGAGAATAACTTTTTTCGAAAAAAATTTAGCATAGCAAATTCATTAGCAAAATAAAGTTTGCAGTTGTTTTCCAGATGAAATGAAAAAAGGGCCAATTGTGAAACATTTTAAAGAAAATTAACAATTTCCTTCTTAGGAACTTTTTTGCAACGTGTTTGTCTCATCTCCATGAAAAAGTAAAAAAAAAACAGTGATATGTAAGTACACCTGAAATTTCTGATTATGGGATTCTTTATCATGTAGAGTTTCAAAAATTTACTATTTTATCAAAATTAGACAGATTTTTCATTGTTTTCCAACAAATTTGGCCCAAATCTCATGAAAACATGACTTTAATAATACGATTCAACTGGTTTTAAAAAGGATTCATGACGATATAAACATATGTTATCTAGAATTTTGGCTTAAAAGATTTATAAAACAAATATAACTCATACTACACCACCATTAAAAAGTCTCAATGAATGAAGAAAAAGAATTTTGGCTTAAAAGATTTATAAAACAAATATAACTCATACTACACCACCATTAAAAAGTCTCAATGAATGAAGAAAAACAAAAAGTTCGGTGAAATTTTTTTTAGTAAAGGAATTGGCATTTTTCTCGATGGCTTGTCAAATTAGCTATATACGTCGAAAAAAGGTATCAAACGAAGGTTTTTGTAGGTATCAAACGAATTGCCAAAGTCTCCTCTATTTCAGAAAAAAATTTGGTTGAGTACAACTGAAATGCGGAGCCGTCAACATCGGAACAAAAGGATGGGACACCCTGTATGTATGCACGATATGGCAGTTTATGCTCCATATTGCACCGACAGCACAAAATCACATAGTACAATATCTAATTGATTTTCAGTCAAAAATCGTTTACTGTTTCGAAAAGCTCAAAATTTTTATCGATGCTCGAATCCTTCCTTTAATACTTTAAGCTATACAAATACAAGTCAGTGAATTCAATTCTCACATGAAAGAAGAATCAATCAACTTTGATTTACTGTTGCAAATTTTTTTGAGTTTTATGTGGTGGAACTGAAAAAAACGTGTAATGATGCATTTTCGAAAATAACAAACATCGACCACATTTCGCCCAAACAGTGAAACTACTATGTAACAAGGCTTGTGTTAAGCATTCTGATATCATTCTGATATCTGATAGCATTACTCTAATATCCCGTTTACAGTTGTTGTGGCGCATTTGGACAAAGTTTGAAAGCCGCACCAACTATAAAGTTATCATTTTGTGCGAGCTCTCGATTCAAAGAATAAATGGTAAGTTCGTCAACGAGATCTAACCTTCAAACATATCGGCAACCTGATTTGTATCCATGGACTGCCGGTTAACGAGGGTCACTCAAATCAAACCTACATTCGATTACGGTATTCTATCATCTAATCTGTGTATTTCATCGAACTTTGGAATCGGATGGAAAGGGTAACAAAGTTATCTGGTTAATACCGTTTCCAGACTGTAGCAAATAACAGACTGTAGAAATCAACAGACTGTAGCAAATAACAGACTGTAGCAAATAACAGGCTGTAGCAAATAACAGACTGTAGCAAATAACAGACTATATCAAATAACAGACTGTAGCAAATATCAGACTGTATCAAAAAAACATACTGTAGCAAATAACAGGCTGTAGCAAACAACAGACTGTAGCAAATAACAGACAGTAGCAAATAACAGACTGTAGCAAATAACAGAATGTAGCAAATAACAGACTATAGCAAATAGCAGGCAGTAGCAAATAACAGACAGTAGCAAATAACAGGCTGTAGCAAATAACAGACTGTAGCAAATAACAGACTGTAGCAAATAACAGACTGTAGCAAATATCAGACTGTAGCAATTAATAGACTCTAGCAAATAACAGACTATAGCAATTAACAGACTGTAGCAAATAACAGAATGTAGCAAATAACAGACTATAGCAAATAACAGGCAGTAGCGATTAACAGACTGTAGCAAATAACAGGCTGTAACAAATAACAGACTGTAGCAACTAACAGGCTGTAGCAAATAACAGACTGTAGCAAAAAAACAGACTGTAGCAAATAAGAGACTGTAGCAAATAACAGACTTTAGCTAATAACAAACTGGAGCAAATAACAGACTGAAGCAAATAACAGACTGTAGCAAATAACAGAATGTAGCAAATAACAGACATTTCAGCTTTTGCGTGCCCGTGAAAATTCACATTATAGTGTTGTAGGATGCTGGGGAAACACAAAACTGAACTCGTCAGCTGTTGGCTGAAACCTGAAGGAAGAACAGTTTTTTTACATTTCTCCGACGGTGATCACCCGTCAAAGCTGAAATAGAAGTTGCTTATTAGAATCATGAGTTGTGGGATCGGATTTCGAATATTCAACTATCACTAACCGCTTTCGACACAATTCTATGCAGTAAGCAAAGTACAAAAATATTGATATGTTCATCGCAATACGGCGTAACGGGCCCTAATATTAGTTTTTGATTAAATTAATTACAATACTGCGTAACAATACTGCGGGCCCTATCATTAGTGTCCTAAAATTTGGCATAACAATAATGCGTGCCCTAACAGTACTGCGTAACCGGCCCCTAACATTAGTGCCCTAACAAAAGTGCGTAACGAATTCTAACATTAGTGCCCTAAAATTAAGCGTAACAATACTGCGGGCCCTAACAATAGTGCCCTAAAATTAGGCGTAACAATACTGCGGGCTCTATCTAACATTAGTGCCCTAACAATGCTGGGGCCTAACAGTACTGCGTAACAGTCCCTAATATTAGTGCCCTAACAATACTGGGCCCTAACAGAACTGCGTAACATTCCCTAATATTAGTGCCCTCTATAATTAGTGCCCTAAAATTAGGCGTAACAATACTGCGGGCCCTAACATTAGTGCCCTGAAACTAGGCGTAACAATACTGCGGGTCTTAACAATAGTGCCCTAAAATTAGGCGTAACAATACTGCGGGCTCTATGTAACATTAGTGCCCTAACAATGCTGGGGCCTAACAGTACTGCGTAACAGTCCCTAATATCAGTGCCCTAACAATACTGGACCCTAAAAGAACTGCGTAACATTCCCTAATATTAGTGCCCTAACAATACTGGGCCCCAACAGTGCTGCGTAACGGGCCCTAACATTAGTGCCCCAACAATATTGCGTATAACGGGCCCGAACATTAGGGCCCTCAAAATTAAATACAATACGGCGTAACAGGTCTAACAATAGTTTTTTATTACAAGATGGCTTGACCGATAGCCAAGTAAGGTTTCTGATGATTTCAATTCGTTTTGCACTTTGGTAAGAATTTCCGAATGATCGTTCAGTGGTTTCAAAAGCCAATGGTGACCACCGAAGACACCCTGAACTTCCTAAAACCGTCTTAAACGAAACATGAATCAAATAAACGCTTGACTTTCATGGTTAATATAATACAGGGTGTTGCTCTTTTGTCTTCATGTTAATCAGAGCCTACGTAAATCAATCAAACGATGAAGCAAAAGAGCTCCGATTAACTGACTTTGTCAGTTATTTTTATGTTACAGGGTGTTGACCTATTAACTTGGTATTTATCAGGTTGTATCAATAACTTTGTTAATCTCCCTGGTCACCAACTTTATGCAAATCAAGCGACCATTGTTATTATTCAATTACTCGGATTTCAATCCAACATTATTGAATGTAGCACATTTACTACCAGGTTACTAGCCGTCTGTCTGCGTCGTCGGTCACAACTCTTTGTTATGTACTGTATTATCATAACTTGGTCGATGTAAAAATTTTACTGTTTCTATATTTTGACTCCGTAACTCATTATACAAATGCATACGATTTTTCCCAGTCATGAAGTGTACGTGCTTATGTCACTTCATGCTGGGAAATAGTCTTGCGACCGGAAAGTGTATCTCAGATTCGGGACAAAGTTTGAATTCGACAGATTTCGACGTCAACTGCGCTAAATTATTTGAAATAGTAACTTTTCCTATTATATAATAACTTCATAGAACAAAATTTATTTTTCGGGAACACTAAAATACTAGAATTCAAGTTTGAAAAAATCGATGAAATATTCAACAGGCAGGGGATAAAGATAACAAAAGTTATGCGTGGCGACAATTTTATTACCAGAAAATCCGTCGTCCGTAATTCGGATTTGTGTTTTCTTACATTGAATTTCGGATGCAATATATATTGATTGCTAGATGTAACCTGAGGTGGTGATTGAGTGAGTGATTGAGCAGGTGATTGAGTAAATGTAAATGAGTGATTGTGCGAGCTCTCGAATCAAAGAAAGAAATGGTAAGATCGTCAACGTGATCTAACCTTCAAACATATCGACAACCTGATTTGTATCCATGGACTGTCGGTTAACGAGGGACACCCTAATCAAATCCCACACTACCAGGTTGTATCAGTGACTTGGTTAATCTCCCTGGTGACCAACTTTGTACAAATCAAGCGACCAATGGGATTATTAATTAACTCGGGGTTTCGATCTAACGTTTTTGATTGTAGCTTATTCGTCTGTCTGCGTCACCGGCAACATCTTTAATCAAATTGATCTGACTCCAAGTGGCTGTCTTCGATAGTTCGCTTGCAGTTTGAAAACGATATCAAAAAGATAATTTCTCTTTGATTTACTGTTGCAAACTTTTTTGAGTTCATGTAGTGAAACTGAAAAAAACCGTGTAATGAAGTATTTTCGAAAATAACAAATATCGACCAGTTTTCGCCCAAACAGTAAACCGACTGTATGTAACAAGGCTTGTGTTAAATAGTCTATTTTGATACTCTAATATTCCGTTTACAGTTGTTGTGGCGCATTTGGACAAAGTTCGAACGCCGCACCAACTATAAAGTTATCATTTTGTGCGAGCTGTCGAATCAAAGAAGAAATGGTAGGTTTGTCAACGTGAGCTAACCTTCAAACATATCGGCAACCTGATTTGTATCCATGGACTGTCGGTTAACGAGGGACACCCAAATCAAACCCACATTTGATTACGGTAATCTATTCCATGAAGGGGGGGATGGCCGCTGACGGGGGAGGGAGGTTACGCCCCCCCCCCACACTTTTCAGGGCGGGCGGGTAGCCTACTACCCCTCTCCCGAGACCCGGGGAAAAAATCGGCCCACCCCTGATTATATGTATTTCCTCAAACTTTGGAAACGGATGGAAAGGGTAACGAAGTTATTGGGTAAATATACCGTTTCCAGACTGTAGCAAATAACAGACATTTCAGCTTTTGCGTGCCCGTGAAACTTCACATTTTAGTGTTGTAGGATGCTGGGGAAAACACAAAACTGAACTCGTCAGCTGTTGACTGAAACCTGAGGGAACAACAGTTTTTTTTCACATTTCTCCGACGGTGATCACCCGTCAAAGCTGAAATAGAAGTTGCTCATTAGAATCATGAGTTGTGGGATCGGATTTCAAACATTCAATTATCACTAATTTCGGTGTAACCGCTTTCGACACAGTAAGCAAAGTACAAAAACATTGAAACGAGATGTTCATCGCAATACGGCGTAACGGGACCTAATATTAGTTTTTGATTAAATTAATTCCAATAATGCGTAACAAACAATACTGCGGGCCCTATCATTAGTTCTCTAAAATTTGGCATAACGACACTGCGTGCCCTAACAATACTAAGCCCTGACAGTACAGCGTAACATTAGTGCCCCAACAAAAGTGCGTATAACGGGCCCAAACTTTAGGGTCCTAAAACTAATTAAAACACTGCGTAAAGGGCCATAACACTAGTTTTTTTAACAAGATCGCTTAACCGATAGCCAAGTAAGGTTTCTGATGATTTCAATTCGTTTTGCAGTCGTCTGTCTGCGTCGTCGGTCACAACTCTTTGTTATGTACTGTATTATCATAACTTGGTCGATGTAAAAAATTTACTGTTTCTACATTTAGACTCCGTAATTCTTTATAACAAATGAATACGATTTTTCCCAGTCATGAAGTGTACGTGCCTATGTCACTTCATGCTGGGAAATAGTCTTGCCACCGGAAAGTGTATCTCAGATTCGGGACAAAGTTTTAATTCGACAGATTTCGACGTCAACTGCACTAAATTATATGAAATAGTAATTTTTCATATTATATAATAGGTTTATAGAACTAAATTTATTTTTCGGGAACACTAAAATACTAGAATTCAAATTTGAAAAAATCAATGAAGTATTCAACAGGCAGGGGATGAAGATAATAAAAGTTATGCGTGGCGACAATTTTATCACCAGAAAATCCGTCGTTCGTAATCCGGATTTGTGTTTTCTTACATTGAATTTCGGATGCAATATAAATTGATTGCTAGATGTAACCTGAGGTGGCGATTGAGTGAGTGAGTGAGTGAGTGGGTGATTGAGTAAATGAGTGATTGTGCGAGCTCTCGTACCGAATAAAGAAACGGTAAGATCGTCAACGTGATCTAACCTTCAAACATATCGAACACCTGATTTGTATCCATGGACTGTCGGTTAACGAGGGGCAACCAAATCAAATCCGACACTACCAGGTTGTATCAGTGAAGGGCCTAACATACTCCACCATAACACGTAACATAACATAACATCGTAACATAGCTGGTTATGATGCGGCGTGTTATGTTATGTTACGTCGCGCCGAGTATGTTGACTAACCGTAACATAACATGAAGAACATAAACTGGGCGGGGTATAAATGTGGGGTACAACCAAATCAAATCCGACACTACCAGGTTGTATCAGTGACTTGGTTAATCTCCCTGGTGACCAACTTTGTACAAATCAAGCGGCCAATGGGATTATTCATTTACTCGGGGTTTCGTTCTAACATTTTTGATTGTAGTTTATGTATTATCAGGTTACTATCCGTATGTCTGCGTCACCGGTCACATCTTTTTGTTATGAACTGTATTTTCATAACTTGGTCGATGTAAAAAATTTGCTGTATTTACATTTAGATTCTGTAATTCATTATAACAAATAAACACGATTTTTCCCAGTCATGAACTGTACATGCCTGTGTCCGGAAAGTGTGTCTCAGATTCGGGAACAAGTTTGAATTCCTATGATTTTCTGTTCACGCTGCTTTGTGATTGATGCTATTTTGTTATGTGCCTTGCTTGACCAAAAATGACGTTTTTTTTCGATGGTTTGTAAAATATGCTGCAGACATCGAAGAAACTTCTGGTATCAAACAAATTGAATAAGTCTCCTCTATTTAAGAAAAAAAGTTTCAGTCATATTGGTTCAGTACAACCCAAATGCGGACCCGTCAACATCGGGACAAAAGGATGGGACACCCTATATAAAAAATTGGCATTCTATAGCACCCACCCGTTTGTTGTGTTTTTATCAAAACAATTAACCTGGACATCGTTATATTGTTTCATAAACCACTTTCGTGGGGCCTTATCTACTTTTTTATTGCGCGAAATTTTATACTGCCTTTTTCTAATCCACAAACACGCATTTGTCAGCATCAACCAAAGCTAACTCCGGGTGACCTAATGTTTCATGCCGTGTTAATCATGATGGTCCATCATGGGCGAAACATGGTCCAAGGATGAGCAAAACATGGTGCGCCATGGGCAAAACATTGACCATATTGGTCAATCTATGGTCGTTTTTTGGTCAAACTTGCTCATGCTTATTCACGTAAAACCACCATGGGTGACCATGGATGGGCAATCCTTGGCCAATGTTTGGGCCAAGATAGGAAGAAGGTTTAAAGCCGTTTAGGTCAGAGACTGTAATATGAGTATAAATCCAAGTATAAGTATAAGAGTATGTATAACTTTAAGTACCATATTATATTTTTGTACAACCGGTTATTTAATCATATTTATCAAAGTGTATACATGAGATTCTATTTGTTATACACTAATTCACTCAATCACTCACTCTCTGACTCATGCATTCACTCACTCACTAACTCACTTACTCACTCACTCACTCACGCACTCACTCTTTTCGTTTATAACTGATAAACATCAATAGTCGAACAACATCACTCACTCATTCAACAAATTACACTCACTCAATCACTGATGAAACAGTGTAGCGTTTTCAAAAGTTGCATTCTGATACATAATATCACATATTGTCTGGTTACCGGCCCAGAGAGGATAAGAGCCGAGACCGAACATCCTCCAACCCCAAGTGTGGATCGATAACATCACCTGCAATCAGTCAGTCAGTCGGTCAGTCAGTCAGCCAGTCAGTCAGTCAGTCAGTCAGCCAGTCAGTCAGTCAGTCAGTCAGCCAGTCAGTCAGTCAGTCTCACCTCCAACATGCACAGCAAGTTCATGACAAAGCCGGCTTTAATCATGTCAATCACGCGGAGTTGACCTTCAGAACGAAAAGTGAGTGAGTGAGTGAGCGAGTATGGGTGAGTGAGTGAGTGAGTGAGTGAGTGAGTGAGTGAGTGAGTGAGTGAGTGAGTGAGTGAGTGAGTGAGTGAGTGAGTGAGTGAGTGAGTGAGTGAGTGAGTGAGTGAGTGAGTGAGTGAGTGAGTGAGTGAGTGAGTGAGTGAGTGAGTGAGTGAGTGAGTAAGTGAGTGAGTGAGTGAGTGAGTGAGTGAGTGAGTGAGTGAGTGAGTGAGTGAGTGAGTGAGTGAGTGAGTGAGTGAGTGAGTGAGTGAGTGAGTGAGTGAGTGAGTGAGTGAGTGAGTGAGTGAGTGAGTGAGTGAGTGAGTGAGTGAGTGAGTGAGTGAGTGAGTGAGTGAGTGAGTGAGTGAGTGAGTGAGTGAGTGAGTGAGTGAGTGAGTGAGTGAGTGAGTGAGTGAGTGAGTGAGTGAGTGAGTGAGTGAGTGAGTGAGTGAGTGAGTGAGTGAGTGAGTGAGTGAGTGAGTGAGTGAGTGAGTGAGTGAGTGAGTGAGTGAGCGAATCAGTCAGTGGGTCAGTCAGTCAGTGAATCAGTGACCTGTTAAATACACGATGGCATTGGGTGGTGTTGCCACGGGTAACATAAAGGCGAAAGAGGCTGCCTCCGAGACGGGTAAAGTCAAGTATAAAGGATTGACACATCGACGTTCGGCCAATCGCAGTATGATTGGAAGGATTAACTGACTGGTGGCTGGAATGTCAGTCATTGAGTCAGTCAGTCAGTCAATCAGTCAGTCAGTCAGTCAGTCAGTCAGCCAACCTGTATTACTGGTGATCTCGGTCAAATGAGTCATCAGAATGAGACTCAAGGCGCACAACCAAAAGTTGGACACGTTTAACTGTAATTGAAACGGTTGACTAGTTGACTGACTAACTGACTAACTGACTGACTGACTGACTGCCTGACTGACTGATTGACTGACAGGCTGAATGACTAACTGACTGAAGGACTGACTTACTGACTGACTGACTGACTGACTGAGTGACTGACTGAGTGACTGAGTGACTGAGTGACTAACTAACTGACTGACTGCCCAACCGTGGCCAGCATACCAGCACAAATGTCCAACAGACCAGTAGACTTTGCGGCACCCGCAACCGCCACTCCTCCGCCGATTAAAAGAATGACTCCCCAAGGAAAATGCGCTTCTGTGACTTGCCACGTCAGTATTGGCTCCCATGTTCGGGCCTGGCAAAGTGTGAGTGAGTGAGTGAGTGAGTGAGTGAGTGAGTGAGTGAGTACATAAGTGAGTGAGTGAGTGAGTGAGTGAGTGAGTGAGTGAGTGAGTGAGTGAGTGAGTGAGTGAGTGAGTGAGTGAGTGAGTGAGTAAGTGAGTGAGTGAGTGAGTGAGTGAGTGAGTGAGTGAGTGAGTGAGTGAGTGAGTGAGTGAGTGAGTGAGTGAGTGAGTGAGTGAGTGAGTGAGTGAGTGAGTGAGTGAGTGAGTGAGTGAGTGAGTGAGTGAGTGAGTGAGTGAGTGAGTGAAAGAGTGAGTGAGTGAGTGAGTGAGTGAGTGAGTGAGTGAGTGAGTGAGTGAGTGAACTAGTGAGTGTGTGAGTGAGTGAATCCCTAACCTGTAAGTCAAACTTCTTTGGCCAAATAAATAGCAGTAGAACCATGGCTATAATTACGGTAGCATCCGATACATAGCTGACGGGGGGATCGCCGTACTGAATAAAGCTATTGAAAGATTGGTCGACCCTATTATGTACATCATCGCACGGCGACCAGAGCACGGTGCACAACGCACAGCGCACAGCACACAACGCACGGCGCACGAAGCACAGGGCACGGCGCACGGCGCAAGGCGCACGGCGCAAGGCGCACGGCGCAAGGCGCACGGCGCAAGGCGCACGGCGCAAGGCGCACGGCGCAAGGCGCACGGCGCAAGGCGCACGGCGCACGGCGCACGGCGCAAGGCGCACGGCGCAAGGCGCACGGCGCAAGGCGCACGGCGCAAGGCGCACGGCGCACGGCGCACGGCGCACGGCGCACGGCGCACGGCGCACGGCGCACGGCGCACGGCGCAAGGCGCACGGCGCAAGGCGCACGGCGCAAGGCGCACGGCGCACGGCGCAAGGCGCACGGCGGACGGCGCAAGGCGCTCGGCGCACGGCGGACGGCGCAAGGTGCACGGCTCTCGGTTATCGCCAATTGTACTAACATTTAACAAACTATTCTTCAATTTCGCTCAAAACTCATATTTCTTTGACGAAAATACTTGCAATCGCTGGAAGTACAAATTGTCCCATGCTTGGCCGCCGATGTTGACCGGCTCCGTGTTTGGAGTTGTACTGGGTCTATGTAGCTGAAACTTCATTTTCGAAGAGATAGGTCTTTGAAAGATTGTTTGACAACCTACCAGAAATTTATGGGACCTCTGTAGCTAATGTTCTAAGCAATCGTAAAAGGTCCATTTTTGATCTAGTTTTTCTTCCTTCTGTAAAAATTTTTGTCAAGAAATTGATAAAAAGGCACTTCAAGAACACAGCATGACAGGAAATAGCACGACCCAGAATGGATCAGCAAGAAACAAATTGAGAAGTTCAATTTTCGACTCAGGTACCTCCTTCATCCTGTTATTTTTCCAAGTGACGAGGCACAGCTTCCACGGCTACATTACCCGAGTCCATAGGAATCGCAACCACCTCTTCATAAAAAAGAGGTTTTGACTGGCCCATATTCTTGCAACTCCTTGAATATACACGCTCCTTCAAATAACCCTGGAGCCAGAAATCTAGAGGGGTTACGTCTGGCGACCTAGCAGGCCACTGTTCCAAGTTTCTCTTCTCTGCCGATCCAGGAACCAGGACGATGATACGATCTCGAGCAAGCTGGTAAAGTCTGGTCACAGTTTCTCGTTACTGCGAATTTTTTACCGTAATACTTTTGGCGCGCATTCAAATTTTGGCGCGTGTTCAAATTTATTCAAAAATTTCAGCTTTTCGCATTACATTTGTATAACATATTATTAAACATGCCCAACTTATTAGTTGTTCCGTATAGGATTTTCAGGGAAATAATTTGTAACAAGAAACCCTGACCAAGCTATATGATGAGCCATAGCACCGTACTGTTGGACCAACAAGTCACCTTACCAAGTTCTTATACCTGCGTTAGACGAGGCAACAGCCACTTTTTCAAGAAAGCCATGATGGTTCGTTATGCCAGTTTCACCCGAGATCGGCTCAATGAGACCTTTCCTGGTTCCTGGACCGGCAGAAGAAGACAACTTCGGCGGCCTACCAGGTGATTTGAAGGAGCGCGTATATCCGAGGAGCTCCGGAAATACGGGCCAATCACGCCTGTGTATATTTCAAGAGATGGTTGCAATTCCCATTGACTCATGTAGTCGTGGAAGCTGTGCCTCGTCACTGGGAACGATGTCAGAATGAAGGAGGTACCCGAGTCGAAAAATGAGCTCCTCATTTTTTTGCTGTTCCATTCTGGGCTGTACTATTTCCTATGATGCTCTGCTCTTGAAACGCCTTTTTATCAATTTACAGAAGAAAGAAAAACTAGTCCAAAAATGGACTTTTTTCGATTGCTTGTAAAATTAGCTACAGACGTTAAATAAATTTCTGGTAGGTTGCAAACAAATTGGCACAAAAATCTCTATTCGAAAAAAAAATTTCAGTTATATAGACCCAGTACAACCTAAAGGCGGTCAACATCGGCGGTTAAGGATGGGACACCCTGTACATACAAACATACATGAGCACTGTTGCCGAAATCAAATATTACGTTCTTTATATATGTTCTTTTTTTTTCAAAAAACTCCGAACAATATTCAATATGTTCTGAGCGCAACTGACATCTGAAAATTACGTTCTTTTTCTTGTCGTTTAATGTTCCCTTTTTTGACGAACAAAAAAGTACCTTGTATATTTATGTTCTTTTCAATTCCGGAAAAATCGCGAACAAAAATGATTCTGTTCCCGAAAAAAGAACATTAAGAAAAGAACAAAAATGTCGTGTAAGGGTAAAATTCTAACAACTGTATTGTGACAATCGGTTTCAAATCGAATATATATTTACCCCGCCACCAAATATTTTCGCTGGTTCCGTTTTAGCCCCGACTGTATAGCCTATCGGATATATTTTTTTTAATTGGAAATGAAATCTGAAATCTGAAATCTGAATTTATTTAATAGATAAAATTAAGATTTAGGTTTAGCTTTAGCATTACGCTTATTTGTATGCTTTTCTGAGGTTTGGTTTGTTTACTGTGATGCTCCAGATGCCCCAAACCTTCAATTTCAATTCAATAATATTGTCATATTATTCCATCATATAATGGCATATAATCAGATCTTTTTTCTTTGTTTCAGGTATTCGTAATGCAAAATTCAGTAATGAATAAACAACAAAAAAAGAAGATGAAGAAAATAAATGAGGTGTATAAAAGTGTATCGCTACGGGAAAAAGAGGCACAAAAGGCACGGAAGAAACGAAAATCGGTCGTCGAGCCATTCATGGCAGGAAAAGGCACAGAACGGCGTCGACCACGTTTGTCGTTGAGAAAGGTTACCTGTTTTGTTTATTCTTATTTTATTTGGGATCCGGGGGGAAGCGGATGTTATTTTATAGTTATTTTAATATATTTTCTGGCGGATTTATGGCTTTAATGGGGGATTGTTGTTTTTGTTGTTAGGCAATCAATACACAACATCAATGTACTACATTGGGGAGAAGAAATAGGGGTTCAGTTTGTCCGCCCCTATTTAATGGCTATTTAATACGAAAGTATGTAATTTATGTAATTTAAAACTTTATTCAGGCGGCTGCCACACAGGCCAGTTCGTCTATGGAGGAGTTCGATGAGAGTGTCGCCGCTTCTACGTCCACGGAATCGGTGCTCGATGCCGTTAATGCGAAGGAAGCTCTGGTGAACGGTTGGTCTAATTAAAAAACAAATTAATTTTTTTCTTTGATGTTTTTCTTCATTTTTGAAGTTTCCTCTGCCCGCGCACCAATTTATGTCCGCAATATTTTAAGACGCATTGAACGCGCGCGCGCAAGTGCGTGACAAACGTGCCGACTCGGCTGTAGCAGGCGTTGAGCTTATGGAGTTGCAACAACAGGATCTGATTCACGTTAATATTTTTGTATTTTATATTATTTTATATAATTATGTCGAACATGTCAGCTGAACATGTGATTGATTGAATGAATGAGCGATTGATTGATTGAATAAAAGTGTGTTAGCTTCGTTAGGTGAACATGTGATTGATTGAATGAATGAGCGATTGATTGATTGAATAAAAGTGTGTTAGCTTAGTCAGGCAGGTGATTAAAACCTAGGATGGCCGGATACATTGAATTATGTTTTTGTGTATTATTAAATTGTGTTATTTACGTTGTTTGTAATTCGTAGTAAGGAAAGGCTATATGTTTCTAGGATGACAGTGGTGGTTTCGCTGATACCGGGTCAGCGTCTTGTTCAGCCGATGGCGATGTGGATGTTGTGGCCGAAGATGTCCTTCAGGTTACGTTCCATTACGTTAAATTTATTTAAGTATACTGTTTTATTTTCACATTTAGGTGTATATTTTTTGCCTGATTTACTACGGATTCAGGGCTGTAATGGTGGTATTGTTGTTAGGATAGGATAGGATGGGTGCATTCTCTTGTGTTCGATGATAAGTTTATATCTTTTTTATATTTATGGATAGCGTGTGTTGTTATAAATATATATCGGTTGTTGGCACTGTTAGTACGGAATCGACAACCGGTTAATCCGATACGAGTTCGTCCATTAATGCACGTGATATCATGCTATGAATTTGTTTCGTGTTTGCAGATTTTTTACCAGTGTTTTTTGAAATCGTATGATTTTTCAATTCTTTTCAGAAGCCAAAGCGGCGTGGACATGGAAAAAAATCGTTGCCGAATGGGTCAAATGATGCCGAACGATTGGCTCGATATTTTGATGAGGACGATATTGAGGTTCTGTTTGACATTAATTTTTTTTAAATTGTATATTATTTTAAATAGTTATGAGATCAGTAATTTTAGTAGTTCAGTATTTTTTACTTATATTTAATTATTGTTTAAGCAAAAAACCTAGGATGGCCGGATATATTGAAATATAAAAGGATTTATTTTTAATATATCATCTGGCGACTAAATGATTAAGATTCTACAATCTGCCCAACCATTTCGTGGATGATTTAATATTATAAAGATTATAAAGGTTATAAATTTAGAAATAAACACTTTTGGGGGATGGTATTACGATTTAATAGACGTATTTTGTTGTGTTTTATTCAATACTGATTAGCTCGTCTGTTTGTTTGATGACTGTGTACAAGCCCATCCTTTTGTTCTGGAACTTTCTCTCTGGCCACTAGCGGACGAGAACGGGAGGGAAAATGGAATTCCCCCTCTTTGACAAGTTCAAAAAGTGAAATTTGTTCCTCTAGCTTTTGAAATCTGCAAAGAGGGGAAGGACCACCCCCTTTTCTTGTCTGGTACAGAAACAGAACATTCCAGAATTTTCCAGTTGACTCTTTCAAAGAACAGCTGGGTTGGGGGGGGAGGGATGGTCGTTTGGTGCGGACGAGCATTTTACCTAAGAAGTAGATAATTTCCCCAAAAATAGAAAGGATAATTTAATTTGAAATTATTCCACTTACACATTAAAGATTAGAAACCACTTTTTGAAATTTCCAAGTGACATGTACATTTCTTATTTTATTTCCCTCTCATCCGCTACTGATAAAACAATAGGAGTGTGTGTACACTAAACCACGCTGGCTGCTAAATAAGCGAGAGAGTAGTGATAGGGAAAAGTGAAATTTCCCACTTTTTTGCTTTTCTGAAAAATTTAATTTGTTTTTGAAGGTGTAGGTCGCATAACATGAAACTAGTAAATTCTTCCTCCTTGAGGAAATGCTCTTTCTTTGATCTTGATGATTAGCTCGTCTGCTTGTTTGATGACTGTGTACAAGCCCACCCTTTTGTTCTGGAACTTTCTCTTTGGCCACTAGCGGACGAGAACGGGAGGGAAAATGGAATTCCCCCTCTTTGGTACTTTCAAAAAGTCGACTTTGTTCCCTAAGGTGTTGGTAAATGACCTGAAAACAGCCTGTTCTCCCCTCTTTGACGAAATTTCCTTCCCTTTGGAAGATTATCTCGTCCGCCAGTGCACCACAGGAATGCCTGTTCAGGGGAGCGTGGTCACTAGCGGACGAGAAGGGGAGAGAAAAGTGGAATTCCCCCCTCTTTGGCTTTTTTATAAAGTTGAATTTGTTCCTTAAAGTGAAGGTAAAATGGTCTGAAAGCTGCAAATTCCTCCCTCTTTGATGAAATTCCCCTCCCTTTGGTGGATTAGCTCATCCGCCACTGAACGTGGTTTAACAAAACGTGAATCATTAGGTTATGGCGTTGGTCGTATAACATAGGAACAAATGAAATTGCACCACGCCACCACCCAGATCATATGAATAATGTTTTTATGAATATACATTACATTACATTATCAATTATCTATCATTATTCATTTTTATGAAGTTAAATAAAAATATTGAGCTTCTGCTTCTCGTTTGCATTTTCAAGTTTGCTTTAATGGCTGGCTGTTCGGTGTGCTCTGTCCTGTGTCGTCCCAAGGTGGAATGGAGGTCAGTGATCGATAACGAAACCAACAATAGTTAATTATCAAAGACCCTAACTTAACGTAATTGGCCACGATCACTGCATGTCTTGGTCGCGTAGTCGTCCACAGCAAAAGTATGCGAAACAAAAGCCTGGAATTTTTTTCGTTTCGTTTCCCATGTTATCGATCCCTGGGAGGTTCATATCATTTACACGTTATATACATTTGAAATTCATGTCATTTGCTTTATTAATGTAATTTGAAATTTCAGCACATGTGACCGCGGATTTGACTTGTTCGAAAAGCGTTCCCTGGACTTGTTGAGCGGACATTCGGAAGAGACCACCACCGTTTGTTTTCATCCATTATTTATGTTTCTAGGTTCCGCTCATTATGTCATACGATTCAACATGCTTTGATTTTTTACAGGAATTATTTAAGTTTCTAGGTTCCTCTTATTATGTCATCGGATTTAACATGCTTATTTTTTTTATTACAGGCGTTATGTATTCTAGGTTCCGCTTATTATGTCATACGATTTTACATTATTTGATTTATTTATTGCAGGCTGTATGCAACATTGAAATGAACACGAAGGAAATGTGTCGTGCCACGTGGTCTTATAACGGCTGCGAGCCACCGATCGGTATCATCAGGATGATGTATAGTCATTATCAGGACCAACATGACAAATTGCGCGACAACATCTGTAGATGTCCTGTGTCTCGTTGCTCTGGCAAGAAACCGATTAAGAGCTGGTTCGAATTCAACAAGTTAGTTACGATATATATACGATATTATGTTTTATTCGCAACTCTGAATAAGTTGGGGATGAGCGGCAAGAGCCCCTCAAAATAACATTTTGTTTATCGTTTCCGCCGTTGTTCACTCTACGGACACTCTACGTTTGTCTGTTAGCAGTTGGGCGCATTTAAGGTACCCTGGCACTGAAAGTGCCATATCTCAAAAATATAGTAGTCAACTCGCTGGTTTATTCCACCATCGTTTCCGCCGTTGTTCACTCTACGGACATGCCCATTTTTAGGAAAATCAAAAGGTATATCAAAAAATGGGGTACGTTTGTCTGTTAGCAGTTGGGCGCATTTAAGGTACCCTGGCACTGAAAGTGCCATATCTCAAAAATATAGTAGTCAACTCGCTGGTTTATTCCACCATCGTTTCCGCCGTTGTTCACTCTACGGACAGGCCCATTTTTAGGAAAATCAAAAGGTATATCAAAAAATGGGGTACGTTTGTCTGTTAGCAGTTGGGCGCATTTAAGGTACCCTGGCACTGAAAGTGCCATATCTCAAAAATATAGTAGTCAACTCGCTGGTTTATTCCACCATCGTTTCCGCCGTTGTTCACTCTACGGACAGGCCCATTTTTAGGAAAATCAAAAGGTATATCAAAAAATGGGGTACGTTTGTCTGTTAGCAGTTGGGCGCATTTAAGGTACCCTGGCACTGAAAGTGCCATATCTCAAAAATATAGTAGTCAACTCGCTGGTTTATTCCACCATCGTTTCCGCCGTTGTTCACTCTACGGACAGGCCCATTTTTAGGAAAATCAAAAGGTATATCAAAAAATGGGGTACGTTTGTCTGTTAGCAGTTGGGCGCATTTAAGGTACCCTGGCACTGAAAGTGCCATATCTCAAAAATATAGTAGTCAACTCGCTGGTTTATTCCACCATCGTTTCCGCCGTTGTTCACTCTACGGACAGGCCCATTTTTAGGAAAATCAAAAGGTATATCAAAAAATGGGGTACGTTTGTCTGTTAGCAGTTGGGCGCATTTAAGGTACCCTGGCACTGAAAGTGCCATATCTCAAAAATATAGTAGTCAACTCGCTGGTTTATTCCACCATCGTTTCCGCCGTTGTTCACTCTACGGACAGGCCCATTTTTAGGAAAATCAAAAGGTATATCAAAAAATGGGGTACGTTTGTCTGTTAGCAGTTGGGCGCATTTAAGGTACCCTGGCACTGAAAGTGCCATATCTCAAAAATATAGTAGTCAACTCGCTGGTTTATTCCACCATCGTTTCCGCCGTTGTTCACTCTACGGACAGGCCCATTTTTAGGAAAATCAAAAGGTATATCAAAAAATGGGGTACGTTTGTCTGTTAGCAGTTGGGCGCATTTAAGGTACCCTGGCACTGAAAGTGCCATATCTCAAAAATATAGTAGTCAACTCGCTGGTTTATTCCACCATCGTTTCCGCCGTTGTTCACTCTACGGACAGGCCCATTTTTAGGAAAATCAAAAGGTATATCAAAAAATGGGGTACGTTTGTCTGTTAGCAGTTGGGCGCATTTAAGGTACCCTGGCACTGAAAGTGCCATATCTCAAAAATATAGTAGTCAACTCGCTGGTTTATTCCACCATCGTTTCCGCCGTTGTTCACTCTACGGACAGGCCCATTTTTAGGAAAATCAAAAGGTATATCAAAAAATGGGGTACGTTTGTCTGTTAGCAGTTGGGCGCATTTAAGGTACCCTGGCACTGAAAGTGCCATATCTCAAAAATATAGTAGTCAACTCGCTGGTTTATTCCACCATCGTTTCCGCCGTTGTTCACTCTACGGACAGGCCCATTTTTAGGAAAATCAAAAGGTATATCAAAAAATGGGGTACGTTTGTCTGTTAGCAGTTGGGCGCATTTAAGGTACCCTGGCACTGAAAGTGCCATATCTCAAAAATATAGTAGTCAACTCGCTGGTTTATTCCACCATCGTTTCCGCCGTTGTTCACTCTACGGACAGGCCCATTTTTAGGAAAATCAAAAGGTATATCAAAAAATGGGGTACGTTTGTCTGTTAGCAGTTGGGCGCATTTAAGGTACCCTGGCACTGAAAGTGCCATATCTCAAAAATATAGTAGTCAACTCGCTGGTTTATTCCACCATCGTTTCCGCCGTTGTTCACTCTACGGACAGGCCCATTTTTAGGAAAATCAAAAGGTATATCAAAAAATGGGGTACGTTTGTCTGTTAGCAGTTGGGCGCATTTAAGGTACCCTGGCACTGAAAGTGCCATATCTCAAAAATATAGTAGTCAACTCGCTGGTTTATTCCACCATCGTTTCCGCCGTTGTTCACTCTACGGACAGGCCCATTTTTAGGAAAATCAAAAGGTATATCAAAAAATGGGGTACGTTTGTCTGTTAGCAGTTGGGCGCATTTAAGGTACCCTGGCACTGAAAGTGCCATATCTCAAAAATATAGTAGTCAACTCGCTGGTTTATTCCACCATCGTTTCCGCCGTTGTTCACTCTACGGACAGGCCCATTTTTAGGAAAATCAAAAGGTATATCAAAAAATGGGGTACGTTTGTCTGTTAGCAGTTGGGCGCATTTAAGGTACCCTGGCACTGAAAGTGCCATATCTCAAAAATATAGTAGTCAACTCGCTGGTTTATTCCACCATCGTTTCCGCCGTTGTTCACTCTACGGACAGGCCCATTTTTAGGAAAATCAAAAGGTATATCAAAAAATGGGGTACGTTTGTCTGTTAGCAGTTGGGCGCATTTAAGGTACCCTGGCACTGAAAGTGCCATATCTCAAAAATATAGTAGTCAACTCGCTGGTTTATTCCACCATCGTTTCCGCCGTTGTTCACTCTACGGACAGGCCCATTTTTAGGAAAATCAAAAGGTATATCAAAAAATGGGGTACGTTTGTCTGTTAGCAGTTGGGCGCATTTAAGGTACCCTGGCACTGAAAGTGCCATATCTCAAAAATATAGTAGTCAACTCGCTGGTTTATTCCACCATCGTTTCCGCCGTTGTTCACTCTACGGACAGGCCCATTTTTAGGAAAATCAAAAGGTATATCAAAAAATGGGGTACGTTTGTCTGTTAGCAGTTGGGCGCATTTAAGGTACCCTGGCACTGAAAGTGCCATATCTCAAAAATATAGTAGTCAACTCGCTGGTTTATTCCACCATCGTTTCCGTGAACACGTGCACCCACATTCACATATCTACTCCTCCACCCACCCATGCATTCCTCATTAGTTCATCTCTCGAACGATTGATTTTTATATATTTTTTAGTTTACGCTTGATTTATTAGTTGATGTTGTATTCCATTTTTTCCCTCAGGTCGACCCGATGGAGGAGCAGGTGTTCGAGACTCCAGAAGATGTTGACTCCGCCCACACCATCAAACGAAAACCCGAGAAACCGGCTCGCAAAAAGAACAAAAAGAATAAAAAGCCCAAGTCAGTCGCAGTCGACGACGGTGAGTCAATGGACTCGTCTTGATTGATCCGGTGATTTTTGATATGCACTTGAAAAATAATTCTTCGCTTTTTTCTCTGGATCAGGAGTTCATTTCAAGCAGGATCTACTCTCGATCGAATCCCTGACTAAAATTCATAAATAGCGTTTTAATAACCCAATTTTTTCATCTTCACCTGATCCAGGATGACCGTTTTTTATCGATTCGTTTAATGTTGGTGTGAGGAGGTGAGACAAACGTTTTCCGATCTGCAAGTGTGAAAGGAAAAAAAGTTCGATAAATTGTTGTCTGTTTATTTGACAGACATTTTTGCGATTTGCAAAAACAATTTGCTTTTGAACGACTGTTTGGAAATATAAAAATAAGGATATTGCCGTTATTCCACCTGAAGTGAAATACGATATAAAATTAGTCACAAGATGAATAAATAATTATATTTTTCAATGTAGTGTTCTCTACAAAAAAATATTATGTTATCGCTTGTTTTGATTGTTGGCTATTTTGAAATGGCCGAATTTTTTTTGCTAAAATGCTTACTCTGTTAAATAAAAGAAATTTCTATTATCTACGTTTCCTTGTTATTCGTTATATTGTTGATTTGACTGTTGATTACATTTTATGTTGTCTTAATTATAAATCATATCCACAGAAAATGAACTCGTATTTCATTTCGAATTGCAAGGGAAGATTTATAATGATTAACACAGTGACTTCACAAAAGTAGCGTTTTCGGGGTAAATTATATTATACATATAAATTATTTTCAATACATAATATCGGAAAATTTTATTCAAGATAACAATTATTTAAAATGTGGTTGAATAGGATTGGACAGACAAATACAGGTTGATTGACGCAAGGCAGAAGTGAAATCAATAAATAAGTAACGGGTAAAGTTTTTGGCATATTTTATTATACTATACGACATTTCTCTCGGTTGAAGCGAACCTTAATTATTATAATATTGAAATTCCAAGAAATTTTGCAAGCGAAAAACCACTTGAAATTGTTCCAACCAGAATTCTCGAATAGTAGGTTGCTCACTTATAAGAAAAACATTTTCATACTAAATGAACTATGGTACTTAACAGGAGCGCATCGAAAAAAATGTGTCTGTTTTCAGTGTAATGACGAAGAAAAAACTGTCATTCTGGTCAAAAGTTTCGATACTTGCTGCGAAAATCTTGAGATCCTAAGAACACCTAATTTAGCGTACATGAGATCGAACTTGTGGTCGAGTCTGGCTCAGGCCTCGGCGATGGCCGTGATGTTGGACAACATGCACGCGGCACCTTGGCCACATCACCGCCAGGTATAACGGTCGGTGGCTGGTAGTTGATGCCGACCTGCAATCAGATAACGTTTAATTAGACAATTGTAAACTTTGAAACACTCTTTTCAGGGCAACACTTACAACTCTCAGTGATGTTTCTTGAGAAAATCGTACATGAGCGTACATGAGATTACAGTAGAAGTCTTGTTTTGGAATAACGCACCAAAATAAGGTAGTGTGAACAAGTGGGAAACGCAAAATATATAAATGTATTTCTATATAGGTAACCAGTTCCACATCCAACCACTGTTATGATCACCATGCAGTTAGAACAAAGCACTAGCATAGCAGCCGTATAGAAAAATCTACTTGCAAGAAAACCTGAATAGAATATACTTACCTTGGTCCTTGACCATCGAGTTTGTGGGCTCGGAGCACATGTTGGTGATGTCTTGAACGGACAGCGTCTCGTGGTTGGCCTTCTCGGCCGAGATGTTCAGTCGTATCATAAAAAAACTTATGTAAACCGTTCTGCCGCACGATGTGAAGACGCCGAAAGGTTTTTGAGAGGTTTGGTAGATTAATGAATGGCAAATTTGAAATAGTCTAACATAACCGACAAAACATTTCTTTTACTTATTTCCATTATCTATGTTCAAAACACGTAGAAAAGTTTGCTTTTATGGTTTTAGTCTGCTTTAGCACCTCAACGACGGTTCGGTACGACTACCTAATCAGTCATTTTGTGTTCTGAAGAATTCTGAATCAGAAAAACATCTGAAAAGTGAAGGTGAAATGAACATCTGAAAAGTACTTCCAAGTATACAAGCTGAAATTTTGGGGCAAAACTTCAAACGAAACACCGTTCTCGAACCTGGAACTCGGTCAAGTCGACGTTTAGGGCACCATCGAATCGCAGCGAGGCCGTGATCGAGCTGACAACCTGAAAACAGTACATACACTTGATTTCTTTATTTTTTTGTCTCGATCATTGGGTCAGGAATACATACAAGGAGAGTAATCGGGAAAAGTAATAGGTTGATCGGAAAAGCAATATGATGAATGAGCAATTTGATGAACAAAGTCCGTATGAACCTGATAAATTTACAAAGATATACTTACAGCCGACTGATTCAATTAGGTGAGTCATTTATGTGTATGAATGTATTCCTCAGTGTATACTGGAAATAAAACAAAACATACAAAGACTGAATGAGTAAGTGATTGAGTGACCGCGTGGGTAAATGAGTGAGACGGTGAGTGGGTTACTGAGCGAAAGTGAATGGGCGAGTAAGTGAGCCAGAATGAATGAATGAGTGAGGCAGTTAGTGAGAAAGTATGAGTGAGTGAGTGTTCAAATGAGAGTGATTGAGTTAGAAAGTGAGTCAGTCAGAAGGCCAGTCGGTCGGTGAGTCCGAGAGTCAGTGAGTGAGTTTAGAGTATTGGGGTGAGTGAGCAAGGGAGTCAGTGAGTAAATTTGAGTTTGTATGAGATAATACTTCCATAAAAAAGTCAAAATTTGCTTAAAAGTTGAATTAAAAACGGCGTTATGAATCAAAAAGTACTATCAATCAAAGCGCCACTCGTAGTTGGAAGAGTGAACTCCCACTGATACAGCCAATACCAACCATGTGTGACGGTGGCCGGCAGGGATCCGCACTGTATCGAGTGCACGCACTGTACACCGTTGAACAGGAAGTCGTCGGGGCACTCGATCTGGTGGTACAGATTGTCCGAGGAGCAGAACTTGAACGCCCGTCGTTGATGTCATGTCACCAATCAATCAATCAATAACTGGATTGCTGGAAACCAAAAAGGGATGAACGTTTCAAAGCTACAAAACTAAAAATTCTCGGTAATGAGGTCAAATTTCCGACTTAATCAACCATTAAAACAACATTTGCAAGCGAAAATAAAAAAAACTTAATCAGCTAGGATGACAGTCAGTCACAAAACAATGAGCAAATATACAGTACAGTCAAATAAACGCAAAATAACAGCTCGATAATATTACCTGAAACAATAAATGTCTCGTCTTTCATACACTAGCGGACCAGAAGGTGAGGGAAAAGTGGAGTTCCCCCCTCTTTGGCATTTTCAAAAAGTATAATTTGTTTAAATTACACAATTCAAAATTGCAGCTAAAATGTCAAAATTTTTGCTAATTCCCCCTTCTTTGGGAATATTCCTTCGTCCTCCAGTGCTTTCATATAAACAAATTGAAAAATTTATGAGCGCCAAGATTGACAAATGAAAAAGGTCAACTGGCGTACTCTCACCCATAGCATAAGTGGAGTCTGTTGGCGGAATGACGTGACGTGGCGTGGGAAAGCAAAAAACTCGTGTGCGAAATTGCGCAAGAGAAAACGAGAAATATATCAAACTCTTGAAAGATTGGGCAAAAAATAAATACAGTAGTATTAAGGTAAGTAAATCTTGAGCAAACCATTCGAGACAAAAAAGAAGGGGAAACACTCAGTTTTTTTTTAACTTTTTCATCCGCCCGCGCACAAGACAGCAGTACACTTTCTCACGACCTTGGCGCCTTATGACAGCTAAGCCTCGTGGGAAAGCAACGAGGGATCGGCAGTGGCGGGCGACTAATTCGAGAGAAATTGAACTGTTTCTTATGATGGATCTAATTTATTTCATCCCATCATTGATCACCATTGAGAAGAAGTATGGAAGTAAGTCTAAACAGGAATAGAAAGCCATATTTTTTATTAACAAAAAGAAACTGTTACTTTATGCCACCGTGGGAAACTAAGTTCGCTTGTGCTTGATAAATGCTTTAGCGTAACTCAGCGGGGGGAGGGGGGAGGGGCCGACACGTGGTGCGCTGGCTGAACTGGTCATGCTTTTTATAGTGAATTTTAATAAATTAATAACGCGCGTAACTATTCGGAGGACTTTAGGACACTATTTTCTAAATTCCTAAAATTGCTTGAAGAACACATAAATATTTAGAAAAGGTCGGATTTATTTGGAAAACTAGTCGAATCAATTGATAAAATGTGCAGTACAAATTCAAACCTCGCGCGCTTTTCTTATTCTGGCAAAGGGTTTACATGCAAGTTTTTCCGTAACGACAAACACTGACCAAGCTTTACTCACTTGTTGTTCTAAAATTAACCGACCGCGGTAACTCGGTCAGGCAGTAGCATCTGATGCCCGAAATATGACAAGGGCACTCTAATATTACGCTGTATTTTGCCTTATTACATGTCGCAAACAGTCTTTTTGCCAATAACTACTCACTTGTTGTTCTAAAATTTACCGACCGCGGTAACCCGGTCAGGCAGTAGCATGAGTCCCGAAATATGACAAGGGCACTCTGATATTACGCTGTATTTTGCCTTATTACATGTCGCAAACAGTCTTTTTGCCAATAACTACACACTTGTTGTTCAAAAATTTACCGACCGCGGTAACTCGGTCAGGCAGTAGCATGAGTCCCGAAATATGACAAGGGCACTCTGATATTACGCTGTATTTTGCCTTATTACATGTCGCAAACAGTCTTTTTGCCAATAACTACTCACTTGTTGTTCTAAAATTTACCGACCGCGGTAACCCGGTCAGGCAGTAGCATGAGTCCCGAAATATGACAAGGGCACTCTGATATTACGCTGTATTTTGCCTTATTACATGTCGCAAACAGTCTTTTTGCCAATAACTACTCACTTGTTGTTCTAAAATTTACCGACCGCGGTAACCCGGTCAGGCAGTAGCATGAGTCCCGAAATATGACAAGGGCACTCTGATATTACGCTGTATTTTGCCTTATTACATGTCGCAAACAGTCTTTTTGCCAATAACTACTCACTTGTTGTTCTAAAATTTACCGACCGCGGTAACCCGGTCAGGCAGTAGCATGAGTCCCGAAATATGACAAGGGCACTCTGATATTACGCTGTATTTTGCCTTATTACATGTCGCAAACAGTCTTTTTGCCAATAACTACACACTTGTTGTTCAAAAATTTACCGACCGCGGTAACTCGGTCAGGCAGTAGCATGAGTCCCGAAATATGACAAGGGCACTCTGATATTACGCTGTATTTTGCCTTATTACATGTCGCAAACAGTCTTTTTGCCAATAACTACACACTTGTTGTTCAAAAATTTACCGACCGCGGTAACTCGGTCAGGCAGTAGCATGAGTCCCGAAATATGACAAGGGCACTCTGATATTACGCTGTATTTTGCCTTATTACATGTCGCAAACAGTCTTTTTGTCAATAACTACTCACTTGTTGTTCTAAAATTTACCGACCGCGGTAACCCGGTCAGGCAGTAGCATGAGTCCCGAAATATGACAAGGGCACTCTGATATTACGCTGTATTTTGCCTTATTACATGTCGCAAACAGTCTTTTTGCCAATAACTACTCACTTGTTGTTCTAAAATTTACCGACCGCGGTAACCCGGTCAGGCAGTAGCATGAGTCCCGAAATATGACAAGGGCACTCTGATATTACGCTGTATTTTGCCTTATTACATGTCGCAAACAGTCTTTTTGTCAATAACTACTCACTTGTTGTTCTAAAATTTACCGACCGCGGTAACCCGGTCAGGCAGTAGCATGAGTCCCGAAATATGACAAGGGCACTCTGATATTACGCTGTAGTTTGCCTCATAACTTTGCGCAAACAGTCTTTTTGCCAATAACTACTCACTTGTTGTTCTAAAATTTACCGACCGCGGTAACCCGGTCAGGCAGTAGCATGAGTCCCGAAATATGACAAGGGCACTCTGATATTACGCTGTATTTTGCCTTATTACATGTCGCAAACAGTCTTTTTGCCAATAACTACACACTTGTTGTTCAAAAATTTACCGACCGCGGTAACTCGGTCAGGCAGTAGCATGAGTCCCGAAATATGACAAGGGCACTCTGATATTACGCTGTATTTTGCCTTATTACATGTCGCAAACAGTCTTTTTGCCAATAACTACTCACTTGTTGTTCTAAAATTTACCGACCGCGGTAACCCGGTCAGGCAGTAGCATGAGTCCCGAAATATGACAAGGGCACTCTGATATTACGCTGTATTTTGCCTTATTACATGTCGCAAACAGTCTTTTTGCCAATAACTACTCACTTGTTGTTCTAAAATTTACCGACCGCGGTAACCCGGTCAGGCAGTAGCATGAGTCCCGAAATATGACAAGGGCACTCTGATATTACGCTGTAGTTTGCCTCATAACTTTGCGCAAACAGTCTTTTTGCCGATAACTACTCACTTGTTGTTCTAAAATTAACCGACCGCGATAACTCGGTCAGGCAGTAGCATCTGATGCCCGAAATATGACAAGGGCACTCTAATATTACGCTGTATTTTGCCTTATTACATGTCGCAAACAGTCTTTTTGCCAATAACTACACACTTGTTGTTCAAAAATTTACCGACCGCGGTAACTCGGTCAGTCAATGGACTCGTCTTGATTGATCCGGTGATTTTTGATATGCACTTGAAAAATAATTCTTCGCTTTTTTCTCTGGATCAGGAGTTCATTTCAAGCAGGATCTACTCTCGATCGAATCCCTGACTAAAATTCATAAATAGCGTTTTAATAACCCAATTTTTTCATCTTCACCTGATCCAGGATGACCGTTTTTTATCGATTCGTTTAATGTTGGTGTGAGGAGGTGAGACAAACGTTTTCCGATCTGCAAGTGTGAAAGGAAAAAAAGTTCGATAAATTGTTGTCTGTTTATTTGACAGACATTTTTGCGATTTGCAAAAACAATTTGCTTTTGAACGACTGTTTGGAAATATAAAAATAAGGATATTGCCGTTATTCCACCTGAAGTGAAATACGATATAAAATTAGTCACAAGATGAATAAATAATTATATTTTTCAATGTAGTGTTCTCTACAAAAAAATATTATGTTATCGCTTGTTTTGATTGTTGGCTATTTTGAAATGGCCGAATTTTTTTTGCTAAAATGCTTACTCTGTTAAATAAAAGAAATTTCTATTATCTACGTTTCCTTGTTATTCGTTATATTGTTGATTTGACTGTTGATTACATTTTATGTTGTCTTAATTATAAATCATATCCACAGAAAATGAACTCGTATTTCATTTCGAATTGCAAGGGAAGATTTATAATGATTAACACAGTGACTTCACAAAAGTAGCGTTTTCGGGGTAAATTATATTATACATATAAATTATTTTCAATACATAATATCGGAAAATTTTATTCAAGATAACAATTATTTAAAATGTGGTTGAATAGGATTGGACAGACAAATACAGGTTGATTGACGCAAGGCAGAAGTGAAATCAATAAATAAGTAACGGGTAAAGTTTTTGGCATATTTTATTATACTATACGACATTTCTCTCGGTTGAAGCGAACCTTAATTATTATAATATTGAAATTCCAAGAAATTTTGCAAGCGAAAAACCACTTGAAATTGTTCCAACCAGAATTCTCGAATAGTAGGTTGCTCACTTATAAGAAAAACATTTTCATACTAAATGAACTATGGTACTTAACAGGAGCGCATCGAAAAAAATGTGTCTGTTTTCAGTGTAATGACGAAGAAAAAACTGTCATTCTGGTCAAAAGTTTCGATACTTGCTGCGAAAATCTTGAGATCCTAAGAACACCTAATTTAGCGTACATGAGATCGAACTTGTGGTCGAGTCTGGCTCAGGCCTCGGCGATGGCCGTGATGTTGGACAACATGCACGCGGCACCTTGGCCACATCACCGCCAGGTATAACGGTCGGTGGCTGGTAGTTGATGCCGACCTGCAATCAGATAACGTTTAATTAGACAATTGTAAACTTTGAAACACTCTTTTCAGGGCAACACTTACAACTCTCAGTGATGTTTCTTGAGAAAATCGTACATGAGCGTACATGAGATTACAGTAGAAGTCTTGTTTTGGAATAACGCACCAAAATAAGGTAGTGTGAACAAGTGGGAAACGCAAAATATATAAATGTATTTCTATATAGGTAACCAGTTCCACATCCAACCACTGTTATGATCACCATGCAGTTAGAACAAAGCACTAGCATAGCAGCCGTATAGAAAAATCTACTTGCAAGAAAACCTGAATAGAATATACTTACCTTGGTCCTTGACCATCGAGTTTGTAGGCTCGGAGCACATGTTGGTGATGTCTTGAACGGACAGCGTCTCGTGGTTGGCCTTCTCGGCCGAGATCACCGGGGTGTGGGTGGCCAGTGGGAAGTGGATGCGAGGGCAGGGCACCAAGTTGGTCTGAAAATAAAGAACATTATTTATTTCCGTGTTCCAAAAGGTGTACATGATGTCGTATCATAATTAACGAAAAAAATCTAAAAACTGTGACAAATTTTTAGGTAACCATGTGTCACGTACAGACACAATACCATAAGAGAAATGGTACTTCAGCTGTTCAGTCGTATCATAAAAAAACTTATGTAAACCGTTCTGCCGCACGATGTGAAGACGCCGAAAGGTTTTTGAGAGGTTTGGTAGATTAATGAATGGCAAATTTGAAATAGTCTAACATAACCGACAAAACATTTCTTTTACTTATTTCCATTATCTATGTTCAAAACACGTAGAAAAGTTTGCTTTTATGGTTTTAGTCTGCTTTAGCACCTCAACGACGGTTCGGTACGACTACCTAATCAGTCATTTTGTGTTCTGAAGAATTCTGAATCAGAAAAACATCTGAAAAGTGAAGGTGAAATGAACATCTGAAAAGTACTACCAAGTATACAAGCTGAAATTTTGGGGCAAAACTTCAAACGAAACACCGTTCTCGAACCTGGAACTCGGTCAAGTCGACGTTTAGGGCACCATCGAATCGCAGCGAGGCCGTGATCGAGCTGACAACCTGAAAACAGTACATACACTTGATTTCTTTATTTTTTCGTCTCGATCATTGGGTCAGGAATACATACAAGGAGAGTAATCGGGAAAAGTAATAGGTTGATCGGAAAAGCAATATGATGAATGAGCAATTTGATGAACAAAGTCCGTATGAACCTGATAAATTTACAAAGATATACTTACAGCCGACTGATTCAATTAGGTGAGTCATTTATGTGTATGAATGTATTCCTCAGTGTATCATACATGGGCGTGAGGTCTCTGCGCGGGTAGCCGCGAGTTTTCGAAGCCTGCGCACCCCCCTATAGGAGTTTTTATTAAAGCAAATTTTATTGTATGAAAAACTGGCGTTTTCAAAATGTTTGCTGTGCATTTAAAACATATTCAACGTTTTCAAATTTCCGGTTTCCATTCAAACCATATTCAGAAGGCGGTATATTGAGTGGCGCGTAACGCCGAAAATTCAGCGTTTTTTTTTCAAGTTTCCGCTTTCATTCAAAACATATTTTGAAAGCACCAGGCTGAGTTGCGCGTAGCGCCAAAAATTCAGCGTTTTCAAGTTTCCGCTTTCATTTGAAACATATTTTGAAAGCATCAGGTTGAGTGGCGCTCAGCGCTGAAAATTTGACGATTTCAACATGCTCTCTCTGCATTCAAAATATATGTTGAAGGCATCATCTTATGTGGCGCGTAGCGCCAAAAAATTTGCGTTGTCAAGTTTCCGCTTTCATTCAAAACCTATTTTGGAGGCACCGAATTGAGTGGCGCGAAGCGCCGAAAAATCGCTGTTTTAAAATTTTCGCTTTCCAAGCAAACGATATTTAGAATGTAGGAGGGTGAGTGGCGCGTAGCGCCGAAAATTCCGTGCTTTTAAAGTGTTCGCTTTCATTCAAAACATATTTATAAAGGTTGAGGGGCGCGTAGCGCCGAAAATTCAGCGTTTTCAAGTTTCCGCTTTCATTCAAAACATATTTTTAAAGCATCAGATTGAGCGACGCGTAGCGCCGAAAGTTTGGCGTTTTCAAGTTTCCGCTTTCAATCAAAACATATTTAGAAAGCATCAGGTTGATGGGTGCCTAGCGCCGAAAATTCGCCGTTTTCAAGTTTCCGCTTTCCATGCAAGCGATATTTAGAATGCAGGAGGTTGAGTGGCGCGTAGCGCCGAAAATTCCGTGCTTTTAAAGTTCTCGCTTTCATTCAAACCATATTTAGAAAGCTTCAGGTTGAGGGGCGCGTAGCCCCGAAAATTCAGCGTTTTCAAGTTTCAAATTCAAAAAATTCAAATTTATTCAGTTGTTATGCCATAATAGCAAAGTAGGATACCAAGTCACAATAGTGAAATAACGGTCATCCGATTTACAATGACAATCACTGATCATCAACAACGTTCTTGAATGCGCTGTGTCTCAACCCGGGGCTCGAGCCAGAAACGTCGGCGAGCGAAGCCGGCGCCTTAACCACTTGACGAGGGAAGCGACAAGTTTCCGCTTTCATTTAAAACATACTTTTAAAGCATCAGGTTGAGTGGCGCGTAGTGCCGAAAATTTGGCGTTTTCAAGTTTCCGATTTTATTCAAAACATAATTAGAATGCATCAGGTTGAAGGGCGTGTAGCGCTGAAAATTCGCGGTTTTCAAGTTTCCGCTTTCCATTCAAACGATATTTAGAATGTAGCGGGTTAAGTGGCGCGTAGTGCCGAATATTCAGCGTTTTCCAGTTGCGCAGTTTGCGCATCCCTCAATAATCAGTCGACTGATGCTGCGCACCCTCTATAATCAATAGACTGATGCTGCGCACCCCTCTATATTAAGTCGAAGGAGGCTGCGCAACCCTCTATAATCAGTCGACTGATGCTGCGCACCCCTATATAGTCAGTCGACTGATGCTGCGCACCCCTCTATAATCAGTCGACTGAGGCTGCGCACCCCTCTATAATCAGTCGACTGATGCTGCGCATCCCTATATAGTCAGTCGACTGATCCTGCGCACCCCTCTATAATCAGTCGACTGATGCTGGGCACCCCTCTATAATCAGTCGCCTGATGCTGCGCACCCCTCTATAATCAGTAGACTGATGCTGCGCACCCCTCTATAATCAGTCGACTGTGGCTGCACACCCCTCTATAATCAGTCGACTGATACTGCGCACCCCTCTATAATCAGTCGACGGATGCTGCGCACCTCTCTATAATCAGTCGACGGATGCTGCGCACCCCTCTATAATCAGTTGACTGATGCTGCGCACCCCATTATAATCAGTCGACTGATGCTGCGCACCCCTCTATAATCAGTTGACTGATGCTGCGCACCCCATTATAATTAGTCGACTGATGCTGCGCACCCCTCTATAATCAGTCAACTGATGCTGCGCACCCCTCTATAATCAGTTGACTGATGCTGCGCACCCCAACCCCATTATAATCAGTCGACTGATGCTGCGCACCCCTTTATAATCGGTCGACTGATGTTGCGCACCCCTCTATAAAACAACGTTTGATACTGCGATGTCCAATATAATGATTAATGAATACTAGAATCAATCGAGTGACCAATTGATTCATACGAATGAAAAATTACAACTGCTTTTTATTGCATTTTTGAACGTTTCACGACTATGAACTTTTTCAAAATTTTGCGCACCCCGCGGCTACCCCGCGGCTACCCGCGGCTACCCCACGCCCATGTATGCAGTGTATACTGGAAATAAAACAAAACATACAAAGACTGAATGAGTAAGTGATTGAGTGACCGCGTGGGTAAATGAGTGAGACGGTGAGTGGGTTACTGAGCGAAAGTGAATGGGCGAGTAAGTGAGCCAGAATGAATGAATGAGTGAGGCAGTTAGTGAGAAAGTATGAGTGAGTGAGTGTTCAAATGAGAGTGATTGAGTTAGAAAGTGAGTCAGTCAGAAGGCCAGTCGGTCGGTGAGTCCGAGAGTCAGTGAGTGAGTTTAGAGTATTGGGGTGAGTGAGCAAGGGAGTCAGTGAGTAAATTTGAGTTTGTATGAGATAATACTTCCATAAAAAAGTCAAAATTTGCTTAAAAGTTGAATTAAAAACGGCGTTATGAATCAAAAAGTACTATCAATCAAAACGGCGCTATCAATCACCTTGATTGATAGCGCCACTCGTAGTTGGAAGAGTGAACTCCCACTGATACAGCCAATACCAACCATGTGTGACGGTGGCCGGCAGGGATCCGCACTGTATCGAGTGCACGCACTGTACACCGTTGAACAGGAAGTCGTCGGGGCACTCGATCTGGTGGTACAGATTGTCCGAGGAGCAGAACTTGAACGCCCGTCGTTGATGTCATGTCACCAATCAATCAATCAATAACTGGATTGCTGGAAACCAAAAAGGGATGAACGTTTCAAAGCTACAAAACTAAAAATTCTCGGTAATGAGGTCAAATTTCCGACTTAATCAACCATTAAAACAACATTTGCAAGCGAAAATAAAAAAAACTTAATCAGCTAGGATGACAGTCAGTCACAAAACAATGAGCAAATATACAGTACAGTCAAATAAACGCAAAATAACAGCTCGATAATATTACCTGAAACAATAAATGTCTCGTCTTTCATACACTAGCGGACCAGAAGGGGAGGGAAAAGTGGAGTTCCCCCCTCTTTGGCATTTTCAAAAAGTATAATTTGTTTAAATTACACAATTCAAAATTGCAGCTAAAATGTCAAAATTTTTGCTAATTCCCCCTTCTTTGGGAATATTCCTTCGTCCTCCAGTGCTTTCATATAAACAAATTGAAAAATTTATGAGCGCCAAGATTGACAAATGAAAAAGGTCAACTGGCGTACTCTCACCCATAGCATAAGTGGAGTCTGTTGGCGGAATGACGTGACGTGGCGTGGGAAAGCAAAAAACTCGTGTGCGAAATTGCGCAAGAGAAAACGAGAAATATATCAAACTCTTGAAAGATTGGGCAAAAAATAAATACAGTAGTATTAAGGTAAGTAAATCTTGAGCAAACCATTCGAGACAAAAAAGAAGGGGAAACACTCAGTTTTTTTTTACTTTTTCATCCGCCCGCGCACAAGACAGCAGTACACTTTCTCACGACCTTGGCGCCTTATGACAGCTAAGCCTCGTGGGAAAGCAACGAGGGATCGGCAGTGGCGGGTGATAACTTTGATAACAAGTGAGTAGTTATCGGCAAAACTCGAAAAAAATACAAACAAATGAATTAAGTGGACAAATAAGCTAACCAATGATGATGTTCCATTCCATCTGTGACAGATCAGGCGGCATCTGAGACAACGCCTTACGTAACAAAGTGCTGTTTGCCGCTCGGGTTGGATGCCTTCGCAGGGACAACAATTATTAAGGGTGCCTTCGCAGGGACAACAATTATTAGGGGTGCCTTCGCAGGTACAACAATTATTAAGGGTGCCTTCGCAGGGACGCAAAGTATGAGTATAGTAGGCACGTGGCGTGAGGGCACGTGGCGTGAGGGCTAGCCAGGTTCAATTTCTTAATAGTTAAGGAAACAAAACTCAATCAATCAGAAACACTCTCAATCAATCAGAAACTCACTCACTCACTTAAAAAACTGGGCGTCGCGGTGCTCGGAAATTCTCACGACAGGTCATCGGGGGTTAACGAACAGTGAAGCTGCGCAAGGGAAGTCGAGAGTTTGAAAATGTAGCACCGTGGGAATTCGGCAACACAATGTTCAATTGCCGGAAACGTGCAACATGGAAGAAGATACCTGAAAATAGAAAGAATAGAATAGAAGACTCTCTCATTCAATCAATCAGGCACTCTTATTCAGTCAATCAGGCACTCTCATAAAATCAATCAGGCACTCGCTCATTCAATCCATCAGGCACTCTCTCATTCAATCAATCAGGCACTCGCTCACTCACTTAAAAAACTGGGCGTCGCGGTGCTCGGAAATTCTCATGACAGGTCATCGGGGGTTAACGAACAGTGAAGCTGCGCAAGGGAAGTCGAGAGTTTGAAAATGTAGCACCGTGGGAATTCGGCAACACAATGTTCAATTGCCGAAAACGTGCAACATGGAAGAAGATACCTGAAAATAGAAAGAATAGAATAGAAGACTCTCTCATTCAATCAATCAGTCACTCGCTCATTCAATCAATCAGGCACTCGCTCATTCAATCAATCAGGGACTCTTTCAATCAATGAATCAGCCACTTGCTCATTCAATCAATCAGGCACTCTCTTATTCAATCAATCCGATACTCACTCTCAATCAATCAGGAACTCACTCACTCACTTAAAAAACTGGGCGTCGCGGTGCTCGGAAATTCTCACGACAGGTCATCGGGGGTTAACGAACAGTGGAGCTGCGCAAGGGAAGTCGAGAGTTTGAAAATGTAGCACCGTGGGAATTCGGCAACACAATGTTCAACTGCCGAAAACGTGCAACATGGAAGAAGATACCTGAAAATAGAAAGAATAGAATAGAAGACTCTCTCATGCAATCAATCAGGCACTCTTATTCAGTCAATCAGGCACTCTCATTAATTCAATCAGGCACTCGCTCATTCAATCCATCAGGCACTCTCTCATTCAATCAATCAGGCACTCGCTCATTCAATCAATCAGGTACTCTCTCATTCAATCAATCAGCCACTCGCTCATTCAATCAATCAGGCACTCTCATTCAATCAATCAGGCACTCGCTCATTCAATCCATCAGGCACTCTCTCATTCAATCAATCAGGCACTCGCTCACTCACTTAAAAAACTGGGCGTCGCGGTGCTCGGAAATTCTCACGACAGGTCATCGGGGGTTAACGAACAGTGAAGCTGCGCAAGGGACAACTCAGCCATGAATGCATGGCCGAACCCATCACTGGCTGACTCAATCGCCGTGATGAAGCGGGGGAGGGGCAAATCACGCATGATTTTTTGTTGTCGAAATCGGAGGTTTTTTCGGAAAAAAATTCATGTGTGATTTACACATGAATTTTCAGGAAAAAAGTCATGTATAATTTGGCCACCAACCCCCCCCCCCCCCCGCTACCACTGATCACTGCTCACGGGTATCTAGCCCCGAAGTCCGTACTCCCCGCTGTCCGGCAGTCCGAGAAAAAGTCCAGTCACCTGATTAAGCTAACACACTTTTATTCATTCAATCAATCGCTCATTCATTCAATCAATCACATGTTCACCTAACCAAGCTAACACCCTTTTATTCATACAATCAATCACTCATTCATTCAATCAATTAATCACATGTTCACCTAACCGTCTCCGGCATACGCTCCTGTTGCTCCTCATCACCACGATCCCAGCACATGTCATCCAGACCATCGTCAGTTTGTGACTGCGATGACGGTGCTTCGGATTCCATGTTCGATTTGGGAAGGTTGATGGTTTGTGGTTTGGTTTGGTTTGATTGGATATAATTATGGATTGTGGTATTTCGATTGCGAAAATCTGGAATGA